>JACEOJ010000137.1:2118725-2425255 GCA_013761285.1 Campoletis sonorensis
CAGACGAATCACTGTCTGACGAAACAAACGAGTTCAACATTATTTCCCAACAGCCAGTCCTACTCGTGCGAACTATGGAGACAAAGAGAAAGAACAAGAGAAAAGAAAAATATGAATGAGGAACAGAGAAAAAACACCCTCATATTTCCCTGTGGATCGTTCCACATCCTGAATACACGAGAAGATGTTGATGAACACATTGCACATACATAAAGACTAAAGGACGTGTGTCCCAACAATTGCACGTTTATTGCCACTGCTACTAAGCTTCTAACTTGCATTTGTTGTTCCTTTACAAAGAAAACAAATTCTCAACAATTCTCATTGCAAAGTATTATTCAGGGAAACGTCACCAATAAGATACTAAACACATGATCTCAATCTATATAATTATGTATATTCCGGTAATGATAAAACATAAAATAAATATTCAAAAATATAATGTATTAACATATAAATATAAATATATAAAATATAAAATTAAATATAATCCTCAAACAGCATAAACATCAGTAAGGCATTACTCTGACATTTTGCAGACAGACATCGTTAAAAGTTTGAAACACTTATTGACCACCGCTATAAACTTTTGATAACTTAATTTGTTAGAATTAAAAAAGATAACGAGATCGTATAAAGCGTACGAAAATCGGATTAAACTTTCAATCACAACATTTTATTAGTGCCCCTGTGAAGAATGTGAAGAAACGTAACGAGGCAAACAGTTGATATGAAAAACCAAAACATTAGCCTTTATCCGCCACGAAACTCTGTTTTGGAGTTACGTCGCTATATTTTATATCTCTAATCTGAGATAGACAGTTTTTTTCGGATAAATCAATGTACGAGCTAATACAAAAGTGGATTCAAATTAACATGAATGATAAAACATGTATGTGTGAGCAGCACGTAACGAAGGCGCTAGTTATACTTTGAAGCCTACCATTCGGGGGGAATCGCTCTGACGTAAATCTTCGTCAAGTTGGTCCGGAAGTTGCTGGCAGTGCTTGAACCTATTAACTCGGTTGGTTCTCGTCTTCTTCTTCCTCCTAGAAACCCTAGCTTCTCTCTCTTTCTTATTCCCTGCCAGTCCGCTGACTGCAACCGGTGTGTGGTGCATCAAGGATCCGCCAAGGTTTAACTTGCACGCGTGTTACGCTGATTAGCATAGATAATACGGAAGGGATTTTGAGTCAGAGGCAAACTATAAGAAAGCACACCGACTAAATGGTGTTCAGCGCTCAGCTACGAGACGTGTGTTCTCACAGACTGGGTTCATGGACGACGTGAGCCTCGAGCAGATAAGTAAGACAGAGAAAAGACGATAATGAAAGAGGAAGATAAAGTGAGCGAGAAAAGAAAGCCAGAGAGACGACTTTGAGATAAGTAAACCGAGCACCGATGTGGTCAAACACGATAAGTCCCGTGCAGACGTTGCGACGAATCCTCATGCTCGGTGAAGGTGACTGATTCTGTGCTCTAACTTGTGGAGGTTCGTAAAGAAAATACATTCAACTGGTTGGTTTTAACTTGAAGAGCCACCTGGATGTGTGCTTATCACCAGCTTAGGGGTGTCGTATACTTATTATGGTTGATTTACTTAAAATGGGATGTAATGAAGCTTACACCCATCAAAACTACGTGAATTTTTCATCCTTTGCAACCATCAATGTCAATATCATTATTGTCTCATTTATTTGTTTAACCTTTTCGGAACAGCCAGTGTGTTCTGTCGAAATATTTATTGGTATTACGGTTTTAGAGGCAAGAAAAATAACGATTTGTTTTCGGTGAATGTGTTGAAGCGTGAGTTGCGGTTTTTGGTGGATGACAGGCGATCAAAAGTGTGGAAAATTATGAGAAAAGGAAAAGAGGTTGAGAACTAGTCAAAATAGAGCGAGAGATGTCGTGCATGAAAAAAGGAGAGTGAGAAAAAGAATTGAAGCCCTGGTGGCATGATGGGCGATTGTCGGTGGTCTGTGGAGCATTGAATAAAATCGATATCCCCCGTGCCTTGACGGCCTTTCATGCATTTTCGCGTTGAACAATATGTGAAGCCAGGCGATATGTGTACATGTAGGGCAGCAAGCAAAAGTAGAAAGAGAAAAAGAACGAGACAAAGAGAGGGAGGGAGAAGGTTTGCAACCGGTCATCGAGAACGACCGATTGCGCGTTTTCACGATCGGGCTCGTTCATCATCTACCTTTTCTGACACCCGAGACTCTGCAAGCACATTGGTGGCATTTTCATCTGGTTTTTTTTTTTACTCCCTCTCTCTCTCTTCACTCATCGTTACATCTCTGTAAAAACTCTACCTTAAAAAAAAAAAAAAAAAAAAACGACGAAGCATTATGCTGAAATCTCTATAACCCACTTTTTTCCCTAATTAGCTGCGAAATATAAATAAAAAAATTAGAAAGTATTCACTCCCATGAAAGAGAAAATGAAGTTCATACTCTAACGTTTAATAAAATTTTTTAAAAAATTTGGCAGATAAATGAATACCATTTCCAAAAATAATGCTGCCACAAAAATATCAAGTCCAATCTGACGTTGTATTTTTTTTTTGCTCACTAGGATCATCCTCGTCTTTGCACAACACGAGCTGAAATTATTATTCATATTTTTGCTCTCTATTTGTTTCTCAACATTATACACGTGAATGTGCTTGAACGCAACGTCAAAGGCTGAATGCTAGCGAAAAATTTGTCCGCTAGATTGCATTAATAATTTCTCTTTTATACAGAAATTTGGAATGAGGAGGGCTGAACAAAAATTCCAACGCAAAATAAAAAGGCGTTCTCATCTTCCATACAATATTGCACTGCGTGTCAGCGAATACAAAAAATTCGTTTGTCGGGAATCTTTACTCCCTCTATTCCATCGATGTATGCTTTGTACCTGATATTATTATCGAGTATACCAGTAAGTACAAAGTACCGTGTTCACAACAAAAATCTAATTTATGTTGCAAAGTTGCAAACTATCTGCGAGTTACGCGAGCACCAAACATTTTATTATACACATTGTGTTTGTTGATAGTTAGCCTTCGAGGATAAGTAGAAAAAAAAACAGTGGATACTTTGCATTCACCCTATCACCCGGTTTATATTGATTCATTAAAAAAAATATTTTCACAATAAAGACGAAAATCATCTGGTTTAATCTAGGTTTTATAGTTACGAGTGAATTCATTTTGAAATTATTCATAAGTTGATAGATGACCAAGTTTTAAGTTTCTTATAGTTATTTCGAAATTTCCAATATTTTCTACAACGAATATCAAAGTTTGAAATGAAAAAACGAAACATGCATGAGGAAAAAAAAACATCTTTCGTTTTGCCTGCAATTATTTTCCAGTTTTATTGTCGTTGGAAATTTTATCGTTTTGTCATAGTACTTAGTATTTTTACTTTGTTTTATTATGAAATTTGAGGATTTTTAATCTCGACGAGAATTTGGATTCTCGTAGAAAAACGAAAATACTCTGAATGGTGACATGGCCAAGATGATGGACATATTCGATCTTCGAAACGATGTCTCTTGTATTATCGTCTTTCCGCTCATGAGTTTGGGACGGAAGAACCCTCGTCAATGTCGGAACATACGCAACCAGTAAAATACTAGATTTTTATATATAACCATAAACATACTTATGCGGATAGAGATCTACGAAGCTCCATTACCGGTGCGCAAAAGTTTCTCTCTGCCCTGCACTTTCCAATAATGCCACAGATGCATTATAGATCTTATGCATTTATGTGCATATGTCTACAAGGGAGTGCATATATATATATATTGAGAGCTGAGTTTCCAGTTTACCTCTAATGAGACTAATTTGACACGTCTTGGCAGATAGCAGTCCCTGTAGATACTAGAAGGGCAGAACACAGACGAGCTTCAACCTCTGCCACGCTTTAGTCATTCTCACGGTCTATCTATATACTGAGAGAAGAATTTACTTGCGACAACTAAATAGCTTCATAAAGTTACGACGATTGTAATGCTCAGGTGTAGCAATAAATTTATTTATTAGTTAAAATCAGTTCACGTAATGTCAAGAAAAGAACAAAAAGCAAAATCAAATACAACGAAATTTATTTGATTGATCGTACACGTCATTTTCTGAGTGTTATGAAATAAATAAGTTGCATAACTGAACAAACATTTTCAATGTATTTTTACATTCGACTCCGGATAAACCGAAATTCGTTCAAAGTTTTTCGATAATTTCAACGTCATCTTGCAAGGCTCAATAAATTTGAATAAAAATTAATCCAGAGTTAAAAAAAAAAAATTAAAACCAAGTTTGATCTGCCGCTGCACTTTTGTAAAAATTTTTTATGACATTGACAAAACTTTTATGTCTCTCCAGTTTATTATTGTGTACTCAAAGACTAGAGCATTCTCTTCGTCACTCATTGTTGTCCATACCCAATCACATTATTCCTGATATTATTGGTACTCAATTGAGCTAGGCACTTTAATTAATCTGAGATTAGAGAAAGTAGGAAGACAACTTATGTTTTGATTGGTATAATTCCAGGGTACTTTCGTTGCAGATACGTTCGTAGACATGCGCTATGAACTCTACTTAGTGCACTCAGTTATCCTTTCGACGTATTCAAGAAATTACACCGAAAAAATGACATCGTCGATTTAATTATAATTAATGATAATTTATAATTATTATAAAACAACCTTATTATCATATTTACTGAATATAATCCAAAGTCGATGGTATTATTTTGTTGATTCAATTGATCAAGACCTTTGCTTCGAACAAATGTGTAATTAGTTCAAATCGAGCATATTTGATTAATATTTTAAACCGAACATCATGTTACCTTACAACCTAATTATCATATTTACTATATAAATTGAACAGCGATAATATTATTTTTTAAATATAAATGACCATACAGAATGGTCGTTAATATGAAATTTGTCGTGGCCTACTAGCGGTTCACGATGCTTTGACTTTGGTTAATTATCGATTTCCAATCAAACTGCTTTCCTATTCTCGACACACTCGTACCGAATGTTTCCGCTGTCGTTCATTTCGCATCACGTATGCACATTCATATAAATAGACATTCCCCCACTGCCAAGAGCGTTGAAGTTAAGTGTAACAAATACATCAAAAAATAATGAAAAGACGACAACAAAGGATGATTGAATAGAAAATGAACAAATGCATCATGGGCAAATCAGTGATGGGTAATTTTTATGGACAGTGATATATGACCCGCACGCATAATGGTTTGCTGTAGCAGGGAATGAAAATGTTCCAAAATGGATTATTAATTACCATATTATATTTGTCGTTTTCAATAGAGAACGTGAGTTTTAAAGCCGATCCATTCTTTTTGATTCGATACAAATTACGTATGAGGCTAAATTTTTTTTTACTTTTGACAAAAAATACAACGAAATTTACATCATGTTCAATGAATCTCTTTCCATTGATCTGATACTCATTATCCAGAATTATTCATTCATAAAACTTCACTAGTTAATATCAAAAAACGAATGAAACTACATTAAATGATGAATTTAATCCGAAATAAATTGTGAAAGTTCAAACGTGCATCCTCGACTTCTGCTAAATGGACACCGAACTTAACCAGAGCAGATAGTGAAGTGAAAAAAATTGTCATACAGAAAAAAACAGTTTATTTTTGTGGTGATATAATTTTTCACGTAGAAAGCTCGCAGGAAGTCTCCATCGGATATCCAATGAGATCGCTTCTCCCTGACGTACAGTATGCCTGTAGTTTTTGGTGGAACGTTGCCCGCCACTTAATGGTTACGTCCAACCGCTAATCTACCTTACCACTGGCTTCACCCCTCAAGGGTGGTTAAACCCCGGCCCATCTCAACCCCTCGAGCCACTATCCCGACAACTACTAATTATTCTTTCGCCTGACTTCTGCTGGACATGTCATGTACACACATATACACACAAACACATAGGAAAAGGCACACATGATTCCTACGATCCTCTGAGTTACAAACACTTTGGCAGAAACTTTTGTTTGACCCTATTTTTTAAAACTTTTTTCCGAAATTCACTAAATAGCTAGTTCATTTATTTAACCAGACTAAAGTATAAAAAGAATCATTTGAAAAACAAGTTGGAGATAAACGCAATTTAAAGAAATATATTTTCTTAAATACATCGCATTCTTGAGCCGCATTTGTTGTTATTTATTTGTTGTAACCTAGATTTGGACATTATATACTTTCTGATATCTGGCTCTTGATGATTATTTATTGATTTCATTAAATCAATATTTTTATTGAACAACGTGGTAGCGCCAGATCAACCACGAATGCATAACATTCGAATCCCGAAAAACTGTTACAAAACATCGAGACCTAAGTTGATCAATTATTTAATTTGTTATAAACTTTTTGATTATGCGAACTTATGTGTTTTGAATATTTTTGCTTTTTTGCCATTGTATCGCTGAATAACTTTCAGTATTCATTGCAGTTCTGTTAGTAAATTTAACATAAAACTAAAGAACATGTTCGCTCTACTGGCCCTTACTGCGACCCTGTCCGTGTCACAGGGATGCTACGTCTTTCCAAAAGGTATCTACGATTGAATGTCACATAATGTAAAATCGTCATAAGATCAATGCCTCGATCGATGACCATTCAATAATGATTTTTACATCCGTTTCAGCATATTTCATGCAATTGAGGGTATTCATTGCAATTTAAATAAATCAGTTTAAGGCACAAGATTTAAACACCTTGACTTTAAATTAATCGTTGAAAACAGAACAAAAAAATGATGACGTTGCTACAGCTGATTAAAAAAAATTATTCGTTGGATTTTGAGCATTGACGGAGCGCGTAATTCGAAAAGTTTATGAAACCGTTGGAATTAACAGTTTTTTCTGCCCTTTTCTTATTACAGAGCTCAAGGATCCGTGCAACAAACTCAACTGTTCTCAGGGGTCGCAATGCGTCAGAAGCAGAGATGGAACCGAAGCAAAGTGCGAGTGTCTCGAGAGCTGTCCAAGTCTCGGAGATCACGAGGGATCAGGACCAGTTTGTGGCACGGATGGGATCGATTATCCTACAGTCTGTGACTTGAACAGATCCGCCTGTGCCCGCGGGGTCAACGTCAGCGTCGCTTTTCGTGGAAAATGCGGTGAGATTTTTTTTTTTTTACTCTCTCATTTCAACTTAGTTAAAACTAATAATTGAGCATGGATTTACTCAGTTTTTCTTCTATCTTGAAATGGAATTACGGAAAAATGCTTTACTTGTCCAGAGAAAACTTTGACGGATTGTTACAGACATTAAAATATTCGATAATCATGTATTCTCATAAATATTATGGGTCACTTCGTCTGGGTCATAATGCAATGATAATCAGCCCTTCCACTGGAGGGTTCACCACATGATGGTGGTGAATCCAATTTTAAAAAAAGCGGTTTTTTTTTTTTAAATAATAAGTGAGTGATGAAAGAAAACTTTTTTGCGATTTATCTGTCGACTAAAAATGTCCACGTCAGTTTCGAACAATTTATCAGTTGAAGGGTTAACGAACGGTAAAAAGACATTATTTTCAACGCAATGTCATTTTATATCATTCACAAAAATTGACAAAGATTCTTTTTGCACTGCAACTTTTAATTTTTAATTGATAATTAACTATATTTAGCAAAACCTTTTTTACTGCTGATGAATCCAGAATTCGAACAATTAACGTTGGGATTCGGTTATGTTTTGATACGGAAACGGAACGCAGATCAACGAAACAATGGAAATTCGGTTCATTGTTCGCGAAAAGATTCAGGAATAAAAGCTTTCACATCAAAACTTTCAAAAGTGATACCAATTATTATAAATAATACAGAGACTTTTCATGTCCATCAAAATACGAAAGACACCTGACAATTATTCACCTTTTTCACCTTCCGCGGCGCGCATCACGCAATTCAGCCTTTGAAAGCTAATTGATAAAAAAAACTGTTCGTGCATATTAAACTTTTATTAAATAACTCATTTTCAAGAAATGTTGACCAATCATGCCGAATGGATTGGTGAAAAAACAAAAATCCAAATATTTCGAAATTAATTCGAAAATAATTGTATTTTCGTACATTTGACTGATCCACTTGACTTGCTATAAAATGAAATATTTGAAAATTATAATCACAGAAGGTAAAACTGTGTCACAATCGATGCAGATTTAATCCAGAATCGAAAATGCATTCAATGAAAAATCTAATAATTACCATCAAATGAAACGTGCGTAATAAATATTTTTCCTCATGAAAATCAAATGACATAATGTAATAAAACAAAATGAAAGTCGAATGAAATTTTACATTGAAAGAACATCACCAATTGAAAATATTAAATCCACATCGTGTCAGTTATTTTTGTATCCTCCACAAATGCGTTTCTGATGTCACGAACAAACCGTTGAAATAATCTGTCGTTTCTGTATCCCTTATTGCGTTGATTCGTTTGCAAATGTAACGAGAAATACGGTATTTCGTGCTATATTTGACGGTTAATTGACGGGCTAACTCATTGTCAGCTTTTCCGCGTATTTTATTTCCCCGTACGCAGTACTCGGATCAAATAAAATCTACAGTTGTTCAATATCTGTCAAAGCTGATTTTCGTCATTTTATAATACTGTTTTTTGGTTAAATCGATAAAAATAAATATAAAAAATATGTGAATAGTCATCTGGATATTGCTGTTTCATTCGATATTTGTTTGTTAATTGTATTCCAGTCATTAGTATTCGAAAAAAAATGGACATTTAGTACATAATCTAATATATCAAAAATCTTATAAAACTATTAGCCGCTTATTGTACATATAGTTAACGAATGAAATAGTGAACAAAAATTGGCTCATTGTCCCTCATCCGAAACGAAATACAGTGGAGCGTCGTATTAAATACATTTTTCTAATCCCATATGGAAAGAAACCAGAAAATATAACAGTTTCTATTTAAAAATGCAACAATCATCATACATTTCTAATCCCAAGTGACTTTTCCGTGACGGCCAACCTCAGTGGTATTAAAATTGCCACTACTGACACGCGATTGTGAAGATGAAAAGCTCCGATATCACGTGTACATGGAGCGGAACGATAAAAGTGTGACGCATCAAAAATACGAAAAAAAAGTATGAATATGAAACAGGTAGACGTTATGCGGTTTAAAAGTCCTTGATAATCAGTGCACTGTGTCGATATTTAATAACAATTGACGCTCGGCATGCACCAATCGGGTGATTTACTTCGATTCGATTAGTCCAGTCATTAATTACCATCGAAAATTAAGCTTACCTTCTCAAGCCTCGGGGGTACAAAAAATGATCGTATGACGTTGCCTGCAATGGATAGTCCATTAGTTGATTATACTTTTTATCTTCGCACCACCAGGTACTTCTACCTTCGACGCTGTAACCATATATACTGTGTATGGGTAAACGCCCTCTGCATGAAAATCGATATTTGAGATTTTCTACGGCGGTAGCGAAAGCGTTTAATCGTTTACTTTATTGAGATGATAATATATTTATAAAAGTGAATACATAATAAACTCTCAGGCATATTCACGAGAATTTAATTCCTGCAATTTTATCGATTGCTAGGATAAAAAGCATCGCTCCACTCGACCACATTTTTCAGTTGCAAGTAGGTTATAGGAAACCTTGTGACTTCAAAAATTAAAAAGGACGCATATCTATTTTGAGTGAAGAACAAATTTTGGCGAAATTCGAAATGATATTTGGAACTTAACATTTTCTGTCTTGGTTTCACATAAAAATCATCGAAACTCCATTATCTTTTAATTATTCTTTGATTTCTTGAGGGAGGTTCGTTTGCTTGGAAATCTTTCTTGATTAACAATTTTGTAATCAGCTTAGTATTTTTACTCTCGAAAATGTGTTTGTTTCTTATTCGTAATAGTCTGCGGTTTCATAAATCGAATGAGAAAAAAACCGACGAAAATTCTGAAATCGTACAAAATCGATTCACAATGACTAGTTTGATGGAAAATAAAAATATTTTGATCCTCAGTTGAACTCTCAGAAGAAGGAAAGAAGAAATAAGGATAGATGGAACGTCGTGTGGAATATTTTACCTTGATCACATATTTATACCAGCTTTTCGTGTTTCCCAATATTTTGCTTCATTTTCAAGGGTCTTATGTCTCCCCGAATCGCGGCCATTCTGTAAATATGAAACATTGCCAAAATTCACCATCCTCAAACTTTCTTTTTGAAAAAAAAGACTTCCCACGTGAAGTTTGAAGTGTCGAAAAATAAACTTGGTTTCTAGACATGCCAGTTTTTGAAATCAGCGAATCCTTGTTCATTGTGAAATGCTGTTTAAAGCCGTGAACGGTACAACGAGGGACGATAACACGTTGAAATCGGCGATAGCGTGTCCCGCGCTCCTCCTTTCGTTCGCATATAGGCGGACAATGATAAATTGGCGGTACGAATAGCGTGGCAAGGTTTGGCGGGATGGGAAAAAGGGAAAGAGGAAAGGGGAGGTATTAGATAGAGGGTACGAGAGAGTTAGTGCAGTGTGGTGTACTAGTATTTTCGTATTAGTCGTGGACCCAAACGTAGACTACTACGACGTACGCGTAAACCGGAGCACAGGTTCAGTTAGACTTATACCGTTCATTCAATATGTGTATATATAGCAACACTTATGTACATAAGTATATGTATATACGTGTAGAGACAGCGTGAATAAGTGGAGTTTCGTTGGTACTCGGAGATGTTGGAACACGATCGGAACTATAATTAAATGAAAATACAGGTATATCGTAGTCATGAAGATCGATTCACTAATTATACAGGGATTCGTTTGGCGACCGTAACACAAGCACCTGACCAGTGTCTGACTATGCTCGGCCTCAAACTACTTACACTAGCATCGACTCTCCGAGCTGCCGCTGGCTCTCCCTCCTTCTTTTCCAGAGAATTATCACAGAAGCTCGATCGTTATTCCAGTTTAGCATTTTCTCATTCTTTTATACGTGAAAAACAACAGATCACGGATATATCGATATTTTGACTCGTTTAATATTTTTAATCCATTTTCAACCACTTTCGTACCTTGACGATTCAAATTTATGTGATTTTTATTGGAGTGGCAAGAAAGATGTAAAGGGTAGTATTTTATTCACCGTAATTTGCTTTTATACTGTTGAAGATTCCTTTGATATGGGAGGGGATTAAAAATGATCGTTCATTTTTAAGCTGCTTTTTGTTTGTACAATTTTTATTTGAAAAAAAGTATACCTTTGAAATGCTTCACATGCTGGGTGTTGTATTCATGGAGATTCTGTGGTTCAGTATTTAACGAAGCTGTCAGGATTTAGTTTGATACATCTTAATATATATCTGTATATATGCCAACCGCAAGCCCAGTTTAGAGTGACGCGTTTATAGTAACAGAATCTGTTGACAAGGCTCCGAATCCTTCGCCATACACACGTTCATTTTGCACACAATAGAACAACGGTTTTCGGTAAGGAAAACGGATTACCTGAGAAATCAAACCGCCTATGTGGTCCTAGAAAATCCCAGAGACGATGGAACATTATGGAAGACATGGCCTACAGAGAATATCCAGACGCTCAAGAATAGGAAATAACCACGCGCACTCCACACTCCTTGCTTTGCCGTAGGCAGCTCTAACAACCAGAATTTACCGTTTGACTCTCGAAGCGCATCTTCTTCTACCACCGGAACTGGGATGCAGAATATAACCCAGCAGCATCCACATCATCGTCTCACTTCGCGTCTGAATCATCCGAGTCCTCTTCTCCCGTAGTTTCTACCTTCGCACCAACGTTCATTCGTTCCAGCAGACTCTGATAGTGCTGCCGTGAAAGGACGATAGAAAGACGAGAGGGCGCCCACTTCGTCTACGAACGTAGTACCAACTCCCAAGGTGTTTAATCAACCGAGTAGTAAAGACAAATGTTTGATCAGAGACAGGCAGTGTTAGGTAGGGTAGGGACTTGGTACCATGGGAAGAGAGAGCCCAGTTTACTTAGGATTAAGAAGGTCCGAGGCATGAGAAAGAGAGAAGGAGACGGATGAACGGGGATGCTAAGGGCACAAAAGGAAGCACTGCTGCAAGCGTAATCGCAATTGTAAATGACGATTAAAAGGATGTTGTTAAATGTGTCGTTCTAACTGCTTCCTCTTCATGCCCATGTTGCTTCAGATCTGATTCATAATTGTCTACGAAATTCGTGTTATACATAACCAAATTTGTGTCTACAATTCTATCGGTCATTTATTGCATAGTTATAGCCACTCCTGGATCTAAATACCATTATATATCATTGTCATGACCATTTTTACACTCGTTGCAATCTTTCACTAGTGATCATCGTTATCTTCAATTCTCTATCGAAGAACGTAGTCATAAAATTCTCATAAACTGACGATCA
This sequence comes from Campoletis sonorensis, assembly GCA_013761285.1. Classification (NCBI taxonomy): domain Eukaryota; kingdom Metazoa; phylum Arthropoda; class Insecta; order Hymenoptera; family Ichneumonidae; genus Campoletis; species Campoletis sonorensis. Next base: position 2,131,200 of record JACEOJ010000137.1, read on the forward strand.
AGACGTTTACCAATGGAATTCCCCCACCGGTCTTTCACGATCGATCTACGTCGTTCCTCACAAAAAAGCCTCGTTCATTTCTCATCAAACGTACAACTCGTTTTTCTTTTTTTTTTCACGGCTTTGAGAATTCGAATGATTGGCTTTTTCAACGCTCGTTCATAAGTTTACTGCAGTTCTTTTATTTAAATGAAGAAACGCGTTGCAACTTTTTTTATCTTATCTTGTTTCAACTGTCGCTTTGAGAGCTATCTCATTATCCTTGGAACAATGCACCGTAATATCCTGGTTGAAGCAGTAACATTTTTTCTTCGTGGCAGTTCCATATTGTAGAATTACGGAAAAGGTTTACACAGGCCACTAAGTCCTGCAGAATATCTTTCATCCTCAGAAGCCAACTTGCTTTCCCGCTGAAAATATGCTTGATCTCATTGACTTTTCTTTTGCCATACGATTCACTCTGTAAGGATGACAAATCAATCTCATTTTATCATCGTTTCGTTTTATGAACCATTAAATATAGTCACTCTCATTTCTGATAGAAAAAACTTTAACGTCTCACATTTAACTTTTCACGTAGCTAATGAAAAGGCGATTGTCTCGTCTCTCATTATTTCAGAACTTGAGTGACGTCAAGCAAAGTAAATGATCACAGCAAAGCGGATGGACCTTTTTTCATTATTAATATTTATCAATAAGTTTAATTTAACAAGTCGTTGCGTTTTACACAGGGCTCAAGGCAAACGAATAGCCTTTTTTTCTAAAACAATACATTAATAACAGAAACGTCTATCTGCTATGCCCAAATTATTCCCGTTGCCCGTGAATTTACGGCATAGGAATAATAAAAAAGAGTGGCAGAGGCGACCCTGGCTTTTGGCTGGTCCAACGGGACATGAATCTTAAGTGGTGATGCCAAGATAAATCAAATTAGCTTTAGCACAGAGCCCAGTCAAAAGTTTTTGTGCTGGATGAGCTTCAGTCCGCAAAGCATCCACAAGGATCTTAACTCTGAGACTCTTTATGTTACGCCCTATTTTAATGACTTTTCGCAGATACTAATTTCGTTAAAGTACACACTTTTTGTACTCTCTGAAGATCTTCAAGTGTAATCGCACGTGGCATCTTTTGTCGAGCAGAAACCAAAGCTAAAAATTAACTTTCCCACTCGATGACACGTCCAGCGCTTTTACTATCTTTTCAACAAAATCAAATGAACAAAGATTCGGGTTGTGAAAACTTTAATCGCATTCTATCGTTCGTTCTTATTTACCTCGTAATTGAAAAAAAGGCATAATGAGATTTCCCACCGCTCCTTCACACCTCGTTCGTGAAACGAGGAGACAAAGAATGGAAAATATGTTTTCTTTCGTTTGCGTAATTTTGTTTTGATTTTGCGAAGGAAAATACGAAATAATAGGAGATAAGGATGTTTAAAAAGTCATTTGTACTACGTCAAAAAGAATACGACTGTGGTAAAATGAGGAGATAATGTGAATTTGTTTGCAAAGAAGCAAAAAGATTTGAGTCAAGTAAAAAATTCAGCACTGAAGACAAAATGAAAATAATTATGAATAAAAAAAAGGTTTTCCTGCATTTGAAAAATGATATCATGGTCAGATTATTTTTCATTCCATTTTTTCTATTAAAACGAATTCTTTCCATTAAAACTATTTTTGTAGGAAGAAATAAAACGATTGCTCCATCATTATTCTCCAAAAATATGCCAAGTTCTTTTTGTTTTTTTGTTTTATTTCATTGTCTCCTTCATTCCTCGTGCCTTCGCGAAGTGAACGAGCCAATTTTTCGATCGTCTGTCTCGCAATTTATAACAAAAAAACCTACGGTTTTCTCCCTTCTCACATTTTTTTACTTCTCCTTTTCTTATTCCATGCATCTTATATTCTCATCCAACGAAGCATATCACTGTAAGTCGTGTACGATTCTGAACTCAGAAAAATGAGTCTGCGCACACGATGAGCGAAAGCCGAACCAGCAGACATTGAGCGCGCTTCACGCTCGAACGTCTCGAAATAAGGGTCGTGAGGATGAAAAAAAAAAAAAAAAAAAAAAAAAAAAAACCAACATACATAACGCTTCGAAAATTTAGATGTGCTTGGGTGAATTTTCGCACCTGCCTCTGACACAAAAGGCGAAGAGCTTTGCATCTGCATCGCTACCTCTTGTTTCCGGTAATACAGGGAACAGTGAAATGGAAAAGCGTTCATTACGTTGAATTTTGACCGTAATTTCGCCATAATGTGATATTTTAAAGAAATGCCCTACTGAAAGGAATATAAATTTTCAATGATTGAATTTGGTTGAGCGTATTATTAAAAATTTTCACCGAATTCCGAGGAATTATACAGTTCATATGATATCAAATGGAAAACAACATCATAATGTATCAGATGTAACGCAAAACTGGTCAAAAATGGGAGAAAAGTAAAAAAAACAAATTTCCTTAAGACCGTTAGAAAAGAAGGACAAACGTAGAATCTTGTGTGAATCCATAAACCAACCCGGACTTAAAGAAACCTTTTTGATTTGTAAATCTGGAGGATACAGAGCCGACCATCTATAATATGCAGTCCCATAAATTCTTGTTTCTAAAATTCTAAAATTCTAAAATTGTATAATTCACTAAAAGGTCGGAAGCGATTTCCAAATTTCCTCCATTTAAACTCGATTCTTATTACATTACCTGGAAGCATTCATTATTCCTGGAAGCCAGGCATGAGGAATCCAATTTCGGGTGACCATTATATAGCATTTAAAAAAGAAAACCCTGTCGTGACGTCATCGGCCATCCTGAAAAGACCCTACTGCCGTCGATCCGTAACATTTCTGGTTAGATCGTCTTATGGAGCTTTCTGGTCAGGATCTGATGTTCAAATTGGGATTACCTGGTGAAATTTTTGGGCCGGATATTCCAAAATCCCATTTATCTCTTTGACTGGTGTTTCGAACCTCCAGCTACTTGCCATGGATTTCTCGCTGCGATCTATAAATCGAACGTGACAACATGAAAAGTACTAAAGAGGGCAGTCCCTGAAAGTTGGGAGTTGTGAATAAGGGTGAGCTGCAGAAATACACGATATTGCCTGTTGACATTCAGTAACTTGTTGGAAGAAATATTAAATCGTCTTTTTCGCTTCATTGAACCCCCCCCCCCCCCCCCCTCGAAGCTCATCGAAAGTATAAAGTATGAAATTTCTTCTTGCACAGCGAGAAAGCAGCTAAATTTAATACATTCACATCAGGAGTCGACTTTTAAACGAACGTAAGTCTCGAGTGTTGCTTGCTCCAATAGTTTGAACTCAGACGTTCGTAGTTATACGTTATTGCGCTCTTGCGTAAACTTTTTGAATGCTATAATTTATGTAGTCAATTTATTATTATGGATATAAAGTCGTTACAATGATTCTTGGAATACGAATGCATAATTTCGCGTTCACGAAGTTGTCCACGTTTCTTTCGTTTCTCCATAACGAGAAATGTTCTGTTGAAATAATAAAAAGGGTTTGAGAAATTACATTTTTCCGATCGTCGAACTGAGCTCTTCCCTACTTGACTATCATTTTCTTTCCGAAAATATTTCGATGGCGTGACCATTCGCTAAACTTGTTATATTTTGAGGCAATAAAATTATCGATATAGATTTTTTTTCTCGGCCATTTTCACATGAACATCGAGTTCAATTTAAGGAATAAAATTCTGAATTTGATTGAAATTGCTTGAAATTAAAAAATAGCGAATATATAATGGTAACCACATAATTGTTTCCCGTTTTGATTAATTCAGTGATCATTCATTCCAAATTATTGCTCGTTATAATTTTAGTATAACATAATATCAATTGTCGCTGAATAATGAGCGTACGTAATTTTACCACCGAGTGCTGGTGTGCACTCGGAGTACTTAGAACTCACAGATAGAATTTTGAGATGTAAAACATATCGCACTGAACAAGTGCTCCGATCCTCTGGAGCCTATACAGCTCCCCATAGCAAATACGATAATGAGCATGGCTCAGCCGACTCTGAAAGTTCCCCAGAACTATTTCCGCATAGTGGAACAAGAATAATGTTATGATTGTTTTAAGGATGCTTCGCTCCAGTATCAGTTCGAAAAATATGTTCAACAAAGTTTGTAGACTTGGAGATAGCAAATGGGATGATAATTTAATCATTAAATGCGTGCATCGTTCATCTTTCTCAGTCCATTTTACAACACACGGTGAAGGCTTGTACACGTGACGTAATTAGAACTCGGCCGGAGTCTTATTAACAAAAAAAAAATTGACATTTACGAAGATAAATTATAGCAGCATAGAAATATAAATGTCGGAATGTTTGCTGACAACCAATACAAATGTTCTCAAATTCCCAACAAAATTAATTCGAAATCGAATCATGGTCATTAGCATTACGAACACTAGATTTATCGCACTTTTTCGAAAGACGGTGTTAAAACGTATTAAAAAATTGTCAATTTGACTACCTTACCCAAATCTTGTGTTAGCTTTTTCTCTCATCCAGAGGTTTAAATGCGACTTAGAAAATGAGTTTTGAAAGTGACGAGGCCTCAGGCGAAATTAATTTCTCGAATGATTCATCCTGGAAACTCAGGAAGTATGAAATGTTCGTACCCACTATTGTATTCCGCAGATTGACTTGGTTTGAGAATTCGCCCTCTTGCCACGCGTTAATAGGACCAGAGCGAATGGATGTATAGAACGTTACATGTTTGAGTGTCGCAAGTAGACACATGTTCTTATATAGATGTATATCCAACAAAGTCACATATATATAGTCAAATGGAGGAGGTGGATCGAACGGATGTGGGTTAGTGCGAACATAGCTCAGCCGGAAGCATCCGAGCTCCTGTTAACATCAAACCAGTCACACCTATAACCGGATGCGTCCTTCATTGGTCTAGCACATACGTGTACGTTCATACGGACACGTGGAAGTAAATAGAAAGCTAACTCTCCCTCCTACTCATTCCGTCCTCTCCTCTTTCTCTCCATTTCTGCCTTACACTTCTCCGGTCCGTATTTTCTGAAAGCAGTGACGCGTCTCACGGTGTCGGAAGTGGGAATATCCCCTCGGGGGACAACCCGATGCATTACTCCGTTGATTTTGAATTTGTGCCTTCTTGAATCTAACAAATTTCAACCTCTCCGCATATGTTCCAGCAAACTTACTTCCGAAATGTCTCACTCCGGGGCACACACATTGGGTGCAGGATGTTTTAAATTATTTCTTTTTGTTTTACGTACTTTTCGCTAGTGTTCTATACCATAGAAAAATAAGTTTTAACCTGACTTATAGGCTCCCTACGGGCTGTTGGTAGTGACGTTGCATATACAGAATTATTGTAAATTCATTAATACATTTTATGAATTTCGTGATTTTTTTTACTGTTATTCCTGCACATATTGCGGGTTAAAACCAGCCCACCCCATTACTTCAATCTGCCTTCACTAGTCTCGTGTTCCTGTGAAATCCCCCCCCCCCTCCCTCTTAGAGTGTCAACCGCAACCGCTCTATTTTAACCCATTCGGGTGAGAGCCAAGGAAAACTGTTTTGGAAAACGCAGCTGATACTGGTTGCTACATTCCTTACTGAGTTATAAGTTGTTTAATATCATTAGAAACTCCTTAAAACTGCCTTCTGCTCAGCCATTGATTATTCATCCTGTTTACTGTAATCATTTAATCATTCGATGAATTTGGCTGGGACACTTTTTTAGAAGTTGTGAATAAGTTTCGAAGATGTTTGCGTGGATTGTCTAAAACGATACACCCTGTATATGTTCATATAAACATTTATATTAGATAATATGTATCCTAACTAGAACTTCCGGTAGAAGATTGGCAGAAGGTTTCTCCAGAGATGGTAGAGGTTTATAGGGCGCACATAGCTGATCCCAAAAACAGCCGAAGCCTTGGCTACCCTTGGATGAGAGAGTTTAGTCGCTCCACTGGACCGTAACTCAAACTAACCCAAGAAACATCGTAGGCATCACCACCGACACAACTGTGAGAGAGACTTGTACTGCCTCTGACGGCAATAGTGCTTCCCTGTACGAGGGGACGCTACCAAAGCTGTATTTTCTTAACGAAGTTGCTGCGTCAGCCAAGCAAACCACAGCAAACCCCATAGCAAACTATACACTTCGGCTTATAGATGGATAACGAAATTCAACTTTTTTTATCTTAATGGCGAACATTAGTCCTTATCACGGGATGCTTTCAGAGCAATTCTTGAGATCCTCGACAATTTACTGATATTCCAATGTCAATCTATCTGTATAATCATATTTTTTTATCTTTTCTTGTTGAAATTTATACTAGTGTTGATTAAAACCTCAAAAATTACACCAGGACGTATTTTCAGGATTATTCTTGGTGTTAAAATGAAAAGTTTTCATTTTCAACGGAACCTTTATGACTGCGTCTTTATTAAAAAATGCAATTGAGTAAAAGCTCGTTGTTGAAACTATGTTTACACATAGTACACCGAGTGTGGGTTCCAAGACAAATATTGTTTATGTTTTATTTAGAGATCCAACAAGATCTCTAGTTCATATTATATTGCTCATAGTTCTGAGTTGCCGTATACAGGTTTTCATTAGTATTAATTACGAGGGTTTGCTTCGGGTACTTGATGTCTGTAGATCCTTGCGGGAACGTCGAGTGCTCGGAGCCGGAAGTTTGCCAGCTGGACTCATCTCGACAGCCCGCCTGTCGCTGCGGCGAGCAGTGTAGCCTCGAGTTTTCCCCGGTTTGCGGAAGCGATGGTAAAACTTACTCGAACGAGTGCAGCCTCCGGCAGGAAGCTTGCAGATCACGATTGCCCCTTAGGAAAATTTATCCCGGTGCTTGTAAATCCGGTGAGTATTTTCCACGTAATTGTATTTCTTCTTCTTTTTCAACGCGTCTCTCTTACTCAACAAATAATTTGCACATCAAACGATTGGATCGTTAATTCCTTGTCAAAATATTGTTTCCAGTTCAAGCTGCAAATAGTTTTTACTTTCTTCCAATTGAAAAAAAAAAAAAAAAAAACATTCATCACGAAAAAAAAATCGTTAGATCAATCTTGGAGCAAACTCGTTATTCTACATGTTTTTTTATTTATTTTTATTAACGATACGTTCTCGAATAAGCGGAGGACTAAAAAATCCACATTTTATTCTTTACATCGCGGTCAATTGTTCCAGGTACGAATCCTTGTGACAGAGCACAATGCAGCATAGTTCAGCAGTGTGCCATAGATCGTTATGGCATAGCAAAATGCGAATGCGGTTCGGAGTGCGAACCGGTAATGAGGCCTGTTTGCGCGAAAGGTGGAAAGACTTATCCCTCATTATGCGATCTCAAGAGACAGGCGTGTTCAACGAACACCAGCATCGAACTAGCCTACACCGGAAACTGTGGATCCAGGGGACCATGCTCTGAAAAAGTAAGACACATTTATTTTTATTTTTATTAAATCATTTTAGAAAAACTCAATATTCCTGTACCAACTAAGGGATCGAAAAAATTCCTTTTATTTTGCTATTCCAATTTATTGTCAGTATTTTTTGGAATTATATCTTTTGCAGAAGGTACTTTTCAATGAAAAACGTACCAGTTCTAAAAGTCCATTCGATAATGGACTAAAAAGTAAATCGAAACATACAACTGCTCAAGAAATAGGGTCCCAAGCATTTTTACTTTATGTCTAACCCTGTTTTGATAGTGTGCGAGGAAAAAGTTCGTGGCTTCGATAACTTTCAATTGAATAACGATATTTATGTGAGCAAAAATTAATTTACAATGGATTCGCATGATGGGAAAATAAAACAGCGAATCGTACATGAAAAAGAAATATCAATAGATGGTTCGACGTTTCCTATCGTCACAGAAGGTTTCAAGTATTCAAGAGTTAAACGTGAACGCAACGTGGAAGAGGTCTATCCTATGAATACCAGTAGGTCAGAAGGTGAACCAAAATTATCAGCCAGTATTAAGTTTTCATGGATACTCAGGATCAGTTTGTCAGGCTTTTTACAGAAACTTCCACCGGAAACAGTGGGGTAAAATGCTTAAATTTAAATGAAAAATCCTGCAGCAGCTGTGCACAAAAAAAAGCTTATCATTTCTTCAGCTGTATTTAACGAAAGCGCATTTCTTAAATAGATTCGTAAAAGCTTTGTGGTCGGTTGTATTAAATTTGAAAATATGGGTCACAGTCAGATTGATCACCAAACGTGGCAGACTTCCGTACATTCTAATTCATATTAATGGCTACCCTGCCGTTCAACACCACGTCATGTCAAATAGGTATTAAAAATTCTTCGGCAAACTAACGTTCTAGGTCTTGTTATTAATTAATTGGATTCAGTATGTGCTTCAGTACTAGAAATCCTGCCATTGACGTCAAGTTCTCTTCTTTTTTATCATCCCTTCATTTTTATCATCACGACTCATCGTACTTTACGATTTCGTGCCTGACTGTATTTGAAAGTGCATGAAAAACTCAAGTAATAAGGGTCTTGAGGCTAGATGAAGAGACTTATTCAAAATTAATTGCAAGTCTCAAAAGATTTATTTCTCACCAACGTCACCCAAATTTGATCTCGAAAAAATTGTAATTTATGACATTATTTGTACGAAAATTTTTGTTGAAATATATTATATGATAACATTATTCTCGAGAACGATGGGTTCGTATGGATGCACCAGCCTCAGGCAAATACAGTACTTGGTTTGACACAATTTTTCGGAATTTTTGATAGTGTGCTAACCAACTGAAAATCGGTAAAGAAATCGTCACCTGTATCAGTCGGTTTTTACACAGTTTTGACAGCTAGTGAAGTGAAGCAAAAATTCAGTTGAAGAAATATGATGGAATCGTAAAACGGCGCAAAAGTTTATCCGGGAACAAGTAAGGAACTAAAAAAAATTTGATGAAATTTCAAAGATTCAGGAGCTTGGATGATGAATAATGAATACTGAAAGGAAATACGATGGAATTATTAACATATTTCAAGCAAAAGTGATAATAATCATACTCGAGGTAGCTTCTCTTCAATTTTCTTGCAGGATCAATAAATAATAAATCTGTATAATGAACAAGGTTCGTGATAAGAATAGATAGTTTTTACTTCGAATAAATAATGGTTCAAGTGAATGCCAGAGTCCTCTTTGTTCCTAGGATGAGTATCAAAAAGCTTTTTTTCCTATCTTCGCTGTAGCTGACACCAATAGATTATAAAATCGGACCTCTCAATGTCCTTGTCCTTTCCTTGATACTCATTTATTTTCAGCCCTTCCTCGAATTCTATAACGACGAGATATTTCAGGACCCAAACAGCATCTTCATTCTTTTCATCATTATAGACCGCTTTATCCTCAAACCAGCGATAAAATAATGAGATCCAGATGGTAGTTACGAAAATATGGAATGCGAATACATAACGAACAATACTTGATCCATACAATTTTTAATCTCAACATCGTATTAGTTCGGAGTCTTTTATTCATAGCAAGGCCATGATCAAAAGTATATAATTCAAATAAAATCAAAATCGAATATAGATCATAACCCAGCGAACAGAACTTGGATGGTTTTCGTAATTGTTACGTAAAAGTTACGAATTTATGTAAAGTTTAGTTAAAAGAAGCGGAAAGCATCCAAGAATGATCGTTAGAAATAAAACATTACGACGTAAGTAAAAAAGAAATACTGAACCTTTTGTACGAAATATATTTCTTCGTTCTACTTTTCATCGTCGTTAAATTTGTCGCGATGATTGGGCTCGGATTCATTGTAGCATGAATATATTTAGGAAGCGAGGTGTAGATCGCTTGACAATAACGACGAAGACGATGTCGATACAATTTAACAGGCTCGAGGAATTCGAGGGATTCATCGAAGTGGAAGGTCTGTAAAAACGTGTATTACGTAAAGAAGAGCCGTGCATAGATTGTTGAGGGTAAATGCACACGCGTAACGAAAAACGTCAAGAGCGAAGGCGAGTGAGAGAAAGAGATTGAAGGAGAGGGAATGATAAAACGTCATATTAATTATAGAGACTCAACGCATCGATGGTACATTTACCGATAAAACGGAATACGCCAGAGAAATCACGGTTTCATTTCAAGAGTCTTCGACACACGAATGGAAAAGTACGGTTTATAATCCATAGTAATATTTGATGTGGAGGAGTGTTTCACTAAAAACTCGTCGTCACATAATACTTTGAGAAATATGTGTAACACGTCCTCCACAGATGATTACGATTTTTTTTTCTTCCAGAATAACGTACAATGAGATGCATTAATAATTTCTCGAGCTTTTTTACAATTCACTGAACTATGAAAAAGATTACCAATGCAAACATGAACTGTGTCATCCGTAAACGTCGTTGGTGACCTCAAATTCGAAAACAGAAATATTGGGAAGTTTGACCCGAACATCGGTATTTAATATGACTAATTTAAAGTGCATTGCTATATGTCGTTACATCGAATTGGCTCTGTGCACACTCATACACACTCACCAAAGTGAAAATGTGTAGTCGTGTATGTGCATACCGGTGGAGACGCCAATAGCGAGGAAAGGCATTTTCCGACAACATTTTTCATTTATGTACACGACTACACATTCTTACTCTGGTGAGAGTACATGAGTGTGCACAGAGCGAATAGAGTAGAAAAATGGAAACTGACATGAAAATGTTTGTTTTTGGCTAAGAGAAACCAATCACTTATGTTTTCTCCAATAACCACTTCCAACTCTTTATCGCAGAGCACACAGTACCTTAAAATAAATATCGATGTTTCTCGGAATTGATATTTTTATTTTGTCATGTCGAAATAATTCGAAAGTATTTTTGTGTCGATCGTTGCTAATTCTATGTGTAGGAAAAAGAATGTTTTTTGTTAAAATGGACAGAATATCAAATTATCATTACGGATAATCTGAGTTAAAATGTTTTAAAAATTGTCAAAAATGTATTTCTGATGAATATATCTGTATATATATTTTTTTTAATTTGGGAAACGTTTATGAGAGTCGTTAGCACGTTCTGACCAAACTGTGAATTTCAGTCAGGTATAAGATTCATAGTGCAAAAGGTCTAAAGACATTCGTGTCCGATCTTGATGTTCTTTCCAGATCTGCCAATGGGGAGCAATTTGCGCTGAAAATGGTGACACAGCTACCTGCGAGTGTCCTACGTGCTCAGTGGAGTTTCATCCGGTTTGTGGTGACGACGGTATCAGTTACGGGAACGAGTGCAAGCTCAGGCTCGAAGCATGTCAGCATCGTCGTGAGATACGGGTTTTGTACCAAGGGCTTTGCAGTGAGTATAAAATTTTATATCCACGCTGCTCGAAGAGTTTTAAAGAAAGTAAATTAATATGAAACGTACAGTTCATTTATTAAATGATAAACAGTACTTGCGAGCACTATAAATATTGTAGAAAAAGCATCAATAATTAAAAAATCTATTGTGGCCTACAAAAATTGACACCGCAATGGAATGGAACCATCGACTGCATCACTAACCCAATATTGAAAGGGCGTTCACTCAGTTTAACAAGAGTTTCCATGTCCCGCGTCAACCAATTATTTTTTCGACCAGATTTTTCATTTCTTTTTCCGTTCCTCTCTTTTTCTCTCTTTAATCCTCTCGCCTCCATCGCCGTTTCTTTGCACGACAATTTCCATAACAGAATTACAATTGGGCATAGCCATCACTCGTTCGAGTCTCTACGCATAGGCAAGAATAAATTTCTCGCAAATATCAATGTGCATGTACGCTTGGGACGGAGAAGGAAGAAGGGAAACATCGAGCTGTATAAATACCAGGTCAAACGGAAGACTCGAGAGTACTCGTCATACAAAGTACACACGCCATACATACACATACAGGCACAAGCATTCGAAGAAAAAAAAACCACGATGTAGATTCCAGCGTAGAATGAAAAGAAACAAAAAAAATCAAGATTTGCACTCTCTCGAAACCCCACCTTACTCGCGGTCGTTAACGATCAGCTTCAAATGCGAAAAGAGTAAATTTTATTATACGCTGTACAATTATTGGACTACTTGTTAACCACCAATTCAATATTTTTCTTTGCAAAAGTCAAAAAGTTTACAGTTCTTAAAAATGCTTTAAATTATCTGTGGATAAACGTTCCACTGCGTTTTTCACTGCTGATTTCCCTTGATGATGCTCAAGTTTTTTACGACCTCACATTCCTATGAAATAACTTGCATTGTTATTGTGTCAATTGTCACTTCAAAGTGCTGTTTCAAGGTGACTCCAATAATTGAAATTAAACGAAAGGGGGTATCACTGCACGTTGTAAATCTGTGATAAAATATAAGATTTGAAATCATTAAAGATTAAAAAGAATTGATGTTCTTTATTGTCTTCAAATCCTAATTAACAAAACAAAGGAGAAAATTGTACCCAACCATTGATGGATGGTTCTAAACCCAGTTTCTTAGGATGTCTGATGACGTGGATGATAGAATGTCATCAGCTAAAAGCTTGCAGCTATTCTTGAATCACAGATAATATCGGTTCATCGTGCACATTCCACGATGAACTGTCGAGGCGTTTGTGACATTTCGAGTAAATTACTCTGTAAATTAAAACGTGGATTCATGCGTATAACGACGTATGGAGAATCTCTCTCGTTCGTTCGTTTGCGACAGCAGCAGCAGCAGCAGCGAGCGGTAGAACGAGGCAGGGTTTTCTAAAACTCAGAGAGTGCGCGTTCAGCCGCCGCTATGAGTTGTTACCCCAAGGCATGCATGCTGCATATGCATGTGATGCAGACCACACTACGAGCTTACAAACTCAGAACAGCGCATAGGTTCTGGAACAACGTTCAACTACATACCGGAGAAAAGCAGTGGCGGCATCGCGAGTACGCCACCCTTGTGCCTCAACACCCCTCGGCAACAGTACAACCATTCCGTCCGCTTTTAGGAATCACACAACCAACCTATCTTCCCATACATAAAGGGTATCCCAAAGCTTTTTTCCAGAACCATTGGAGTAAACAGATCGTGTAATTTAAAGATAATTCCATGGTGTGCCGTTAATGGCGTGCACCAGGTGGGCCGTCATCTTCCGGTTAATATCTCATCAACAATTCATCAGTGATAAAAATAGTTCGGTTCCTTGTCTCTAGAGTTTCACAGTCAAACCACCCTTCACAACAAACTTTGGTGCGATTTTTGGGACACTTCGTATATAGGCCTTGAATATATATACATATAAACACCTTACTATACTGAATTCACCCTCCGGAGATTTCCGTCGGATTTCAATGAATTCTAAAGATAACTTCTCGACTTCCATTCCACCTGTCTACCACCCGCTGCTTCTGTCTCGTTCTAGTTTCAAATCTCCACGTTTCTTCGTCATTCTCTCACACCCACTTTCTCTCAGAGTCTCTCTCTCTCTCTCTCTCTCTCTCTCTCTCTCTCTCTCTCTCTCTTTGTCTCTCTCGCTCTTTTCTTCACACACACACATAATACATCCCTTCTATCCTTCCCACTCACGTACCTTTGCGATGTCAGTTATTTTCTGCTGCTTACTGCATTCCCAACCTCCTATGCACTTCCTATTCTCTTATCAACAGTTCTATCTTCCCTTTCTTTCCGCTTTCTTCTGTATCCCTCTTCATGCTCGAATCTGCATCATCACTTTTACGAACAACTACTTGCTCTGTTAACGTCATCGATGTGTCGTTTTCTCATCAGAACTGCATTTTCATTTGACTCATTTTTCCTGCTCTATCTTTACTGTTACGCGGCCGGTATTGTAAAATCAATACCAATAAGAGATAAAGTTTTTTCTTTATACGTTTCAGACGGTTGCGAGAACAAAAAATGCGAGTACTACGGCGAGTGTGAAAGCGACAGTAGCGGTGATGCAAAATGCGTTTGTCCCACCAAGTGCGACGAACCGGTAAGTTTTTGTACACCTCTTCAACTTCTTTTTATAGTACAACTTTAGACAAACGTATAACGTATGCACCAAATATATAAATATTGCATAGTGTTGTTTCAGAACAACAATAGCTCGTTATCATATTTTATACTACTCCAAAAATAACCTTGGTATGCATGTAAATGCAAATTTTGAAGTTACCTAAATTTGAACTATTTCGAAACACATTTACATACTATATATTGCAACTTTGTATATCCTGGTGTACGAAGCACTGATGTCTAATTCCATGATTATTCTTTAAACGAATTCATTCATTAACACATCATTATTTTTATTTTCTTTTTGCGTATTTTTATTTATTTTATCATGGCAGATAGTATTTTGCTACAAGTGCAAAGCAAGCAAAAGCAATTTAAAACAAGTCAGGCTTTTCGCTGCTGAGCTTTCTATGGCATTCAATATTTTTATCGAGAACGACAATTTATCTTCCTCTACTCGTAACTGTCTACTGTCGTGTCATTAAAATTCTTCGAACGTACGAAAGAAAGACGTATATGTCGGTGAAACAAGATTGAAAGACTGGCCGATTGTGTGCATATGTGTTTCCAGCTTGAAGCTGGAAAGAGAGTAAAACGTTTAGATGCTGAACGTTGCTAGCCAAATATCGCCTTCTTCATATATAAACAAGTGAATATACACGTTGTTTCAGTCCAACAGGTCGATTCTTCACATTCATGAATTTATTAACTAAGCGATCAGAAAAATACAAATCTCTTGCCGATTTTGGATTCGTGACATTCGATGTCCAACCAACCACGTGACCGCGTTTCATCAGAAAAAATATTCTGATCATGTTTTCATCGGTTTTTATGCCAGTTTTGCGGAAACATCTTTTATATCCATATCTCATTGTCTTACTCTTGAAATTATATACATCCATCCGCATCACCCTCTTTATTCTGTGAGTATAAACCTGAGTCAGCTGACTTACAACGAAAGCTTATCGAGTGGAAAATCCAAAGCTTCGCAAATTTCCAAAAGCTTTATGCCCCAACTGGATTCCTTTTGAAAATTGTATTCCTATGTTTACTCCTAATCGAGTATGAAAGGAAACTTGACTTTATTGAAGTTCGGAAACTGAAAGTACAACCAAAATTCTCAAGGATCATCTGATTTTTTCTCCTGTGATCATTGATTGAAGTCAGATTTTATTAAACATCGTTGAACAATAACTTTACTCAGCCACGGTTCGTCGCTGCGGTTTACTCTTTTGAAATATACGGTGTAAAGTCATAAAAAAAAGTTTGCTCAATAAGTTTCAAAGCTTTTTTTCGCAAGGGTAAAGCAGTGAGAAAGCAGCAGCTGACTACATTTTTCGCTCCCTGAATCCGCCGATCCTTATAGATTTTCAATACCAAAGACGGTACTCTCGTCGTTGTCAGCATTTTCATCGAATTCTTTTAACATTGTTGAGGGGGAAAACGTTGTTTGATCTCTTTTCTGTTATCCCTCAATATAGTATTACTATGGAGAATCGTGTTCCTGTTTTTTCGTGATTTTGGCAATAGAGAAATGATGAGCTAAGCATCCGGGTGAACAAACAAAATCTTTTGCCGATTTTATCGTTTTCAGCTTAATATTGTTTGCAGTCAACGTATTATGATTATCGCATGTTTGAAAATATTTAATGGCACAATCGACATTGATAGAATAAACACATTTTGTTGGTAACTGAGATATATAATAGTGTATTATTTCACGAAATGTTATCAATTTTTGAATATTTCTCAAAGTAGGTGATTTATTTATTCGCAGATGCAATTGAAATTTGCTCATTTACACAATAATTCTCACATAAATATACACTAAAAATGGATAACTCATTGTGTAGGTCAACCATTCATGTCGTGTGTTTAAAAATCTAATTGGTACATCGCAGTAATCGGTCATAATTTTTAGTCAGTGGTCGAATGACCCAAGTTTTCTAATTTTTCATTTCCGTCTTTCAGACGACGGACAACGAAGCCGATACAAAAGTATGCGGTACCGATGGTGTCACTTACGTAAGTGAGTGTGCTATGAAAAAAGCTTCCTGTGCTGCCCAAACTCACATTGCAGTTAATTACAGAGGTGACTGTGGTAAGTTAATTGAAAAGAAGGCAAACACAATAAGTTGAAATTTTCGGTTCAGTTTGAACGGATTAATTGAGATTAAGAAGAGATTAGAACTTGATTGAGTTTCCTCGTGGTAGAATTGTGTTCGAACGTCGACTGCGAAAACGGTGCACGGTGCGTAGCCGGCAACTGCATATGCCCAGAGAGTTGTCCAGAATCTACAACTGAGATGGCATGTGGAAGTGACGCGAAAACTTATCGATCTGAGTGTGAGTTACAGCGCGCAGCTTGCGAAAGAGATCCAAAACTTCCGCCTCTCCACGTTATTTTCTATGGCGAGTGCGGAGAGAAAATTGCCGTCGCTGCAATGAGTAAGTTTTGCAAAGACTTGTTTTCTTTCCCTCAGTTCTAACAAATCTCAAATCTTAATGAAATCTTGAGTACATTTTGCCATGTGGCAATTCTACTATGAAGTGTTATTGATTCCGGAAAGTTAGGATCGTTTGGGATACAATAAAATTTAAATCCGCAACGTTCGTCGAATCGTAATTAATGTTTCTGCCACGATCATACTTTCAATGAATTATTCTGACGACGTTGACCAACTCCAAATGTAATTTATTTCATAACAAGTTCAATTTATCCTCAAAAATGATGCGTGGTTCGTATCTTGTATGAAAAGACCTATTGAAACATATATAGAGCCTAACGAGTGAAAAATAAAGCCAAGATCCAGATCCATATGGGTTCCATGGTCTGTTGGCTCTCGTGAAGCGAAATGCCTCGTTAACTTCGAGACACGGGCCAAAGCTTAGCACTAACCTGTGATCATCACGGAAGCACTAACCCATTAACAACCGGCACATTTCGCTTCATCACAGCGACCATGTCTACACCGACGATAACACGACTGCCAACGACGATAGCTGAGGTTACGGTCACGCAGGAGCGTGAGGCCTGTAAGGACATACATTGTGACTTTGAAGCAACCTGCGAGCTAGGACCGGACAGATTCCCGAGATGTAGCTGCAAATTTGATTGTGCCTCGGTCGCACCTGAGAACGCTATACCCGTTTGCGGAAGCGATCTCAAGACATATCCATCGATATGCGCCATGAAGATGGAAGCCTGTCAGAGACAGCAAGAACTCCGACTGAGACCTTTGGACCTTTGTCAAGGTTCGATGGACTTTGCAGAATATCAAATAGTCATTTGATCCCAACAACAAAGAAAATTCCCTGCATAAATTCCGTATTTCTTTGAATATATATTTTTCCGAGATGACTAATCAGGATTTGATTATCGAAAAAAGAGTTCGGTTTCAATGATTGATCGACGCAATTAAATCGTTGAAAAAAAGGAAACACATCAAATAACAAATGTTCTTCGATATTCAGGTCTTGATGGCGTCAGAAAGATCCTCTTAATACTTGACCCAAACTCCATTCTCGTTTTTTTCTTTCCTCTCACGCTTATCGCTGATTTACACTGCATGTCAACTTGGCCCGTGATTAGTTTATACCACATTGTCATCTCTGGCTTAGCCGATCATTCACCATAGCAATTTATTGTGCACATTGTGAATAAATATCATTGTATTAGGCATGGAAGTTAAGCCCTGCAACGGTGATACACCGTTAACTGATGCTGATGGCAAGGAATACGATTGCGGAAGTGGACCCAACAGGAGAGATTGTCCTAGCAATTCATACTGTCATCAGACACCACGCTTTGCTCGATGCTGCAAAAAAGGTGGGTTTACCGTGGTAAACTAGGTCAAAACCTAAAACGAATCTAACTACTTAAGGGGGTTGTCGTAGAGTTTATACTGCTTTCTCCTACAATGATTTCAATGAACGTAATTATCCGAAATTGTCCAGCAAGCTTCTTTGCTTATATTGAGGCTGAGCATTCACCATTAAGCACTTATTGTTGCAATAAAAATGCCTCTTCAATAAAATATATGGCAAATTGAAAGTGGGACGCTTCTAGATATTTCTGTTATTTGGACATTGATTTTACCACCGATCAAACACGACCAACCTTCCTAAGCCAATCGTCTTGATTTCTATACATTGCTCATCCATGATTATTGCCATTTTCAGTCCAGGGAATCCAGGTGGTTAAATGTATCGATTCATGGCACGGTTGTTGTCCCGACGGTAAGTCTCCTGCTCTGGGACCAGACGGTGCTGGTTGTCCGAGTGTATGCAACTGCAATCGTTTAGGCAGCGTATCAGACACTTGCAATCCTGAGACTGGACAATGCGAGTGTAAACCCGGGGTTGGTGGCCTCAAGTGCAATCATTGCATGCCTGGATATTGGGGTCTTCCAAAAATCAGCAAAGGACATCAAGGATGCATACGTGAGTCTAGAAGGGTTTAGAAGTGTCTACCATGATGTGATCTGATAAATTAGTCAAAAACCTTCTTCCAAATTCTGGATAATGGCTTTAAAAAATGACTCTGAGGAATCAAATGAATCCAGTAATATGATATACTAAAGGGCTTCCAAATTGCATCAACGAAATGGATCAAAGTTTCCTTACGCGATGACTGACACATTCACGTAATATTTTTTTCTTTCCAGCTTGTGGATGTTCACTGTTTGGTTCAGTGAGAGAGGACTGCGAACAGATGACTGGCCGATGTGTCTGCAAACCAGAAACAAAAGGTCACAAGTGCACCATTTGCAGGGATCACAATAAAATGCTGACACCGACAGGCTGCTATTCAGGTATCAGGGAGGAACTGGGATCATCAAGTCTAATAAATAAAAAATATGCTAGCATTTCATGACGGCTATACACTGAACACACTGATTTCAACCATCTTTTCAATCATTCTCTTCTTGGTTTTGATTTCTCTGTAAAGCTGCATAATGAGCCTAAAATTTCGGACAAAACCGAAATTCGTCCTCATGAAAATTAAGGCTACTGTTGAAAAACCCTTGTTAACTTTGTCTGCTAAGATTCTATTTTGTATTTATCACTCATAAACCTGCTGTACACTGAGCTGCACACAAATGATCGCTTCCCAAGAAACTCACAGTCACCGAAAGTCAGGAAAACTGTCATTCCGAAGTTCTATAGGAATGTGTGGAGTCCTAATTGAAGGAATCATACCATATTTTTGTTTCCATATATATTCTCTACAAATACATCAGAATTTCTTCAAAGCAGGTATGAAAAAGTTCGTAACGTATTGTTCTGGTTTCAGCTGATACGAGCCCGACGATACCAGCAACTTGTAACGATTTGGAATGTTACTCCGGTGGTAATTGTTCCGAGATCGGTGGTCCTCATTGCGTCTGTCCATCAGCCTGTCCATCAGATTTGCCTTCGGTGCCAGTCTGTGGCAGCGATGGACAGACGTACGACAACGAATGCGAGTTACGTCTGTACGCGTGTCGCCATCAAACTGACGTCGTTACACAGGCCTTTGGTCATTGCATAGGTGGGTTTACCGAGCGTGCGCCTTACATGCCACCTTATATTCTGCATTACTGATTTAAAAAGATAAAATTAAATACATTGGTGCATATTTAATTATTCTTGTTGACACTCACAGCCATTGATTCAAAAAATTATTTAACCCTGAATCAACGAGTGCTTTCAGAACGTATGATAAATAACCACAACGTAATTAATCATGACTAACTAATCGGACTAACCTGGTAGATGAAATCTAAGGCCTAAGTATGTATGTATAAAGATGATGTATATAATCTCCTCGATCATACAGGAACTTAATGTTTCATAGTCTCTTGTAGCTTGTCGTTATAACAGACATTGTTAACCTGAACGTTGTAAGAAGGAATTAGGACAAACGCCACAAAATGATATTCGTACAAGCCAAAAAGGGGAACGAAAAGAACGAGTTTGATTTACGTGTACAGTTATTGAACTTTGAGGATCTTCCAAGAAATATGAGTTCTACGACGTTATTGTATTCAATCGAATATTGCAATAAAACTCTTAAAGTTTTTACCTGATATCATGCACCTATGTTTTTTCATATATGATCATACTTCTTTATGTGTTTTTCAATTTCCCCCAATGAAGAAATCAGTACCTATGTCTATCGATGGAATTTGATGGATCTTCGTTTAAAATACATCGAGTCTTCTGTCAGTTTAAACTTTGACAAGATTTGCATGAATGTCGAAAGGACAAATAGGATAAATTCGGATCAATGAGCAAAAGCTTGGAAAATCATTGTAAACTCGTTCTCAAAACAACTTTGATTTATGTATTTTTTTCGAAATCTTTCTGGATCGATATATTTCTTATTTCTTATCAAACAATCAGTACGGCTCTATTAGACGAATGATTTTCGATAAGATAAAAAGTTAGTAAGGTCATTTTGCTTACTCGAAATATTGGAAGTGATCTGATGAAGGTAAAGCTACTGTGATCTTCCGGAATGGTGCATAAGGTCGTAGGTGAATCGTTCAAAATTCATGACCTCAACTCAACGAACTTGCAAGCCTTCAAAGGAAAAAGGTTTTAAGTAAATTACCAAACCTTTATAAGCTGCGATGCTGCTCTTCGGTGATGTTGAGCCTCTTCTGCATCGGCTTCTGATGTCAGCATGTCGGAACTTTGTCGATAGAAAAAAAAGAAATATAATTGAAGGCATTGACAAGCGCTTGTCGTCCGATATAGAGGAGTCTTCTCGAAAGGCTTTTCTCAAAGGTTTCGTAGAACTGGGAGTCTTCACTGGACACTGAATCATTTATTTTCCTTAGAGTAAGCAGCACGTCCACTTTTGATTGAAAATTCGCAACAGTGTCAAAGTAGCTCTAATTTAAACGGTCGAAAAATTGGCGAAGCTTCGTAAATTTACCCTCCAAAGAAAACAACCGGTGAATCCTAATATGGATGATAAATGAATGCGCAACAAAGCGTATTCTTTGGCCAGACAGAAAGAGGCTGAATAAAGATTAAGAAAAAAAAAAAAAAAACCGATATAAATTACTATTCAGAAGGTAAAAGTGGATCCACAATAAATTCCCCAGTAAAATTACGTCGCTTCGTGACTTTTGTGTACGTTGGCCGATTAACCAATTGTCGTTCTCCAAAGTTTACTCCTCTTTCGTTGACTTCGTCGAAGCTACAAAACGGCTGGTAAAGAAGAATAAGAAAAAGAAACAACGTACCAAGACGTAGAAAATCACTTTGGTAGTTCGTCTCATTGAAAGTGCAGCAGAGCGAGGGTAAGGAGAGAAAAGTAGGAGGGAGCTCGTCGAGACTATGCTACGTACGAAACATCGCCTCCGATGGAATCTATTAAACTCCACGAATGTACGCTGCATGCGGCCATCCCCTATTTTCGATTGCAAAAGCGACAGGGGGTTGAACAGCCGCTCCTTGCCCCTCTTCTCTCTCTTCTTCTCTCGCGCTTTCTCTCTCTCTTTCTCTCTCTCTCTCTCTCCTCGTTTTCTCGAGGGCCCACAGGGGCTTCAAGTCAATCTTTTAAAAACTTTTGCCTACGAAAGACTTTTCGACCGAGCCACGTCCTTCTGCAAGTTAATCGCAAATTACATTACCCCGAGGGCAGTTTTCCCAGAGGGTTGGGCAAAAAAGGAGAATCTGCCACTGGCGACACGAAACTATACGGGACTTTATGGGGAAATCTCAGCTTTGCCGAGAGACACGCGAAATAGGATGATTCAAGTTGAAAGTTTCGTATTTTTCTTGACTTCGAACCAGAAGGTACACGACGGTGGACTTTTGGCCCACTGGTCATGTTGACCAAAAAAAAAGTTAGAACAAGACCGAATGCAAATATCTCAAGCAAGTTCCGGGACCAGGTCTTTCCACTTATCCGCTTCTCGTGCTTTCATATAGATTTTAAAACGTTTATGGTCTTTGCAAATTTGTCATAATTAGAATTAACGATTGAAGCAGCTAAAAAGAGACAGACTTGAGAAAAAAAAATTGAGTTACTGCTCAAACAATATCAAAAGATAACAAATCATTTGGATGAGTATTTTCGTTCGGCCTAAAAAATAAATTCGAATACGAGATACAAATTATTTTGTAATTAGCGAATGTAGTTGACCCATGACGTGGATCGGTGGAAGGAACTGAATAAATCCCATCTCGATCGTACGAAATATCATCAGCAACTGACAAACTGTCGCAGACATGATTAAGCCTAGTTTCTTTATTTCCGAACTACGGTGCAACCAAGAAGAGTATTTTTAGGGTTAATTATAGTGTAACTCTGAAACCAAACTGCCGGACCAGTTTGAAATAACAAAGCACCATTGGATTGGTCTTGACACTCCGAGCGAAATGATACACCAGTTGAATTCCGAAATAATCTAATCTGATTAATCTGGCATTATTATCTGACAAATATAATCATAATCGAATTAAAAGGATTACCGATACATTGCTGCTTGTCTTCCAAATTGAAGTTGAAGCCCTCGAAGCTTTGCCAGTGTTTGGCAAAGAATTTGTTATATTTTAAACAATGATTAAAATCAATTTCAGAAAAAGATGGGGATTACTTAAACTAAAACCTGACTACGACTAAAAAGCCTAATTTATAATAGAAAGATTTGAATTGGAAAAAGAGTTTGACTGAAGAATCCCAGCCAAAAAGACTGAAAAAAGAAGAAAAAGATAATAAAAGACAAAGGAATCAAGTGGAGAATGAAACCTCATTTAAACAAATGTAGCCAAAGCCGGTAGTGCAAAAATTTGGTCTGTTTTTTATCATTGCTTTACTCAGAGTATTTTTGTTTCGTTTTTAATTACTTGACATTTTTGGTGTAACATTTTTTGTTCAAATCTTTTTTTTCGCTTTTCGAAGTTTTAACATTTTACGATTTGAAAAAGAGGTAGGTAAAGGTGAGTAATATTAAGCACTTTTATTCAAAGTGATGGAAAAAACTAAAATTCAATGTTTTGGATTATGGGAATATAACTTCCGTAGACGGTTGTAGGGTTGACTGATATTTCGCTATAATTAGGAGCGTGAAGAAAGTGAAGATTAGAAATGGTCGAGATAATTCCACTAAATCGAATGTTCTATGGAATTTTTTATTTTTTTTCCAATATTCTGCGGAATATCCGCAGGGCGTTTATTTTTTAAATAATGGCCAACGACTGCACAGGAGGAGCCAGAGAGTGATAGAGGTTTAGGAGGATGAATTAAAGCGAGGAAAGCCAGCGTTGACTTATCGCAAGATTTTAGACATTCTTCAGCACTTTACAGTGTGTAAATAATGCATGGTGTAATTTGTGAAGGAGAGATGAGATAAATAGGGGATGAACCGTTTGGGGTGAGAACAAAAAACTCTCCAGAGGCGCAGGTCCGCTGCGGCTCCTGAGGCTGCTAAACTATACATATGTCCACACATATACAGAATCCATTTCGTCGCGATAGAGACGGAGATTGAGAGAAAAAACTTTTTTTTCCTCTAAAGAAGAAAAAAGGGAGAAAAAGATACCTCGGTGTATTTCCAAAATCGTTTGATCTTGTGAGGACGGAGCAAGTAATAATAACTGTACGATGAACCATAGAAATAGAGCTCGGAACGGCGACGTCAAACGTTCCACTGGCATTGCGAATGGAGTGTGAATTTTTTTTCCATCCCTAAGGAAACGACACAAATGTCGAGATCAATTTCCTTAAGAATCTTTCTTTGAGCCTTCGGTCTTCTCATCTGGACATTTTCTTTCATTTCAAATTCGTCTCCAATCCAGTTGAAAACCATCTGCTCTGAACTCTGGTAAGGGTTCCTGTTCCAGAATGTGGAAAGTCTCTTTTTTAGCCAGCTGTATACACTCAGATGGATTATTTCGAATTTCGCACTCGAAACTATGTTCCATTGATCCATATATCTTTCCATACGCCTCCTACCCAAAAGGGCATGAAAAAAACCCATCCAATGAATCATTCGAATTCGACAAAAGTTCTATTCAACCTCCGTTAACAAAGAAATGCTCAGTCTCGATCGATTGTCCGGAGTGTTTTGATTAAATTCAAAACCGAATCCAAAAACTGACATTAGTCAGTCGCAGTTAAAGAGTCCATAGGTTTACATAATTTCAGGCGAACATTCAGTTCAATTCGACGGATAAGAGATTATGAAAAACAAATTGCCTACCATCATCGCAGGAAATAAAAATATATATTTCTTTATACATACGTTCTGCTTTTTGAACTCAGTTTAATAAACAATAATAATCATGTGTAGTCGATTGCCGTTCTCCACTTAATTCTGCACTGCTATGAACCCATCGAATAATACAAATGAGAATTTTCGTTTAAAACTAAATTTCTAAATCTGATTTTGTGACCTACAAACTGGCATGGTTTGAACTTGAATGGAAAATAATAACGTTTGGGTAGTGAAATAATGATAAACAACAAATAAAAAATCTTACAGACGATTCTACGGTTAACACGGATTTCCCAGTTAAGAGATTCACCGCGGTTCAGTACACTCAGCCAGCCGCAGCTATATCACCATTATCTAAATCAACGAGGCATCTTTTAGGTCCTGAACCCGATCCACGTTACTATTACACTCATCGTGCACAGCAAGAGACCATTACCATCGATCGTGATAATCTTAAGCACGGTAATAACACCATTCAACATAATTAATATCATTATAATCAATTAATTAATCAATCAACTTATTAATCGATAAAAAGATCACGTTATTTTCATGTTGCTACATTGGATCCAATTTTTTTAATAAACTATTGAGATTCTAATTTTAATTCAAGACTGCCATTCATTCCAAACGCCTCAATTTATTTTATAACTGATTTATCATTTCAAAGGGTGAAATCGTTTGTATATATTGTATTTTTTATTCATCAGTGGTACAACCGAATTTATTGTGAAAGTCTGATGCATTTTTTTTCCAATGATTAGTGATGAAAAATTAAGAAATTATGAACTCGATCGGAACACTTGAAAAAAATAAAATGAAAAAGTGATCAAAAAGTTGAAAAATTATCGATCTTGATCGACATAACGAGATTAATGGATAGATTGCAAGAAGATTAGGGATCATTGTAATTGCAATTTCTTATTTTTATCTTTTTTTTCCATTACGGTTTTATTACGAATAACGAGGACCTAATGAATATAAACATTGTAAAATTAACGATAATCTACTTGTTATTCATTCTATTATTGATGAATTATCGATTAATCGTCGAAGCACCTATTTTCATTGAGCAAAATCGTTTTATTGTATCTCCTGCATCGCAGGAATAGCAGCAGCGTCGCGACCAACCCCCGCAACTATAAGGGTCGTCACAGCGCTTCTCGGTGATTTGTGCAACGAGGACAAGGATTGCACTATACTAAACAGCGAATGTATCAACGGTGGATGTATTTGTTCCGACGGTTTTGCCGAGACAAGCGACAGACAAGAATGTTTTGGTAAATATTTGCACGAAATTTTCTTCTTCGTGGAACGATATATCAAGGGTGATTGAAAATCGCAGTCTCGAATCTTTGCGTCCATCACGTAAATTGACTGCGGACTGAAGAAATATTGACATTCTAAGATGCGAACTTTAATATGCCATGACAAAGCTATATGCTCACGAACGATGATAAAGCCATAGAACCACCGAAGATTATTCATTCAACGCTAGAAACAAAACAAAAGCTTATAAACAATTTTTTTCGATGAAGAGCTTTCGAATATTAATGGCCCAATGTTCAAAATTCACCATTTTTCCAGTGTCTTCAAAAGTATTATGAAATTTTCCAATCTTCTTCTGCATTATTTATTCTTTTTTTTTTGCAGCAAATTACGATTCGGTGACCCCGATCGAAGAATTCAAAGCGTGCCTCTCTTACCCATGTCACATGTCGTCGACCTGTATCGATTTGCCGAGTTCAACTTTTGCATGCATCTGTCGACCGAATTACACGGGACTTCTTTGCGACGAGGAAATAAACAAGAGGGACTACGAAATACCCTCTTTCGATGGAAAGAGTTACGTTCGTATGTCGCGACTCAAAGCTTATCACAAATTCAACATAGAAGTTGAATTCAAGACGTACGCGGACAACGGAATTATTCTGTACAATCAACAAAAGAACGATGGAACCGGAGACTTTGTATCGCTTGCAATAATCGATGGGTGAGATTCACAAGACCCTCTTTTTATAGGCAGTAAAATCAAAAGTTAGCGACTATTTTGCTTAAACTCTACCTCATTTTTTTATCAATATCAGATTCGTACAATTTCGATACAATCTTGGCAATGGTCCGGTTATTTTAACGTCGACGGAGAAAGTGACGATGAAGAATTATCACCGTATCGTTGCAAAGAGATATCACAAAGATGGAGTTTTGATATTTAATGACGGCGACGACATTGCTGGACAGAGTCAAGGAATGCTTAAATCCTTGGATCTCAACCAGGACACATTCATCGGAAGTGTACCAACTAATTACACCAGGTCAGTTTATCAGCTCCTACGCATAATTTTAAGTAATGCCTCAAAAAACGTTTCATACCAAATTATGTAAACACTTAAAAGATATTCCAACGCGGTAAGAAATCATAATATCAAAAGACCCTGCTCCGTCGACCATAAAATAATTAATATTCCTACTGGATCAGAGCAACCATAAAAAAACTAAACGAAGTGATGAAATTTCTAGAGACACTTCAAAACGTAATTGATCCTGAAAATAACCTAAAAAGACGAAAAACCATCACAGTGTAGATATTTTTGCCACAACTTCTGTTGTCTTATGAATACTTCTTGATTCTCTAAAATTATCGAGAGACAATTGAAATCTTAAAATAGCGAAATACTTTAGCTTCATAGCAAGTTTCTCGTTGCGGTGTTACTACTTAAATTTTATAGTTTTTTTTTTTCGTCAAAAAACCCAGAAAATAACAATAAAGAAAAATGTGATTTCAGGTTATACGATAACATCGGGACCAGTCATGGCCTTCTTGGTTGTATTCGAAAGTTAAAGATTGATCGAGTGACAGTGGATCTTCACATGGGCAAACACAAAGAAATCCTCGAGACTTACAGAGTGAAAGAATGTCACGACAATGCATGTGCAGCTTTGCCATGTCAAAACGGTGCCACGTGTTCACCAATATTCGAAGAGGATTTGTGCAATGGACGAGAGTGTAAAACCAGCCCCATGAAAATTAAAACTAAAAGGAAAGGGAACAACAATCATCATCATGGTAAAAATAAAAATGGAGGGATGAACATTGTCAGATGCAAAGGTCCACATTGTACGACCTTCGAGCAAAAGCAGAAAAGATCGAAGAAGAGGAACACCACGAGGTCGTCGAAAATACGATGCACCGGTTCAAATTGCGACTATGAATATGAGCTCGATTACGAGGCTAGCTATGACAATGATAATTACGCGGTTGCTAAATACGAACCACCGGAATACAAATGTATTTGTCCACCACAATACACAGGAAAAAATTGTGAGGAATCGTTGGATCCTTGCATGGATAATGCCTGTCAGGGTGGTGCAACCTGCGACATATTGCCACAGGGTGGCTATGTCTGCAAGTGTCCACCTGGCAGAGCAGGTGAACATTGTGAAATTCGTAAGTATTTCCGTTTCATTATATCGAAATTTCATCAAACATTGAAATTTCAAACTGAAACGAAACTCATTCTCGTAACATTTCGCTTTCCCTTTCAAAAATATTGAGTCTTTGAGCCATGAATTTTTATTACATGAAAAATGCATTGAACTCGAAATTTCGAAAATTTAAATGAAAATTTCCTTCATTTTTTTGGAACAAAAAACACTATTCAAAAATCTTTCATGAAATTCTTTAAAATTATTTTCACTGTATTGAGTTTGGAAAAAAATTACTATTCCGATGTTCATGGTCGTTTGGTAGAAAATGATTTTCTTAATGGAATACTACAAAATTCGACTCTTTATTCAAATGTGCTATTACAACAATTAACAAATAATGAGTGCTGATGTTTTTTTTTTTTGCATTTATTAATGTCCCAAGGACCACGTAGAACCAAAAAGTCCAGTATTTCTTTTTGCAGTAATAGTATTTTGACGATGACAAAACTGACGAATAATAAATGGGACAACGTAACTCTTAATATGGCTCGGAGGCTTAATTAATAAAAACTTAATATAATGATTACCGTCATTATTCATATAATATCTGGATATTAAATTGAATAAAAAAATTTCGTGCGATTGTTTAAACGACGATTATGAAACTTTGAAATTTTGATTTATAGTGGATTCCGAATTGACTGAGTTACTCATTCCCGAATTAACGGGCGACGGATTCCTTGAGCTACCCTGCCTCGATGGGGTGGCGAAAGCCTTTTCCATCGAGTTATGGTTTCTGACCCGTGCCAATGACGGACTCCTTCTATACAACGGACAATTGAGCAGTGGTCGAGGCGATTTCATAAGCCTGAATATGGTTCGAGGGAAATTGGAATTTCGATTCAACTTGGGCAGCGGCATAGCCAATATAACATCCCCTGACACCGTTACACTTGACACGTGGCATTGTGTCAGAATAAGCAGATTGGGCAGAGAGGGATTATTGCAATTGGATGACGGCACCATTGCTCGAGGATTCTCAGGAAATCCACTCACAGAACTCAATCTTGAAATGCCTCTCTATCTCGGAGGTGTCAAGTGAGTTTTTACTTCCATTTTTTTACTCCCTTCTCAAGATAGTAATGTATTTGGAAAAAAAGATTCTGTTATTCATTTGAATGGTCACATTTTATGAATTCACAACAGTTTTAGTCGTTTCTATTTGATTAATCACAAAGTTTTACGTTCACCATTAAAAATATTTTTCCATTTATTTTTTGGAGACTGTGAGACAATTTTTCTTCACAGATTCGTTCTTTGACTAGATTATTTATTCGAGAAACGAATTTGTTTAATTTGTTGAAAAAATCCAGACCGATCATTTCGTTCAGTACGGTAAACCAAAGATGATTGAATAATAAGGAAATTTTAGTTGTTTCAACTGTTTATTTCGTCCAGAACTCCTGAACAAAATGGATATGCTATTGAAATGACAAGAAATTCATTACTTACCAATAATTTCGAGTTGACTGTATCCAACAGAATAATCTACCTCTTTCTACAATATTGGGTTTTCACTGTTGGAGAGACTGTGACGAAGATGAGAGAGTTGCTTCACTGTTCCTAATTCACACTTCATCATTGAATATAGTGGCAAAAGTTGAACTACGATAATTCTCGCTATAAAATAACGCCCAGTGATAAATTAAAAGCACTTTGCATCGGAATCCCTCAGAAACGTCGGAATTGATTTTTTTTTTTCAAATTAATGATACCCTTCGGAACCAGCGTGTCAATGTAGTGACGGAATTTAAATCTGTCGAAGTAGAGTTAAACTTCACAGACATCAATTTATCATGCGCCACCATTGTGTCACCTGCTTGGAATTCACATTTCCTTGCGTCCAAAGTTTTCAAGTCAAATCTCATTCTGTTCGAAATGTCAAATTTCGTACTCGCATCAATTATTAGAAGTTCAAAAATATTAATCTTGAACGTGACTCGAGTCGACAACTGCAATTCATCAGAATACATTTTTCGGAACAGACACTGGCGAGAAGTTCATCGTTTAGCTGGTGCTTGGACCGGACTGGTTGGTGCGGTACAACGATTGATGGTCAACGGGAAGACATATCAAAATCTTGCTGTTAACGTGACACAACACAATACTGAAATTTACGATGGTTTGCCATGCCCCAGCAATGAAAATCCATGTCACAATGGTGGCGTTTGTCTGCCATTGTTGAATAGCTATCTTTGCAAATGTGCCAGCAGTTACAACGGTCTTCATTGCGAGTTCTGTAAGCATTTCGAATACCACTTCGTCGTTGTTCGTCGAACCGGGCAAATCTTTTGTTCGTCATGTTACTTACCACATTTATTTTTTTTTCCCAAATATGTAGTCATGGGCTACGATGTTTCTGGTGGAGAAATATCCGAGAGGCCAGTACGATTCGATGGTGACAACTATTTACAGTTTAAACACCGATTTGGCAGAAGGTACGTTCACTTCCAAACATAAATTTCCACTCATTTAGCATTTCTTTTTTCATTTCTAGAAAATAATTAAGTTGCACTTAACAACCGATATGAAACCATTGATAATCTCTGGTTTTATTTTACTTTGATTTTTTATTTTTATTACTTATCTGCGTAAAGTTACTGTTCGTGAAAATACAAAATTAGCAGATGATTTTCCAGTGAAAATGATCGAATCATAGTCTTAGTATAGAATTTTTTTAAATGTTGGCTCACTGGACTTGGAAATCAATAAACTTTTTGATTTGTACAGCCAAATATTGACCTTTTTTCCATTTCCATTGATGAAGTATTCATCAGATCAACTCATCTGAATCGAAAACTTTTAAAATGAATTTCGTCTCCTATTTCTTTTTGTTCCTGGTTAAATGTAGTAACTCATTAATTTCACTCAATTCTAATTATCTCTCTAGTGCTAACACTACCCTTGCTACTAACACTACCCTCTCTGAGTACATTGACG
Source organism: Campoletis sonorensis (assembly GCA_013761285.1). Taxonomy (NCBI): domain Eukaryota; kingdom Metazoa; phylum Arthropoda; class Insecta; order Hymenoptera; family Ichneumonidae; genus Campoletis; species Campoletis sonorensis. Next base: position 2,161,858 of record JACEOJ010000137.1, read on the forward strand.
AAACCTACCCCGATTACGACTTCGAGGAAGATCCTGACTTCGAGTATGAAAGTTACGACTATACTGAGTAAGTTACTAACAAAACACGACTGTTTTTTTTTTTACTTCGTCATAGTAACTCAGATTAGCTAATTTCCTATTCCCTTAGACAATGATCCGTTGGGTGTTACGTTCCTTGGACTTGTTCAAATGTTCATCTATGTTGAGATATTAAAAAAATTATTTCATTCTCTTATACAGACGAAGGGGACAACAATCAAACAAATTCGAACTTAGGATCCGAACCACTCACCCTGAGGGCTTGATAGCCTGGATGGGCAGGGGAAAAATCGAGCATCTCATGCTATCATTGCACGAAGGCCATGTTGTCCTCACTTATAAAAGCAAAAGTGAACAAATCGTATTAAAAAGCAGGGTGAGTTTCGAACTATTTTATCCATTTATTTTTATCTCCGTAGGTTTTTTCCATTCTAAATTATACCATTCATTCTTTTATTTGAATTATTTGAAACTGATGGTTATCACAACACTCGTACACGCAAAAGTACTAAAATCCTAAGGCTTTTTTTATAAAGAATTATAAAAAATATCATTTGAAAATACCTAATAATTCTCTCCTATAATTTTCAACAATAATATTAGATACAAAAGTTTGACAGATGCTTGAAAAATATGTTAAAAAATGTGTTTTTGTAAACAATTTTCTCTTCGATCATCATAACTTTTTTTAAGCTGAGTAAAAAAAAAAAAAATAGCCCTAAAATAAGCTTCACCTCAAAGAAGTCTGTTCATTTTATAAATGCAAAAATCAATCACGCAAAAAATCATGAAGAGAATTGAAAAAATGATGGAAATCCATCCATTGTTCAAAAAATCATTATTCTTCAAACATAAACGTTTTATTCTACGTTGTACCAAAGTTTTTGGAGGAAGAGAATGTACAAATACCAAATTACTGTCTGTTTAACAGGAAAAAATAGACGACGGTGTATTCCATCACGTGAAAGCATTTCGAAGGAGGCGAGCAACAATAGTGCAAATAGATGACGAGCCACCTGTCAAAATAACCACCGAAACAACATTGCTGATGACTAATGGAAAATTATTTGTTGGTGGAAAGCCTGGTCACCGCGGAATCAAGGCCTGCGTCACCGATTTTATCGTTGACAAGCGTCGTTTACCACTGACAAGACGAAAGATAGATTTTTGTCACGACAACGACGTATGATACCAAGTAGTAAATCCGACGTTATCGACTCCGATAATGCCGTCATTTTTAACGTCGTTGACGAGATCACTCAGTACTCCAACTTCATTAACAACGAGACGAGCTTATGACGTCACCAGTTAACGAAAAATAAATCAGAACGTGAAAGAAAAGATTTATTGACCTTGCAAGTGAAGCCAGTGATACGTATCGATGATATATTTATATTCATAAATATATATATAACAATATATATTCATTTTTACATATCACTGGTAAAATACGATAATAATAATAAATAAATAAGACAAAAATATATGAAATAAATGATACAGTTGCTGATAATAATCGTCGAGTGACCGAAAAAGGAAATATGAATAAATCAAGGCTGCCATTGCACCAAAACGAGTCATGGATTAAAAAAAGTTCGTTGTTTTCGTGAAGAAAGAGAACGAAAAGAGAACAGCGAGACTCAAGTTCCCAAAAAAGAAGACGACGTTGGGAATTCTGCACTCAAACGTCACATCGAAAAGAACCGAAAATATGAAATTTTCTTGCCTAAGGACGAAAACGAAGAAGAACAAAAAATACAGGAAAGCTTGAGTAAACTGAGTTTTCCCTCCAAGGACAATAATATATTTTTAAGTGAAATTTTCTGCGACAATACAGTTTCGGATAATTGTACGGACTGTAGAAGTTGGATGGAATCCCGGAAGAAAAAGTGTCGGGAATAAGTATAAATAAGATGAAGAACTCGAGGGTGAAACGTGAGGGAAAATCGTGAAGGATCGTGGGCGTACCGAGATACGTTTTTTTCAGCGAATCGTAAACTAGATAAAAACGCACCTGAATGTTATTTAATGTAATATACCAAGACTGACTAATACGGACAAAGTTGAGTTATTATAACGATAATAATAATAACAACAATGATAATATTAACGCTAATAATAAAGAATAATAATTACGATAATATAAACGAAGCAACCAGTATGAAAATCATTTAAATATAAATATATATTAAATTGGTGTTATGTTTGCGTGTACGGTAGGCAGAACAACAAATGATAAATGAGATAATAACGAAAGAAAGAACGGGAAAAAGAGATAAATAAATTTAACATTGTGAATTTTATGATCTATATAAATATGTATTTTAATGGACCGTTGATTTATGCCAGTAGACAACATTGTATAAGGTAGGAGAAGCTTTTTATAAATTGCGCAAAGATTATACAGAATATTATACGATATTACATTATTATTATTATTATTATTACGACATAAAAAAAAATATATATATATGGATCATTATATATATGAAGATATCACATTCCATGTAATGGAAAACCCCGAAGGATACCTTTTACCCAAGTCCATGAGAGTTAAACATATGATATTTCTTAGCTATAAAAGATACAGGAGAAATAATAATCGTTAAGTCCGATGAATGTCCAATTCCTATATCCTGAATTGTCAAGAAAACGAATGAACTCGATTGAAAGCGAACTTGTTGATGCCGATTGATTTTTTTTTAATATTTTTTTTTTTTCAAATGATAATTATGTAAATATAATAATATACAATTAGCTGATAATGTATCGTAATTATTGCGTTATACGAAAGATATATATCATTATATAAATTCATTGCGACACTCGAGAATTAGTAGTACAACTTTTTATCGTTTTTTTTTTTATTTACACATTTTCATTTGAACTCATAATTTACTAGTTTCTTCTTTAAGAATACCAATTTAGACTTTTCTGGAAACTTTATTCAAAGTCGTTTCAGTCAGGGATTTACTTAATTTTGTTTCCTCGTTTTTTTTACAATTAAAGTTTTATTAGTTGTGAATAAAAATATAAGTGATATTTATATCAGAAACTTTTTCTGCTTATTGATCATTTTTATAATGAGAATAAAATGACACTTTGGTGCAAACGTTTAGACGGGATTAAAATTTGATGACGGAAATTTTATCGACATGTCTTACAGATGAAGATCACGATTTTGACACTCGTTATTTGATACTATGTTGAATTTTCCTTACATTTTTTTTTCTTCGAAACGTCAAATAAATATCGAATAATTGATTAAAGTTCACGTACAATATGCTTCGTCAAGTCTCAAATCCCACAAAAAATGTGTTTCGGATATTCCACACTAACTGGTGAATAATTTATTGAATTCGATGTTATAGATCGTTTTCACATTTTGAGCTAAATGTTGCCTAATTATTGTTTTTCCAAATGTGAGACCGGTTGATTTAGAATTTCCCTTAAAAAAATATGAAATATGGAATGATAAACAATGGAGAAAAAGAAAATTGTCGTATTCTTGGACCTGACAAATTTTTGGAATTCATACTTCAATCTAATTAATCTAATTAAATATTCGTTTGCTCAAATCTCACGGCGATAAAAATAAGGACAATGAACACAATCGAAGGGACTTTTTCAGTGTGTCGAACGGCCATGTAAATTTTCATGACTTTTTCTCTTAATCAATACAATCCGATTATGAATGCTTTTTTTTTTGTTCATTCAAATAAATTAACTAAAAAATGAAGAGTTTTTTAAATGTTGGCTTTTGTTTATTTTTTAAGATTGATGGCCACTCGAAAATGGTGTCTGAAAAAAATCAACATCTGACAGTCGACGCTTCTACTTCCTTTGAAATGGTCTGAAATTGAAAATGAAATTTGGCGAACAAAGTTCAACAGCTTGTTAATGGAATTGAAGATGTTGTAAATTATACACTGAGAAGGTCCCTCAAGCCTGTATTTATTTTGAGCTTAAAAATGCGAAATCATGAAAGGTCTCATGTGTTAAAATTTTGTTCCTCGATCTGGAATTTTTTTTAAAATGTTTTTTCAAATTTTCAACCACTTTGCGTGAAATATCTGAAATGTCTAAATACTATAAACAAAAATGGATTCGTAAATAGGGTAGATATCACATATAATTATCAAATAGAATCTGCGAGCGTATTTCACGATGTAGATAAATTACCACGAGTTTAGAAGTTACGAGAAAAAAAACAAACAAATTCTACTCTGTCCTGCATTGATTAAAAAAAAAATACTTGTCGGATACAAGAAACTTTTTGACCGTGCAGTAATACCAAAACGACAACGTACACGACATGTTGAAAAAAAAAGTTAAAAAAGATAAAGGATTATCCCGAATGAGAATAGGTTACATAAATGATTTATTTATCCGAGCAACGAATTACGAAGAAAAAAAAAAATACGAATTCGTTCTTATCACACTGAACCTCGCTTACTCTTAAGAGGATTATCTTTTTCCGGAAAAATAATAAAGGCCTGAAAGAGAGAAAACTAAGCTAAAAATTAAGGAAAAATGGGCTAATCTCGATTCTATATACCGAAACTTCAATTTGTTTGTTTTTATTATTATTATCGAGTGACCAACGACCATTTAACGTACATCCAATAAACGCCCTAGTGAATCGAGCCAACCATCTCTTTTTACTTACAAATCCGTTGCAAATTTAATTTTATTTATTTGTAAATTATTTTCGGGTTTTGTCGACTATAAAGAGCTGCACAACGACGATATGTTGCTTTGAAATAAAAAGCAATCATTTTAATGTATTGCCCAGGTTACCTTACAACAAAAAAACAACCATAACACAACGAGAGTCGTTTTAAAATGTCATTCGTTGCCATACGGTTATTTATTCGTCTTCAATCTTTCGTAGCAGATGTCATAAAACTTACACTGCTGTTTATGGTTGTTTTCATGATTAATTACGTTTTATAGTGATTTTTAAAAGTTGGACAGTTTTTAGTACCGTCTGGTTCCTGCACTCGATCTATACTGGGGTGTTTCTTTACTAAACGAAAAATTTACAAAGTTGAAGTACAAGAGAATCTTTTGAATCATCGTATAATAAAATGAATATTGTTGCAATTAGAATCGGCAATTACGTTCATCGAAATTATTCTGTTTTCAATTATGTGAAAAAAAAAACGAGAAAAACAGTTGAATGTAAATTATACTCGTGAAAAATGTCTATTTGAAGAATGTTCGGTAATAGTCAGAAAATAGTCGAACGTAACGATGAAACGGACTACTACTACTGCCGACTTAGATAGTCTTGATGAAGAAAAAACAAGTCTACAAAAAGCGAGCTTCAAAATCTACAAGATTGGCGAACGAATCGATCGTTAAATTTGATATCATTCGATCATCTATTAATCCTACACGATCCCATAATCTTGTGATTCTCTAAGAAAACATGAATCATATAAAAATTGAATGAAATTTTTTTTGTTTCGACACGGCTTACCGATAATCTTCGTTGCGTAAAATACAAACAATCATGTGCGAAGAGATCTTACTCTGCCATGCTCCTAATTAGTTTTTTACTTTGATACTGTCATGATATGCTGTGACTGTTGAAACTTTTCAAACCTAACGGAGCTATAATGTGTAAACGAAAAAAATTGCGCGTTGTAAAGTGAATGTATATATAAATATATATATATAAATTATGCGATTAACTCGAAACTATGTTTTTTTTTAAATGTGTGCTTTCTTTTTTCCCATTTCTATGTACTCCATGTCCTAATTCACCTAGTCTTAATATTTTCTGTGTATAAACGCAGGAATTTCTTTCAGCAAAAAATTCTTCATGTTACATGATCCGTTTCCATGAGTGAAAGAAAATGCCACTTGGTATCATGTAAATTAGCCATTAAATTGAGTTGTATATCAAATAGATAGACGAGGAGGAAATAAGGTGCAACAAATTTTTTGTAAAAATTTCTTTACTCTGCTACAAATCTATATCACATTCTATCAATCAATTACGAAACTTGCATCGAGATATTTACATCAATTTTTTTTCGTTTTTAACTCAACCTAAACATCATCACCATTCTCTCGTACTCTCACTCGACATCAATCACAGACTCATACATATTTTCATGGTTTTTATAAAACGCTAGAAATTGTACACATTCATGAATTTTTTCATATTTTACATTACTTCGATTCTTCACGTATTCGTAGAACGGAAGAGATAAATTTATGACTTTGTACACGAATTTTATAAGATCCCTAAAATATAGTTGTCAGTCACCATTCGGATGCTTCGCGTGGGCGGAAAAATTCTTCCTCGACGAAACATCAATCGTAAACTTAAAGATGTAATTAAATGGCCTATTCGTTTAATTCAAGGCAAGGTCAATATTTCGGTAAGTCTTTTTTCAATTCTTCCAACTTCTCTTTGAAGTTTTGTCGAATTTCACTGATTGGTTTGATGAGAAATATTGGAACATCGTCGTCCCTCCTCTGCAAATAATTCATTATTCATTAATCAAAATCAAATGCTGAAACAATCGTTGATCACTCGTTTTCAAAGGAGACTTCTATCTTTCTTGTTCCTTCATTGTTGAAGGTATTTACGACAAAAAATGTTTTTTTATATTATTTTTATGAAGAAAAGAAAATGAGCGATCGTTACAAAAAAGAAAAAAAAAATTTACCTGGAACAAACATTCGCCCTCAAATTCAAGGAGCTTTTGCCTCCTCGCTCGGAGCAGCAGGCCTACGCATTTGTCACTGATGGCAACGTAAATATTGAAAAGATCACCAAATCTTATGGCTGTTATTTCTGGTTGGTCTTTGCAAGGTGTGCCGTTTTGATGAATGATGTCGCACAGTTCAAGAATTTCTTTAAGAACGTGAGCCGTTGCTTTCCGACCGCGGATATCTGAGAGAGAACCGGCTGCTGGTCTAGAAGAGATGAAAAATCATTTATTTAAAAAAATATATGTTTTTCGTTTCTGTTTTTATGATTTTTATTTCATGAAAAGACAATGACGATTATATGACTCTGGACAAAACTCACTTTCCATATTCCTCTTTCGAAAACTTTGGCTTATCGAGATTCAGGCCACTGGTAAAAGGATTTTTGGATTGGCCGTCCATGTGCTTGCTGGCGTGTTGATTGAACATTGCCACTTTGTCACCCAAGGAGCACTGGAAAACAAGTTCCAATTTCGTTTATCAAAATAGTCGGGGATGCAATAATCTCATGAAAAATCGTAATTAAGAAAACTACAGCGGTATTTCGCATGATTGGTTCCCGAAAAAAATTCAATTAGCAATCATTCAACATTCAAAAGTTGATTTTTGTAACATTCGAAGAAATGTCGTAAGCCAATGCGCGGGAAGAAAATAAAAAAAGGAAAATGTTTCAATTCTTTTTCAAATTGATTTTCTTGATGATTCGGAAGTAGTTTGGGGAAGAATATTATCAAGAGGTCGCAATAAACCATGAAAAATCACCAAATGAAACGTCCATATTTCAATGCACATGTGGACGTATTTCTCACAATGTTTTAGCTGCAACTATGAACCGAGCATGAAATGTCACAACAGTAACTGCACGAAAGTTTAAACGCGTCGTTTCGTTACGTTATGAGAACTCAAGCGTAAACTGTGATCACGAGTATAAAAAAGCATCGCAGCAGGGTAAAACTGTCGGGGCTTCTGTAATCCCTGATGATATAAGTTTGTCGATAATTTTACCTTCCTGGTTCCGCAGAGAGACAGAATGAAAGATAAGAAGGGAAAAAAAGAAAGTGGGGAGAGCCCAAAGGAAAGAGTCGAGCAAATTGTAGTTTGTAAATCGATAGACAATTCAGTTAATTAATTAATTAATAATCTTGGTAGGCGTCCAACAAAATATGATATTTCCATCTTCATATTAAAAAAAAAGAAAAGCACAACTAATTGATTTGAAGATATTAGAAAAAAATCATTCTCATGAATAAACAGTCAATCGAATGACCGTAAAACGGACACAAAAATTTCCGAAGCACCATTTTGGTTGCTCAAAATATTCACAGAAAAAAAAAACATGTTGCTGACTAAATAATAATTTGTATTAGTCACCGAGTCTGCAGGTACAATTTGGAAATAAAATGGTCGATCACAGATATTCGTTGTTTCTCAACCGTTCGATAGTGCCGGACTAAAAAAAATTGTGAAAACGACAATGACAACTACGTTTATCACAAAGACTGACAGTCCGCGAACGCGCTTAAAATGAACAAGCTCGTGATCAACGGATCTAGCGTGCCGTGATGTGCGGATCAACGACGTAGTGTAAATAAGAGTAAGAGATAAAGAAGGAGAGAAAGAGATAGAAGGAGCTTTTGAAAGTTGTTGGGTAGTTATTGGAGCTCGCGAAAAAGAACGCGGAATGCTTTGGAGAGTGTCCAATGTTTGTGGCGGGACATCGGACTGTGGCCCTGACCATAAAAGACACCGCGGTGGCAAAGTGACAAAAAGTAACGAGCTTTTCATCTGAGGACGTAACTCATTTCACGGCGTTGCTCACAGACATTTTTTCGTCACGTGATGTAGATGCAAAAAAAAAAAAAAAAAAATCCCAAAACTAAAAGTCGTTTACATACTGACGGCTAATACGACTGTCAAAAAAAACAAACCCAAAGAATATAGTAAATTCGTTGAAATTAATTGAAAGACACATTAAATATAAAATCGTTGACAGGTGACGAGAGAAATTATTTCAACGTCACGAATTGACGCAATAGAAATGGCGATTTTTTAGTTTTTCAAAGAAACATTAAATTGTCAATCAATTAAAACTAATTGATGACCCACAGGAATGTTAATTAATTAATTATCCGATCAATTTTACTTACGAACATTGCCGAAGACATGTTGGCACTGTGTAGCGAGTTTGGTTTACAGGAGAAAATCTCGTTCGAGGTATTTTTAATAAAAAATAAATAAGTGAACGAAAATCGTTGAAATACTTTTTCGGTTAGTACAAAATGGAATAAATCACGATTTAATTGCAACACGCGGCCCGGTAAAGATTTATTGATGAACGCAGAGTTTCCGCGTTGGTTTATATTATTAGCGCGTTGTATGTATTTTCTACAATTGTGCAAAAATAATGTGGCGCGTTAACGGCGCGCGTCTCGTGAATAAGGCATCCTCCGAAGACCATCGTCTTTTTATATGAAAGCTCCGTCAAAATGGTTCCCCCCTCTCTGTCGAACTCGCAGCCGGTCCGGTAAATTTTGCCGCGTTGAAAAGATCGCGAAGTCCGAGGCACCCACAAACATAAAATATTTTAACCGCTTGCCCCACGTGCGAGAAGGTGAGAGAGAAACAGATAAACACACAAAGAGAGCGAGAGACAGAGCAGCCAGTGAAAGAAAAAAGAGGGGACAGATAAGAGGTAAGCTTTTTCGGAGCCAATTTTGAACGAAATTCCCCTGTGTCGTTTGATTTGCTGCCAACGGACAAAGATTCGCGGTCATTCCGGAAGCCGTTCGTCACTATTCACAGGACAGAGACAACGGCGCCTCGTCGGAATCACAAATTATTGTGCTTTTGTAATTGCCAAAATGGAAAAATCGTTGAGCCTTATAAATCACGCTTCGTGTCTTTGTGAAGGATCGACGAATTTGTCAGCCGCGGTATCGAGTTCTAACGAAATTCTACAATCGGTCTGTCACTTCGTACCGATTGCAAAGACACCGAGTCTCGGAGAATTTGTTACTCATCTCGATCCAAATGATTCACGCAAAATAATTATAAACTGGTGCATTACCCGTTTCGAAATTTTAACGAAACTTTAAAAATTGCACGAACAGTCGCACGTGGTTGGTAAACATCTTGCTGCACGTAATTTTTTCCAACGAGCTAGGCTTCATTGTCAAAGAAAAAAAAGGTACACGTTGTTTCCCTATCATCAGGGAACAAGGTGTAACTTTTGTTTTTCTCGAAATGTCAATCATCGCTGCGAGAAAAACGTAAAACTACTTTTCAGCTATTTATCTCGCACGCACGCGGGAGGTGACCGACAGATAGGTCACCTTTGTTTTGCGTTTATATGTATAGCATGAAAACGTTCCTGAGAATTTCCATAATTCTTGAATAAAGTTTCTCGGCATTAATCATTGTGTAAACGATTTTGAAAACTTCCCAACGTTGACATTCTCCAGGGAATAGAACGTTATACAAACCGTGAACGTCATACAAATTGTGAGATAATTCAAATTAAATTCATTAATTTAGTGTCTTCCGATTGCGTAGGAATGATTAAATCTATGAATTTATAAAATATACCCCTGCTGTGTAATTTCGCAAAATGTTTTAGTGTCGAATCACTTACATGTATTTAGATAATGTTATAAGAAGACATGTGTTTAGGATTGGCCATAGATCCCTCTGGCAGAAGCGCAAAAAGACCCATTTCTTAAAAAAGTCACGTGACCATTGCATGTCTGCGGTTTTTCGAAATATCTGACACGAGACTACTTTTCTCTAGAGTGTGGAGAATCTTTTCTTTCCTCGCGAAATAATCGTTTCTTTTTGCAATGTAGGATTTTTGAAATATACACATCATGACCGTATAATCGGAGATTCACTATACGTACACATCACGCCGAATTGCTTCACCAGATCACGTGACCTAGTCAACGTATTAAATGCTTCGGCAGATTTCACTAAAATGCAAGATCTTCTAGTGCTCTTGAAATTCTCATGTCTCTTTCTCTCTCTTTTAAGAGAGAGAATGAGAGGTATAACAGACGACATATTTCACATTTTCGTTCATGATTTTCGATCGTGAAATTTCACATTTTGTGAAAATATATTTTCGTAGTTTCTTGACACCGTTTCAAGAGTAAAGCTGCAAAATGTCTGAAGGATTTGGTATTGAAAAATGGTTCATCATCAAACTCTTCTTTGCCGATCTTTGTTTTGCCACTTTATGATGAAATCATATGAAAATTATCGTCAGAGTATCTAAGTGTGAAAAATTTGGGTATTCCAACCTACAAGGGCAAATTCTATTTATTAAAATAACTGAAATACACGATTTCCACAATGGACCACTTTTCATGACCGAAAGTTCGATTTATTGTTCACCGAATTGAAAGAGTTTTTTTTCCGGTCGTCGAACCTGAATATAAAACGACAAAAATATCAATCGGAAAAATAAAAATTACAGTTCACGTATCCACACCTTATAAGGAGTGGAGGAACTTCTTTTGCATCCCCATTCTTGTTTTAAGCAACAAACATACGGAGATAACTCGATGAAGAGTCATTTATGCGTGGACGTCTGGCCGGAAGTCCTGAATTAGATCTTGTTTTTCCGTCGTCTGCGTCTGAATGAACGTGACGTCATAGTAAACGGAAAGCACGGGCCAAGCTTGTACTATAATAGTAAAAGCAAATTCCTCGGATGCATATTCACCCGCTAATACTCAACGTCGTAATAGTAAATTAAAATTTTACTCATCAAAGTAAAAAATGTCCATGAAGGAAAATTCCTATAAAGATCACACTATTTAGAACGTAATGCACTGTAGCTAATAAACTAACATACGTTTCGAAACATCTGTTGATTGACGATAGCCGCGAGCTTGCAAATAATATCTGACATCGAGGAATAGTTGCTCAAGGTCAGCCACGAAAATACATGAAATATAAATCAATGCACATCCAGTGATGTAGTTAATGGATCAATTTTGTAGCCATTCCGATTGCATTGCATCGTCATCAAATCTGAACTGTATTTCATAAGTGGCTGCATCGAAAATTGAACATTTTCGACTTTCAATTAAATTTAAGAATTTTGTGGATCATACCTGTTTCGTGCCATTTACCGCCACGACTTGAGCAGAATATCGAGTAAAACCTCCCGCCTATTTCCTCCAGATTTGTTATTAATGGCCAATCAATTAGGGTTTTTCTACAACCTTGAACGACACTGAAGTATTTGCCATTGAGCTAGTACGTTTATTTATAAAACGTCATCTTCTTCTGACGAAAATTATTTGACAATTCATGTCACGTTCGATATTCCACATTCTAGATCAATGTCGTAAGCTCAAGAATCTTCGGTGGCTTAGAAAAAAAGGTTTTATCAGAAAAGACAAATTTGAGAAAAATCAATAAAAATTAAATTGTTCGTAGTGAAATTCAGATACTAAATTCTTTCCTCCTTACACACCATGTTGCAGGGCACGACTCAGAATTTCTGTAGTAAAAATTATTTCTGTACTCTCGTCGATATCTGGACTACCCCCCCCCCCCTTGTCTTGTCGTTAAAGTCACGTTTGTTAGCTTATAATAAAAAATAAGACTTACTGATTTTGCGGATTACGAAAAAAGTGGGATCCTCCGTAAATCAATTTTCAATAATCCTGAAATTCTAACTGAGTGACTGTATGATTGCAGTAAACAATTTAGCGGCTGACTAATTGCGTGTTGTTCTACTTGGAAAGCCTACGCTTTAAATGCATTCGTGCTGAGTTTTTATTATTATTTTCAATTCATTCGTTATGACTTACGTATTCACGATGAGCTACGTGAATACGAATGTTTATAATAAAACGTAAACTGCGTTGAACCTCGGGACATGCAAGCTCCAAGCAACTGAAGTTCGTGGTACAAGAGAGATCTGCTAGCGAAGGATTGGATCGTTAACATAGCTCATGCAACACGTGTTCAACGCGCACTTCGCGTCTATAAATAATTCCAGAGTAAGATCCCAAGAGCATTTTATACGCTCTTGTGGTAAATTCCACATCATATTCATACAGGATGATTCAGAATAAGCGGTGCCTGTAACATTGCATAACTACGAAATTCATGCTCTTTGCAATTGCATGATCAATTGTTCATTTTCAAGTGTGTGAACGGCTGCTTCTGGACCGTCAATAGAAAATGACATTTGAGAAACTATTGTAGTCAGAGAATTTATTATTTCGGAGCAAGGATCTCTGGAGACGCTTTTATACGAAAAGTGTGTTTATTGAAAAAGATGAACTCTTACCGTTTTGAGCAAACGAGATTGCGATCTGTAGTTAGAAATAATTGAATCATAGCGACCAAACTTGGCATCAAGTTCTTCTGCAAAGTTGAAGGAAACAAATACTCTTGACAATTTCCGTGTGCATTCCAGAATATACGTTACTTACACAATGGCTGTTAGTCACTTTCAAGTGGAGTGGGTGTTTGGTGGATTCTTCAAACGTATTTTTTGGGAGCTTCCGTGTAGTATATTCGACAAATGACTCACACTGAGATTATTTTGTTAGACTAGATCACGTAGTAGTGCGTTTCATTGAGAGATGCGTGTTGTTTATGTTGAAAATACGCGCCACGACGATCCTCAGTCATCAAAGATCCAAATTTTCGCGATGAATGTCAACATCAACAATTTTCAAATGTTTTTCTTTCAGTAGAGACGAAAATACTTGACGAATTAACAAAAAATGAAAACAGACGAAAAATAGATCACTTCTGAGAATTTGCTGAGTAATGATCTTTTATATAAACATTCGAAAATATGTTGTAGCACCAAAGAGCACTTTATGAATATTATAGATACGAAAACTCACTTGAACACTTGAAATAACTGCAAAAACGTTTGAAGTTACTTACAGATAGGGATGTGCACGCTCGGCTGCACAAAACACTCAATTACCCTCTTACTCGTCATTTATAAACACAAATATACTTTCCTACTTTGAGATTTTGAGTTCTACAGGTTTTTCTATCCCTGTGAAAATGAAAGAAAATAAAAAATCATGAAAACACAAGTCAAAAGTTAAAGCTTGAAGTTTATTTAAAATATTTGCTGTAATCAGACTAGACTTTGCATACCAAAATTTATATTCAAATTTTAGGTCAAAAGAACGTTCAAAAATTATATATTTATTGGTCTCGGTAGCCAAACCAAATATTACGTTTTTGAAATTGAAGCGAGAAGCACAGATCTTATTTTCTTGTTGTTATTTCAAAATCATGATGCAAACATTTTTTGCACATGCAAAAAAAAACATAGAGCTCAAGTGTTGTTTTGGCAATTTTTCTCATTCGGCATAAAACACTTCATGCACATTCTGACGCGCATTATTCACTTTAAACTGACTATACATCAAGTTAATTCAGAAAATTCAGTTACATCATTGATAGACCAGAGTTTGCGTTTGCCAAAACGTGTTATAACAACTCGACGAAAAATTAATGGCAGAATAGTATACAATATATTTGATGTATGTTAATCACAAACTGCATCGAAACAAGCATTCATCATGTCATCATCGATTTTTATTTATGATCAGCTGTACGATACGATTATAGTGTACGTCATCAAAAATGTATAGTTAGGTCCGGCGTTTAGGTGCAATGAAAATGCAGCGTTTGACTTCAATGTAAATAATTGACGAAACAAAAAAATAACGAAATATTTGGAAGGGTAAGTTTTTTTGCAACTTTTTTAACGATAATTTTGCGGATTATTTTCACAAAGAAATCATGAATTGCTATAATTTATCGAAAAATATACTCGAATTTGAATAAAATGCTTTGAATAAAAATATAATCAAGCATTCCATTACCGAAGTGATCAATTACTGAGACCTCCACAATCTACTGATCGCAGTTCCAAACGTAAACTTTTCAATTTAAAGGTATTTTCTTGGTTATATCGGTGAGTGACCTCGAGAAGAAAAATCTCCGATCGTATAAGATTATTGAAAAGTGGTTGGGTTTAAAATACTCTAAAATAAACGATAAACAAAGGAAACGTAAGAATTTCAAGGAAAGCGTGGCCGTGAAGATCAAGCGAGGCACTGCTGCGAGATGTCGAGGGGGAAACATTCGCGTCTATGTGTTCGATGACCCTTTCGGAGCAATCGTGTGTCGCAACCTCGAAATAAAGTTGTGTGAGTTTTCAACATTTCTCATTTGACTACTATCACAATTTTTTACTCGTTTCTTGAAGAATCCGATGGCTCACATACAACACGAAAACATTCTTTAAACAAACTGAATTCTCATACGAAAACATGAATGACATGCACGAACAATTTCATTTAAAAAAAAATTAATTAAAACGAAGTGATGCAACTTTTTCATTTCGTTCGATTATCTTAATTTTTTCAACTTTTGAAATTGATTGTGTTCACAAAATCATCTTCATTTCGAAATGGTGACACCATTTTTGAAGGAGCAAGAACGTCAATCGTTCTATTTTTCTTAGGTATTTTTCGAAGTAGGGGAAAATGTCAAAAAAGAAAAAAGTTGAATAAATCTTCATGCACTACATGATTCATTTCAATGGAGAAAAAAATGGTTATTGGATTTCATTCATTGAGATAAAACACCATGACAATTTTTATGAACGTTATACACTGGAAATTAAGATTCCTTAACCGACTTTCGAAAGCAATGTTCCAACATATCGTGTGGATATCTCCGCGGGAAATGGTGGATCAGATAAATGTTGAGAGTGTCGACGAATTCGTCCGGCGGAATTCAATATTTTCCTTGACATTGAAAAAGTGGCTCGTTTCCAGGTGACAATGAAGCAACGAACTGCGTTAGTCACACAAAAGCCATCTCTCCTTCATTTTTCGGTAAACTCGTTGTTGTCGGTTTCGTGCGGGCTGTATATCGAGCACTTGAAGGAGCAGTTGTGACTAATATCTCGAGCAAATGTCACACAAACACGTACGGAAAATAAGACTGCCAAAAATTCTCGGAGAACACCCAACCGTGACGTGTGTGGCGGCGACAAGATATTCGTCCGCCAATAAACTCAAACCTTTGGAATGTCATTGACACGCGTTCGAATTTTGTGCGTTTTAAATAAAAGTACGGAAAAAGAAACACCCAAAAAAATAGTTAATTTTTTGGACTTGATTTATATAGAACAGGATGCGAAATGACGACGTGGATACAAGATAGAAAATTTCATAGTTGAAAAGTCCGAGTGTGTGGGCCGTTTCCAAAAATACGAACTCGGTCTACAAATAAATTTTATAACGTCACGTTAAATAAATGTCTCAGAGATATGGATGTTTTTGGTCGTGTGGGAAGCTTGGAAAAGTCTGAAATCGCAGGAAGCTCCTCCATTTATTTATGTCGACGAATTTAGACGTCGCATTAATAATCATTGGTATTTTGTCGGGGAACCTGCGGATATTTTGACTGTGCAGACGCACGACGTTCAAATTTTATTCTTGATGACGACGATAGAAAGGTGAATTTATTTTCTCTGTTTGTTGGGCTTGGGCTGATAGAAGAATGTGAGACGTTGGAGTGGGCAAAAAGTGCACTAATTTCTTGTATTATGTTTAAAAAAAATAAAAATAAACATTGATCCCTATGTAGAGGATATTTCAAAAAGAAGTATGATCGATTTTTCTTGATAAAAATAGAAAATCTGATGATCCGTGAGCAAATTTTTGCTCACTGATCACTGAGATAAAAAAAAAAAAGCTCAAATTAATATTCACTCTATGGCTTCAAATCTACCATCCCTCCGCCCTCTCTGTACATTTATAGTGAAGAAATAATTGTTTATTGAGTGTATACTAAACCGTAACGATTGCTTAATGAACCGAAATTTTATACAAGGTGGAAAAAATAACCAGTCGCCGCGATGTCGTTCTTTTTTTTACTCACAGAGCAACGCTACGACAAAGCTGAGCCTCCAATCAGCCCTGAAACAGGCGGGTGAGGGTTTTTACTTGTGATGTCAGTAAACAGTTTTGTAAATGATACTTGATATTTAAGAAAACATTTTTGTCTGTCGTTTGAAATTTTATTTCGATGACGATATAGAACAATTTCATTCGTTTTAATAAACAAAAATATACACAAAATTTTCTGTTGATCGAGGAGTAAAATTGGAGCTGCGGACTCCAGCTCTGTGCTGAAAAAAAATTTATCGAATGAAAATTCAAGTCAAAATAACTGAAGCATTTGTTGTTTACAGCGTCGAAATTCCTTAATGGGAGAAAAATCTGGACAAAATTAGGGATTAGGTCAGCGTAGTATCATAACTTTTCTTGCGATTAGTGCTCAGATATAATTTTCCACAACGGTCGAAACCCTTTTTTTATAAACCCTTCATCATCCCTGCCTTTTTATTATAAAATCGATGGACATTTTTCAAATCATAACGAAATTCGCAATCGTTCCCTCGATGCCTAGTTAAAATATGGAAAATGCACTTTGATCGCCGCAAGCTTGCACCCCAGACAGGATATGAGGTTTGTTTTTCTTTTTTTTTCTGTTATTTGCACCTGTGCGGTCTGGTATAGTTGGTGGCAGAAAACTGGATAATACCCGGGCTGCATCACAGCCAATGGGAAGCCACAAGCGGCACATTACGGCCATATTTGACGCGTCGGCGCATACCTTGCGAGCCTCTCTAGTTATCGTTCGACAAGCAGAAAGCCTCGCTTCACGCATAGAAGGTGCTCTCTCTCTCTCGGTGCGTTTTCATCGCGTGTTAATGTCTTTCCGCTTACTCCGCACAGTGCGATCTATACATTTGTTTTCGTTTTAAAAAAAGAAACGTCGATCGCTACGAATCTGATACACTGCAGAGTCTACTGAAGCATTGAGTGTTCGACCGGTGAGTTTTTTCTTTCAGTTGTCGTTTCGTCCGCTCGTTATGACAACAGATCAAGAGTAAATTTTCTGGATTGAATCTTTGTATGTAAACGTATCATGGATACACCGGCCGTCACGTCATATTGATTTCCGGGTCTTCGCTGTATCCCTCCATTTCTCTTTCCCTTTCTCTTTCACTTTCTCACTTTGTTTTGACTGAGACGAAATATTTTTCAATTTTGCACTATTTTATCGCGATCAATACGATGGAAATAAAATGTTTACTGTTAACAAATCGAAATAAATTCCGAATCATCGATTATAGTTCTTATCGATAAATAATAACTAAATTGTGCGAGGTTTACAAGAATCGTTTGAAAGTTCGAGAATTTCATTTCTTATCGTTGGTTGGAATCTCGAAATTGTTAATAAAAAAAAAAAACAGTCGAACTGATAAGAGATGTCCATAAAATCTTTGGATTGAATGGGACAACGATAGAGTTTTATTTCCGCACTAAATCAACGTCACTCGATTCCCAACACAAGTTTTAATATATTCGGGTCATTTCCGAAATCTTGGAGAAAAAAAATTACATACGATGGAAGTGAATTTGTTATGAAAACGACGAATGGGTTGGATCAGCTTATTTGAAAATACAAATGAATCGGACTTGAGAAATTATTGCTTGCATATGGTCAATTCAAGGAGTGAAAGCAAGTGCTCGATAATTCAGTAGTAATAGTCCATCGTGGTCAGCCATTGTTAATATTGTGGTAACATGCGATTTGAAGAAATTTTAAATTACTCTCATGAACCGTCTACGTCGAAGAAAACTTTTCACACAATTTCGAAAGCAATCGTGACTAATATTTGGAATAAAAAATCCAGATCACTTTAGAATCGAATCCGTCAAATGGTGTCTTTTTTTTAACAGTTTTTGGGTTTAAAAACTGTGCAATTTTGGAATTAAAAAGAAAAAGTGTCAAATTTAAAGCGGACAGATTAAAAGCTGTCCGTTGAAAATGGTAATCCGTTTTGAAAAACGATGATTCGAGAAAATCGCCCTCAAAGTTTTCACGGTCTCCGCAGTTGGTTGACTCCGTTTTACAAAGAAGACTGTTACGACTCATGAAATTTGAATATTGCCGTCAAAATTTAACTTTAATGAGGCAGTCGAGGAGATAAAATCTTACAATTAAGATAAAAAGTTGAAAGTTGGTGACTATTTTTCTTTTTTTTACCGTAAACGAAGCATTTTTCCTCTCGAGGCTTTCAAAGGTGTTATGAATTTCAAAGTATATATTTTAGAGAAGAAAGCATTATCGAATAAAACTGTAACTGTAAAAAAATATAAAACATTTCAGGCTAACGTTTCTGATCAAAAATGGGAAAAGAAAAAGTTCATATCAACATCGTGGTGATAGGCCACGTTGATTCCGGTAAATCTACTACAACGGGACATCTTATTTATAAATGTGGTGGGATAGACAAACGTACAATAGAGAAGTTTGAGAAAGAAGCGCAAGAAATGGGCAAAGGTTCATTCAAATATGCCTGGGTGTTGGACAAACTTAAAGCTGAGCGAGAGCGCGGGATCACGATTGACATTGCAATGTGGAAATTTGAGACGGCGAAATATTATATAACAATAATTGATGCACCAGGGCATCGTGATTTCATAAAAAACATGATAACGGGCACGAGTCAGGCAGACTGTGCTGTGCTGATAGTGGCAGCTGGAATCGGTGAATTCGAGGCTGGAATCTCGAAAAATGGTCAAACCCGAGAACACGCTCTGCTTGCCTTCACTCTTGGCGTCAAGCAGCTGATTGTCGGTGTTAACAAAATGGACATGACCGAACCACCTTATTCGGAGACACGTTTCGATGAAATAAAAAAAGAAGTCTCGTCGTACATCAAAAAAATCGGTTACAACCCATCATCCGTCGCATTTGTGCCAATTTCCGGTTGGCACGGTGACAACATGCTTGAACCATCACCCAAAACAGCTTGGTTCAAAGGCTGGAAAGTAGAACGAAAAGATGGAAATGGCGAAGGCAAAACACTTATCGAAGCACTTGACGCTATTTTACCGCCATCACGACCAACTGATAAGGCACTTCGTCTTCCACTTCAAGATGTTTACAAAATTGGTGGAATCGGCACTGTACCGGTTGGTCGTGTCGAGACTGGGATTCTTAAGCCAGGTAAACTTTTGATAATGATTGAAAAAAAGCTTTCCATCGTCACTGTAACTCACTATATGCGGGAAATATTTTATTCTCTATTATATCAAGGTCACGTTGTGATCTGATTTTTTTCCCTTTTCAATAGCAAAAAATATGATGAAATAACAAAATCGACGTTTTCTGAAAAAAAAAAATGATTTTTGAATGCAGGCATGCTCGTAACTTTTGCACCGGCCGCTTTGACTACCGAAGTAAAATCCGTGGAAATGCATCACGAAGCTTTGACAGTTGCCATGCCAGGTGACAACGTTGGTTTCAACGTAAAAAACATCTCAGTTAAGGAATTACGCCGAGGTTACGTGGCGGGAGATTCAAAAAATCAGCCACCTCGTGGCACATCGGATTTCACAGCACAGGTCATCGTTCTCAATCATCCAGGACAAATAAGCAACGGTTACACACCTGTTCTTGACTGTCACACTGCCCATATTGCTTGCAAATTCGCTGAAATCAAAGAAAAATGTGATCGTCGTACTGGAAAAACGACCGAGGAAAATCCGAAAAGTATAAAAAGTGGTGACGCCGCTATAGTCGTGCTACAACCCACGAAGCCAATGTGTGTCGAAGCTTTTCAAGAATTTCCACCCTTGGGACGCTTCGCCGTTCGTGATATGCGTCAGACCGTTGCTGTCGGTGTTATCAAGGTAAACATTCATAAAAACGAAAACCCCCTACAAATGTCATTCGGATCTCGAGAAGTAACTGACATCTCTAGTATTTATTTTTCGACTACGTCACAGTAATTCGAAAAATATAATTTATTACAAAAAGTCACAATTAGTACTTATTTGTTTACAAAAAAATCGAAAATCGAAAAAAATCGAAAACACGTACGAAAACAATGATATATTTTTAAAAATGTAAAAATTTCATTTCAACCTTTCAGAGCGTTAACTTCAAAGATGCCCAGGGAAAAGTAACAAAAGCCGCGGAGAAGGCCCAAAAGAAAAAGTAACCATCAAGCTTCCTCGGAAGTATGGAGCAGCAACACGCTCGGTTCCCATCGTTACTACCCCGTCAAATTCACAAACCTGCAAGAACGAGAACGAGAATAATTACAATCCCAATTAACACTTATTACTCAAGCACGAAAAGTGGCAAATTATTGTGTACCTTACTGCCACCCTTGAACTATCCTGTAGTTTTAAATCCACGTATTTATCCAAACCTTCGAATACAGTTTACTCATGCTCCGCGTACTCCAAACATATGCTAGAATTAATCTTATATCGAATTCAAAGAATATCGTTGCAATTACCAACATCCGTATATTGAAAAGGAGAAAAGAAAACGAACAAGAAAAACAACATACTATATCGATTAAATGTCCCATTTACGATTGTAATAATCAGAATTATTCGAGACTACTTTGAGACTTTGAGCCTTTGACGTTTTAAAATTCTATTGAATTGGAAAGATGGGAAGAAAAAAAAGATGGCAACTCTTCAAAATCGTTGCGAGTAAAAAGAAATACGAAAGAAAAAGCAGAAATGCTTTCAGCACAAGTGGAAGTAACAAAGAATGCGAAGTGAGAGATTCGAAATTGAAGTCATCACGTTTTCCTTCATCAGTCATTGAGAATCGATTAATTACTCCTACTTCATTCCAACTATTCAATGAGATTTTTTAGAATATACAACTGAAAGATAATTGAAACAATGCCCATCACCTGTTATAGGAAATTTTCATCAATTAATAATCAGTGACATTCCAGGGTCGAAAACTCGTAATGAATTTTTTGGGAATGCTTCAAAGTGAAATGTGCTTTATTTGATTTGTCTTGAATTCTATCAATTTGAGATCAATTCTTTTTATCGTTGAGCCGCGTTTACTGATTATTCAAACGCACATTAATTATTGAAACAAAACAAAAAAAAACGGTCTTGCAAATTACGACTCGATGAGACTCCCGAGTTAAACTTATATCAATGATTGGAAAGCGTTTTTCACTCAAAGAATTATTCAAGACAATCGAGGGTATACGAGAATATAAATGACCAACATTTGATAACGATTTTTAAATACCATCTTGAAAATTTGTTGGCGTGGGAAATAAAATTTACAGGATCAATGGAGATTGATTTGTAATTTTTGTTCCAGACACTAGTGATCTCTTGTAACATTTTCTGTGATTATTTACACTCGCATAGAACTATCGAGTTCTCGTAATAAATATATTACCAAAATATAATATCAAACGTGTTTTATTCGAGGACAAAGATCCTTTGCATTTCCTACATGAATTATTTCGAAAGTTGAAAGAAACTCAAGGATATTCCCTAAGGGCTGTAAACTTAATAATATTACGAATATTTAATTGCAGATACTGAAGTATTTTTGTGAAGACATCTAAAACTGTTCGAAATTAATTCCCACTGCTTTTTTTTTTTTTATGTTCCTTAGCATATTTGGAGTACCAGAATAATAAGATAAAGAAAACACTGTGACATTGCCATCGCAAATGTCAACAAATTAGGTTTTCCCATTCTTTCATTTTGTTGAGTATCCATATTGACTTTGAAGTTTGTGATATCGAATCGAAGCGAGGATGGTGCTCATAGTTTTCAATGAATTAAAGTATTACATGTTACCGACAGTATTCCTTTTTCGTTGCAATTCCTTTACACTTCTCAGGTTCTCACAACATTTTCCCATCGAATTTGTCTGATTTTTATGCTAATTTAGTAATTTTTATTATCCTGGGTGACCCCCAAAAATGTTGTTGACATCGGTACCTTCTTAGTGAAACCTATTGGACGAGGGTCCAAGGGAACTGGAAAATCTGCAAAGGAACAACTATCTTACGACTGAATTTTCGAATTCGATCTATGCTGGAACAAATGCATAAACAAGCAGTCATTCATCTCCGAGTAGTAACTCAGGCGTATTAGGAGCAACGTTAAAAGAATCATTAAAATCAACAAGGAACATTTACAGTAAATATAATTTATATTTCATGAATTTTCCATTAAGATCACAACTATGCGTGGTATGTACAAATATATATTTAATGAAACGAACTTAAAAAATTTAATGTAATGCAGGTCTCAGTCAGTCTTTAGTTGCTGATGGCCCTGGTAACCAGGGCGTCAAGGAGACTTTGATCATTCCTCGATCGAACTTTCATTTTGCCATATAATTTGTATGATTTTTATCGTTTGTATCTCCTTTCGGAAGTTTTATAACATTTCTCAGTGTAGTAAAAAAAAAAAAAAAAAGTACTCACGCACTTTTGTCCATCGTCAGATATGCGAATGTGACTGGAGGAATAGACTATTATTTATAATTGATGTATTGTTCCGCCTTATATTAGACTTTCATGTATTTTTTAACAATTTGTTCGAAAAACAATAAAAGTCCTTTGTGCCAATAATCAATTGTTTCATACTCATTAAACATACAGTCAGTGTGACTGTCATGACTAAGAACAACAGTTATGTTGAAATTAATTCGTTTTCTGATTGATAAATGATGACAAACACAAAATTCCCACTTTCTCACTTATTCTCATCTATTCACAATTGTGACATTATTACACAAAACTTAATTTCACACTATTTAACAGATTTGTCCATTTCTTGTCGACTTTCAAATTTTATTTACACAGTTGCAATGTTCAGTTCAATTTGTATTTTTTCAGTGACTGTGGACGGTACTTACAATAATTAGGCTGTCTTCGACGCAAATATTCCTTCAGAAAAGACATAAGGTCACAAGAAAAATAAAATGAGTACATCTTCGATGGTGATCTATTGAACTTTCATTAAGTTTGTTATTATCACGTTTGTTTTATCGTAAGAAAAATCTGTAATCATTGATCGTCAATCTATGCCATGACTCATGGCAGTAGGGTTGTTTTTGTGTTGTTGTTTTGTTTTTTAATGACGTCAAGGATAGCTTGCAGACATACCAATATTGCCCTGCAAATAACCAGCTGATGATAAATTCGTGGAACTATTGGAAAATACGACGAATTATGAACATGTTGAATTAATACTGTTTGGTAAATATTTCACGTCGAATCTGCGCCCCGGAGGGAAAAAATGAAAAGGAATTAAAGTGTCGAAATATCTTAATCAAAAGATGTGTTTCGATGGTCTCGTTGAAAAAAAAAGAATAACGCGAATACAGCCCTGAGTGAGAAGTTCGAACCAACTCAAAATTACCGTGTCCATGCGGCAGTATATGGAAATATTTCAAACTCTACGTTTCATAACATTAAGTCGATGCAGTGGCACAATTGGTGCATTATTCATTTTCGGCACGTAAGTACAATCTTAGTATCTGTCTCACTGAACGTTTCCTGTGAGATTTACGATCTTTATAATAAGATTTTCCAACACCTGCCGTCAGAATTTAAAAAATTTGTACCAATAGGGGATTCAATCCAGATGAAGGCCGAAAGCAGCGATAAACATTCACAGTACTTGTCAATCAAACAGAAGTTCTCAAAACCTTTTATTTCGGGAATATGGTTGTTTCTTTCGCAAGTATGAATTGTCAGTTCGTTTGGTCAATTGTTTGATCCTTTGAAATGTTAATTAAAACTTCAAAGACTCCATACGGTCGACGTATAGTTTTTTAGGCATGAGAAGTGTCTCGTCTTTCAAGGATTTTGGGTACGATATCTTCCGTCAATATCAATGACATTTGTTTTTTGAAAATTCGTGCTATTGTCACGAAATAATCGATGAAATAACGTATTTCATTAGGTTCTTTAATTCTTGTAATCGTTCATGACCCACGTAAGAACGAGACATTTTATTGAACGCGAAAGATGCTGTTATCGCGGGAATGAATTCATTGAAGATGCTCGTGATCGGTTAAACTGTGATGCGTTGGACTGTAATGTGACCACGCGGTTGTTGGAGGGTGATTGAAGTTCACGGATATGGTAACCGGATGGAGCACCGGATCGGGTCCCGTGTCCGGCAGAAAACTTGGTTGTGGCCTCAAGAGGGAGGATTCGATGGTCAACGGTACATAGAAGGAGCCAGCATCGTGAAGCGCGAATATCGGCACACCATGAGATTTTTCGGAACAGGGAGACGGGCTCGATTTTATTCTTTCCGCTGAGAATCTCTGGTTTATCGAAGATTTAAATTTGTAATTTGTCGGTCTAGTGGTTGATGGTCTGGTGTACACACTCTGGGAGTGCGTACTGTGGTTGCTATCGTCGCTGACAATCGTCGGGGGTGGAATGATTGGTCTTAGTGGACGTTCCGGATCACCGAACGAACTGACACCCGAACTCGAGCCATGGTCCGAGTGACTATTAGGTGGACACAACGTTGGAATGATGTTGTGAGCAAAACCAGAATTCGATGAGCCGTTCAACGTTGGCATTTCCGATTGTGGGAAACCGAGTCTATCACCTTTGAAAGGAGAAAAGAAATATTCAAAATAAATATACCATTTGCTTTTGGCTCTTTTAGAAAAATAGCCAAAGTCTAACATTCAAAAAATGAACAGACAAAAAGAAATTTGGACAGTAATATAGGAATAAAAAATGGAAGTTAAAAGTTAAATTAGTGAAAAATATTGAAAATATTCAAATGACGATGTGGATTTGTATCACAGAAAATATTTGTCTTCAACTTTACTCACTTGTTGCAAGAATTTTTTCGCAATGCTGCTGAAGATGCCCAATTAATTGAACGCACATAGAATCCCGAGCGAAGAAACCTTCGACATCGACGAGAAAATGCATTGTTTCGTTGAGACATTCTTGAAAACCGAGCCTGTAATGTTCAGCTGCTGAGGAAGAAGTCGCCGAGTGCGAAATGCTGTCGATACTGTCTTCCGCGTGTGAATGGATAGGCGGTTGCTCCGTTGGGTTACGTTTGGAATCTGGTGAACGAAAAAATAAATAATTGAAAAAATCATTCAAAATTATCCTGACAAAACTGATTATGAAATTTCGAGTAGACGAAAAACCATAAAATCCTGAAAGAGAGTATACATTTTTATCAAATTCTTAAATAAATAATAATTCAACTGACCTTGACGGAGTCCTTGAAGATGTTTCATATGACGAATTGCCATTTCAATGATTTCTGTTTTTTCAACCCGTCCTCGGCCCTTTTTCAAGTAATCTGGAGGTATGAGTCGGCTAAGATCGGCAAGACAATTGTTCATGCGGTCCCTTCTTCGTTTTTCAATGATTCTGTGAGACATAGGATCTTGCTGTAAAACAAACCAAACAAAAAACAAATTTATCATTAATTTTTTTCAAAACAAAAATGATTTTCCAAATAATGCATGAAATTTGAATAGTAACAATATATGCATTTCCAGCGTAATAAACATTACATTTTTCGTTGGATATACTCTGCTGTTCTTATCAGACGCTGTAAATAAATCGACGCATTTTTGTGAAAATATAAAGTCCGAGTAAAATCGGTACAGGACCGATTGACTATCACAAATCTAAAGGTTATTGAACCTGATTAATGGGAACGTGTAAAAAAAGACGCGTATCTACGTCATGTTTTTTTCAAGCCGACGCATAATCAAATTCTAACGCCTTTCGGGATGTCACTTACGTATGCAAACTACGTCATTGGAAATTTTCGCGTCAAAAAAAATAATAATAATATCGCGGTCAACACGAAGAAACAAGCCAAAGAAACAGTTACGGAAAAAAAATTAAATTGTTGCTGAATGAAAAAAAAAAAAAAAAAAGGGATGAATATGCGCATCGTGGGGAATAAATATCATACCTCTTTGGTGGTACATCGCCGTTTTCTCGAGGGTAACGAGTGCATGGAAGCCTCGTCATGACTACTTGGTGAGTGATAATACATGTTTAAAATGTTGTCTATGCCGTGAGTCACCATCGCGTTAATTAAGTCGAAAAAACCATCAGTACAGTGAAAATAAACGATGCAAAATAAACACTCAACGAGCAAAACGTCACTGAACACAATGAAGCCACGGAGATAATAACAAAGAAATTTGTTTACTTCCAATCACACTTCATTGTATATTTTGTTACTATCAATTGCGTAGTATTTTTTTTATTATTATTTATTATAGTCACTAGCACCGTCGATTTGCAGTTCAGTAGATTATACAAAAACGTTAACGATGTATCGGTGATATAAAAAATAAAAAAAATACTAATAATAACGCGAAAAAAATAACTGTTTATTGCGAACTATTATCATTCTGAAAGCACAATTAAAATATTTCGTAATAATCTTGTTTATTCAAACTCAATTGGGTATGTTGTTTAATTCAATTAAGTAAATAAATGTTGTGTGACAATTATGTTAATTCAAGACGCAGGGTGGTAGAGGTTATTGTCTCCAGCTCGGTCGAGACAACGAGTGACACTGAAGAAGACCGCGTGGAGCTATCGACGAAGTTATGCATCAGTCTTAAACGATATCAGACGAGGACAAGGGGTTCTCAACCTTCGGACTGTCTCCTAAAGTTAAAATACGTAGTTATTGTATGTTTGTATATTTGTGCTTGATGCGTCGTTCGAGTCAGATCCATTGCGGCGCTAACGCGCGTCGATTGTCGTCTTGCTCCGGGGGTAAGAAACAACCCCCACCCCCTTGAGCTCTCTTCATGCAAAGCGTCACGTGGTACCCCTTCCCTCGGCTACGTTACGAACAACACGTGAGGCACAAACGTATAAATATTTTCATATATACACACGATCACATGACTACACGAGCGATCTTCAACATGCTTTGTCGGATCGTGACCGCCGTTTTTCTACCTTTTACGTCTAGTTTTTTTCTTCATGTACATCTGTGTTAGTGTCTAAGCTTGAGTTGAACAGTATTATGTACTTGAGAGTATAGTCGTTTTATAACGAACGTTTAACCGCGGCACGTTGAACGAACTTGTGCTCCTTATGCATAAAAACACGTGAAGGCGTACGAAACATTTCCACTTCGCAGTAGATATGACGTTGAACGGTCAGACCCACCGAATGGAAGGGTTTTGATGTTCATGCCTTCCAAGGTATTGAAATTTGACAATACAATTTTAGAAATAATGGAATTGACGATTCAAAAACTTTATCTTTTGATCTTCGGTCTTTTCGAGTTAACGAAATTGTGACAATACGACAGTGCTTGTCCATGCAACAAACACTTTCACGGGCCATTTTGATCTCATTATGTTGCCTCTACTTGCTTTGATATTAAGCAGCTAGTATTTTACCTTTAACTTTGCATTTGGAAGCGATCGTCAATAGAAAAGTTTTATGGAATATTGACCGATGAAAAAAGTAAAACCATTCGAAAATGCATCACAGTAATCATTCACGAAACGTAGAATGATTTATAAATTCATCACGTGATCATGAAACTGCGATTACAAAAAATTAATCAACAAATGTTGTTACTGTAAAGCCAAATCAAACGTTATCTTTTGAAATTCTTTTGGTAAACAAAAATATTCATAAGTTGTTTTGACTTATTTTCGTTAATTTAAAAAATAAACCAAGCAATGAAACTTTATATTGACATCCTGGCACTCTCTTGTGTGGATAAAGTATTCCAGTTGAGAGAAGTGGGAGTTGAGGAAAAGACGACACACCAGCCAAGCTGCGAATGAATCTGAAGATAGAATTTAAGAGGGTAAAAAAAAGCCCCAACGAAGCACTGAGGTCAATATGATAAGAAGAGTTCTTCGTGTCGAGAAATAAGTTTATCGTAAATTCTGGATATAACTGGAAAACCTCGACCGATGACTTTGCGCTTCCTTATAATTAAACTTATACGCGTGACTTCTCAAAACTCTTTGCATGTGAATCTTTCCTCTCACGAGATATTTAGAAAAATCGTCATAACGTCATAATGTCATGAAATCGCTTTTTTCAAATACTTTCATAAATATTCTATTGAATTCAATAAATATTTTATAATAAAATCCGTTCTCTATCCACGTAATAAAAATTATTCTATGAAAATTTTTGAGAACTTCATCAAAAGGCTAATTATATTGGCGTTTAAGTTTGCAAAAGTTTGACACGTGCGCACCAATGAGGTCAACATTTCTATTTATTGAACCTACAAAAATAGAAACTAACATGCAACACTTAACTTCATATACAGGTGTTTAAAAATAATTCGAGCATCGTTGATATCACATATTTGCAGTTAATCAATTTCTGGAAAACGATGCCATTATCAATGTGGTTCTTTTATATGGGAAACATTGAATCAAAGAACAGCAACGTGTCGAGTTTCGTAGCTTATCGCATACGTGAATAACTTATTGCAATTTCGGAACTTGTACATCTACAGATTTGTGTATTTCTCTTGTTACATGAATATATTCATACAATAACGTATCATCAGTTATCTTTGTTTCTAAGATACCTGTCGCAGATCATATAAAACATTTGTTGAATGTTTGTTACATTGAATAAATCATCATACTTGATACATACATCCGACATAAACCGTCAGAGACGCATCATACATCGCGCAATCACGAGACGAAGGCGCGTGACGGTCATAATTATACAAAAGCTGCCACAGACAACAATAACAAAAAATAAAGAGAGACAGAGAGAGAGAAAGAGAGAGCGAGAGTAGCAAGTAAAAACGAATAATAACGTAAAAATGTGATGATACTCGTCACGATGAACATTAATGTGAAAAAAATAATGATCGAACGAAAGAAATGTTTTAAAAAAAATTGTAATCGGGGTCAACTTATCGCCAAGTTGTCTGGTTATAACCGGACAAGTTGAACTCTGTGCTCGATATAAACGAACAAGCGAAACACTTATATCTTTGCGTATATCTGGCGAGATGACCGCGGTGGTCCCGGACCACAGAGTATTTCCAAACGATAACCGGGGCTCACTGGATCTCTCGTTGAAATGAATGCAATGACAACAACGTTCGATAAAAGAAAGGCATTCCGAGGGGCCCGACCATCCGAATGTAGTAGATTTGTTTTATTTTTTTCTTTTTTTTTTCAACTGTTTTCGGTCTTCCCATCTTCGGTTCTTCTCAGAATATCACGTGTCACGTGTACTCGAGCCTTTTACTGACGCGTTATTGCGCTAAGGATTCCCTCTACTGCCCCGTGGGTCGTTCGAGAGTTCGCCGAGAAGCGTTTACTCGAGATTTACGATTTCTAAGATGTTGATAGAGCACGAAGGTCACTCTCGAGCAAAAAGCAGGGAGATTGATTAATCATTGATTGATTGATTGCTTCCATTTGCCCGAGCAATTTTAACTTTCGGGCAATTCAGAGGAAGTAAAACCAAAAACAACACATTCACAAACGAATATATAAAATAGAATTGAACAAAACAATGTTAAAAACGAAATAACAGGAGCTGATCGATGATGGAACATTTGATCGCATCCCAGACAGTCAACGTAACATTGAAAGGTTAAGAAGTAGTCGTACACAGAATTGTTGCATTGATGAAAGGTGATGCGAGAAAAGAGAGAGTGAGGAAGTAGGAAAGAAAGCTGAAGCAAAAGTGACGCAAGTAGAACATGCCGATTTTGAATTGACGCGTATGGCCAGACCAGTTAACATCAGTCGATCAACAGCTGGTATTCTGATCACGTGACCACCATTATTTTTCGTATCATCATCTTGTAGTATGTTTGTAAGCTTTAGTAGCACCGGAAAATTACACGCACGATTACCAGAATTCTTTGAATCGGGAGAGACGATTCAAATAAAAAAACAACAATAAAAAACAAGTTCTCACAATCAGCCTCAAAGTCTGCTGACGTAAATACATGGATATACCGAACAGTGTGTCAACGCGTGCAAGGGGAGCCTATCATTAAACTACATTAAAAGCGAGTTTGAAAGAGAAATATATACACAAAGTAAACAAATAAGTGCAACAGTCTGTTGTGAACAAATACAGTTCCACATCTTCGTCGTGCAAATAATGACAAGTTTTATAAAAACAACTGTACTAGCTGGACACGACCTTGCTGCTACAATATAAACTCCACAACTTTCATACATATGCGATCGAAATTCCCTAGGCCATCTGTCTGTTATATTTGTATATGACGGAGGTACATGAATACGCATAACTTCTGGCATTGAGTATACTTCCAAAAATAACAGCTAACATCACGAACAACAATAACAAAAGCTTTCATACATTAAAAATTAACCGCTGTTAACTTCCCTTCTGTTGACCTTGCTTTTCTCAAATTATATCGAAGTATCGAAGCATGCCCGACAACAATATTTCATACTCTCATCAACCATTAATGACAATGCTTATTATTATGTGCTCGATTATGAATTAATAAAATTGTTTTCCGGTATAATAAATTTTATCATTACTGAGACATGAACAATGAGGAAAAAATGTGATAATTAGAAGTATATAAAGGCTGTGTCACTTTAGACGAGACACGCAGATTCGAAGAGAGACATTTGAGGGCTAGTGCAAAATGGACCTTGCAATTGATCTCGAACGTTCACTGTTTCAGAAATTCTTAAATTCCAAACATATTTGCGTGGATTGTCCAAAGTGGGACACCCCGTATATATCTACGTTGATCTGGGAAAAAAGGGCAACAAAGAATGTCTTATCGTTTCTTTGAATTCAAAACACCAAACCAAAATTCTTATGAAAATAAACAATAACATATTTTTAAGACGGTTTTTCGAGTTATTCGTCTTGATACTTTCTTTTTGTATGTAATATTATTCATCAAACATCTATCAAGTGCCACAAGGATTATGTGGTTTGAGAATCTTAAAAATCGCTATGACCATGGTTTGGGAAATAACTAAAAGAGATTACATCATTGTTCAACCTATTTCTAATTTGTTTTGTGCTTTAATGACTACGAATGGAAGTTGACGCAAAGCTTCATACTCAACCGGGTCAATCTAAATTTCCCTGAAGCCATTTATAATAGTTTTTCAACTAACCAGTACCAATGGTTTAATTTTTTTTTCGTGCTGAGCATTGAAAATAGAGCGAGCGTTAATCGGTGGTTTTTCGATTTTTCAAAGCTGCTTTTTTAAATTTATTTATTCTTTGACACAAACGTATTAGACGTACCAAATAATTTATGGAAGTTCGTCCTATTAGGAATGTTTTTACTTTTACATGCACTCCTTATCGCAACTTATCAGTGTTGTGGTTTAGCATTTGTTTGAAAACATATTTACCGCGTTCGTACGCAACAATCATCAATCAATGAGGGCTAAATTCAAACACTCGGAACTGCGAAATACCAAAATTCTATTGACGAAATATAAAACCATGTAGTATACAGTAGAATCCAATTCTCTTCTTGAAACTTGCATCAAACCCGGTTTTTAAAATGTTTCACTTAAGACATTGGAAATGAATTTTCACTAACATCGATTAATCCATACCACAGGCTAAGATGGCATCGAATTGTACGTAATTTTTTAATAGATCTTGCGTGTGGAAAAAATATGAAGCGTAACCTCTCGCATAACACGACAGTACTGAGCATCGATCCAGTTATCGGACGAGTACAGGTGTGCACACGAGATATTGTATCAGTTGGATTTGCCCCACGTTTTTAATTTGCCACTTTATTCTTAAATTGCAAAAAAGTCTAATCAATTGGACCCATTCAAATCCCTTAAACGGATGATAAATTGCAAAAATATCTCGAGATCGGTTTTCAGTGTAGTTGCGTCTCGCGAATGAAAAAAAAATCTTATGTCCAACATAGCTCCAGGCATACATTTTAAATTTTCACGCGATAAGTGTCTGTAAAACAGCCGAATGTCGGCGATTGGTACGACGTAGCTTTGACTCGATTTATCGAGCCTGAGAGATCGGATATCATCGTCTTGATTAAAAAGTTAACATCGTCTATATACGGCAAGAAAAAAAAATCATTTCGTAGATAATAATCTCCACAAGTCGTGTGTCAATGAATAAGTAATAACAATAAATATCACGATCATAATAAAAACCGTTATCAGTGAGTGACATCACGTATTGATTATTTAAATAAGACAAAAAAAAAGCGCTGAGTGAAATTTGAGTTAAAAAGTGTAATTGCAACTGCCTAATCAACGGTAGTCGCAGTAACTAGAAAAAAAGATATGCAGTCCTCATAATAAAAGGATTCCATTAACAGCT
Source organism: Campoletis sonorensis (assembly GCA_013761285.1). Classification (NCBI taxonomy): domain Eukaryota; kingdom Metazoa; phylum Arthropoda; class Insecta; order Hymenoptera; family Ichneumonidae; genus Campoletis; species Campoletis sonorensis. The sequence goes on from JACEOJ010000137.1 coordinate 2,194,856, forward strand.
TACTGCAACAAAATTCAATAAATACAATATTAAATAACCAATAAACAGCAAAAACTTTGAGTATTTTTTTTTTACCATGAAACTTGGTAAGCAAACGTTGATTATTTGACTGAATAACTCGCCAAAACGATAAGCTTCTTAAAATATTTCCCAAAAAAATTAATTATAAAAAAAAAAAACCAGGCATTCGTCAATAAACATGTTTATTCCATTCGCTCGTTTGGAAAATAAAATCTTGGATCACGCAATGTTGAATGAGTCAGACACGTGGGCACATTGTCATTTGTCGAAAAGTCGGTGTTTCCTTCCGGTAGAAACCGAAAATCTCGAAGCTTGCGAGCGTTTCGGTATTTAGAATTCAAATGTGACGTCAAAGAAAAAAATATACTCCCATGACGTATTTCAGAGATATTTGCGATCATTCCACACGAGAGCAGGACGGTCTTTTTCTCCCGCATCTCGTGTCTCGTGTACCGTGTACTGGACTATTTCCGAACAACGTCTATTTTAATGTAGCATCGCGAGACACTTAAATTCACTGACGTGATATATACTTGTGACGTTTTTCGGCAAACGACGACCGCTAAATTTGTCGTTCAACTTATACGGTACAAGAGGATCATTCATAGATTGATGTGAACAGATTTTATTATTTTTTTCTAACGGTCATGCAGTCGATAAAATTTATGTAAAAATCAATTATTTTCATGTGTTATATCAGCTCGTCTTCGAATTTTATAATGCTGAACAATTGTCATGGAAGAATATCGATAATTCTTTCATTATAATTATTATTTAATAAATTTAATTGAACATCTACACTTTCCAAACCTTTGGAGAAATCGTATGATTGTCCACCAAAACTGGATAAAGATAAAGTGATTAATGACTTATGCAACAATTCATTTGAAGAAAAAATCTCAAACGAAATATCTGAGTGATCACGTGAACGTGCAGAGATAGTGTTGAAAAACACTTTGCTCGACACGTTGGTTTTAATATGTATTCATAACTGGTTATGCATATACATATGATCTGCATACGGATGACCCAACAGAAAAAACACAAATTCTTATACTAATAGACTCCGAACGAGCCCTTTTGACTCTAAGATTTAAATACAGAACGTCGTATTCCCAATGATGGAAGAAGCACATGCCAATTTGAGTACAAGGCCGTTAGATGTCGCTTAAACATTGCGTGAGAAATTACGATGAATAAAGAACTAGAGGAAAGAAGAAGCACACGAAGAATACACATTTAGTGGTCATACACGTGTGGTCTTTGGACACGAGAATTGATATTGACACGTTATATATTGCCTATTGACTCGATGCCAGACAGAAACCTGAACAGAGTGCAAAATAAGATGATACTTTTTGCAGTCAATTTATCGACAGGACATTCGTATTCAAGGACGAGTTTCGAGGACAGTATAAATATACAACGTCGTTTTGTCTTGAGCAAACAAAAAGGACCAGAATGATTTGATGAAACTGATACATTCGATCACATAAATTCAGTCAATTTTACGTGACCAACGAAATTATCGTTTTGGAGCATTCGATTCTTTGCTTCGTCATTATTTCCTGCAGCAATTAACCAGGTGAACGCTTTACAGGGACGAAATAATTGAAGATCAAAGATTTCGAATGAGTTCGATGGAATCTTTACGACTCCGGGGTCAGTCAAATTCAAATTGTGTACGTTTGAAACAAAAATCACTGCGGTATGTGATAAGACACACCAAACACACAGCAAGAGATACTGAAACTCTAAAATTCGTAGTCATTCCAGAAAAAAATCGAAAGGTTACAGAAAAATCCATGGAGACCTTGACACTGCACATCGTTGTATACATGCATACAAAATGGAAAAACACATCTATTAATAGACGTCAGACGTCGGCCGATTTATCGGAACGACAATAAAAGTCACACGCGATGCTGCTTGGAACCGTGTGAAAAGTGAATATTATTGGCAGCCATGATTATGATTATTATTGCTGTGCAAACGCTACTGTTGTTTTAGAATGTGAGATGAAGGGAAAAAAATGCATAAAATTTGAAACAATAAATCAATTCAATTTCTTCACAAGGACTTATTTTTGATTAGTTTATATTTGTACAAAAAGATTTCGTATCTATTCATTCATATAAAAAATTCATCTCACAAATCATATTTTATCGAGTCAGCGGAAACTTCCTTCTTCATTTGCCCATGTTCTGATCCACTTCTATGAAATGAAATAAAAGTTTGGTTCGATGACCAGAAAATTCTTAAAAAAGCTTGAACAAGTATTTGTAAATGTCTACAATGTTATTTATGGTTTCGTAAAGATCACCGAGTGTACTGGAACGCCTGACCGGCTTTTAAGTACCTTCAGATATTTCTGTGTGTTGAAAAATATTTGCAAATGATTGCCCATGAGTGTTCAAGTAGTTTTAAGTATTCGTATCTATCTGAGTGCGTTTGCAAGTGTTTGGAGCATTGCTGAGTGTTCTTGAGTATGTCGTACTGTTGAAATGGTTCCATGTCTTAAGACTTGCCCCTAACATTTATTTGCTCTTTATTCAACGTAATGAAAATCCTCCGGTCAGCCGTCAGATACAATTTTGTAGTCGCTAATAAACACAAATGAACGAAAGTTCTTCGTAAAATTGAGAACTTTATCTCTAAACTTTGATAGCACGAAGAGGGAGTCAAGTGTTACACATCACAAACGTTTAGTTTTTTTTCGTACACGCGCGAGACTTTGAAATTTTTATAAAAACTATAGCGCAAAAGTTGTTGCGCAAACACAAACCTTCAAAACTTTGATAACTCGAGAAAAAAAATATCGCAAACATAGTTCGTACGGTTTTTTCTGATGGTAAGCCACAGATAAACTACTGGATCAGTATTTACATTACAAAATAAATATCGAATAAAAATTTCATCAGGTTTCGTTCGGCCGGAGACGTTTTTCGAGAGTTTCTTGTAATGAAAAAATGTCGTCAACTCGTTGCAATAGTTGAACGAAAACGTGACTTCTTATTTTCTTCTAACGTGTTTCGCACGTGAATCGAGTACATGAAACTGATGGCCATGGACGTTCTGTGAGTCAGAGCCGTGACCGACAAAGCCCAGGAGTATATTCTCGTCGACGCTTGATTAATCGATGGTCGAAAAAGAGACTGAACGGACACCTCTATTCATTGCATTCAGATAAAAATCGATCAGAGAGTGATTCAAGAATTTTTTTCACCGTTCATGCAGCATTCATTGAGTAAACCATGCAGAATTTATTTAGTACGGTTCTTTTGAATTTTAAAGCTGACATTTTCAAATTAGCAAGAGCCAAATGAAGAAAACAGACACTCTATTGTAATGATTGATCAGAGATAGTCAACTATCCACAAGTCCCACAAGTGTTTTAATTCATCACTGATGATTAGTAAGAATTTTTGGTACTTATAATCATTCCTGAAAACTGATTAAAAGCCCACCAATCGTACTGATGTGTATTCGTCGTTTCATTGATGATAAGTGATCACTTTTAGTCCTCGAAACAATTATGAGAATTATCCAATTCAAGTATAAGATTTTAGTCTGACTTAAACATAAAATCATGACTCGAATAAGATATGTTCAGCTGTAATGAATCGTAACGGAATCGCTGTTGGAATTATTGATGAAGAAGTGACAGCTCGGACATAACTAATGACGTTGTTAGTTAAATCACTTATAAAATCACTAAAAGTAGGAATGCTACTAATCCATTGGTGTGCGAGACACTTGCGAGACAGTTTAACGTTCTCTGTAACGAAGGTAGGATAAAAAAAAGTGTCCGGGATTTTGAAAAAACTTGCGAAATTTGTTTTTATCGCATTTACGAAATAGCAAATAGGCAAGTGGGTTTTCCTTTTTTTATCATATTTTCGTACAGTAAGTTTGTTTTCTACATGTCATTTAATTTCATCATCGTTTTTAGTAGCGATATGTGTTTTGATTCCTATAACGCAATAGCACGGAGGCAACGCCAGAGTGAGAGAAAGAGAGAGAGAGAGAGGAAACAGAACGGAAAGAAAAAAAAACGATTGTTGCGCTTTTTACCCGTCAACCGGGGTATGTATCATGACAATCGGTTCGATCGCATATACATTTTTATCGTCGCTAGTAACATTCCGAGTGGAAATCATATGGTCACGACTGAAACGTAGAATTTTAATTCACGATGAATTCTTATGCGGAGTAAAAAGACAAAAACATCGAAATATTTTTAACAAGCAATTGAAACCTATCACGATAAGTTGATTGTTTAAGAATGAACAATTGTAAATGAAATGGAGAAAAGCTTCCAGAAGCATGTACTACTCGTTGGTTTTCCTAAAATACATAAATTTTTCTCCGTGTATAGAAACAGCTAATGAAATGAAAGTTTAAAGATACAAAAAGTTTTGGTATCCTGCTACGTTCAAATGTCGAAAAGGACTAGAGATAATCAAAATTCCAAACTAACGCATTTCCTTTTCAAAGGCGATAAAGTATCGAGAACCACTGTATAAAGGGACAAAATTATCTCCGCAAGGACTATTTATGGCTGGTTGAAATTTATACATAACTCCATAAAATGGAAATTTCACCAGCCTTTGCTGTTTTCGGTGCATCTATTTTGAACGCTCCATTGTTAGGCTGTGGACTTGGGGGAACGCATTATATAAACACTCAATGGATTTATCGATTTTACAGCACGAATATAGGGGTAAATTTATATTTATATAAACATGTATATTTGCAAATGCTATTTTGAAAAATCTTACACAATATCCTCGGCATAATACGCCCTACGACAGTGACACATTAAGAATAGTATTTGCGGATTTAGTTTTCTTTCCGGCTTCATTTAAATAGAGATGCCATGCATCAGTTTAAATATGCAATATTTTCGTATTTTCAAATTATTATCGGGTTTCCCTCCCAACATTTTTCAAAAAGGGTGATTAAATATAACATTGAAACTGACGAAATCGTCAATTTTTTTATCTATTCAAAAAAATAATTCCGACCTTTTTTTCTGTTCAAAATTATAACCCCAGACATCGTTCATTTCCTTTATTTTCGAATAATTTTGATACTTCAAAATTTGCTATTATTGTTTATTTTGATTGATTTGATCGCTGAATAAAAAATTTCTTTTGTTTTCTTATTTCAGTAAATAACGCATTGTAATTGAAATAATAACTTTCAGGAATCCATTCATTTGACTTTTTTGAATGAGTCGCTCCAGTTAACCTGACTGAATAAAATGGATGGGACTGCAATCGATTTGGTCAATTTTCGATCTCAAATTCTTGACGCATTCACGTGATTACACACGTGGATACGAACTTGTAATTACATACAAAAGATTCTTATTACATTGTACAATTTGATCGAACTTTAAACCACGTATGAGTGTGTGAATACAGCAAATCAGTATCGGTTCTCATTTAAACCTTGAACTATCACTGGCCCTCAATTCTATCGACTCTGTTCATAATAATGAAAGCACTTTCTCGAACAATCGAGCGAAAAATAAACTAAAAACTTATCATTTACGACGAGTGTTGAAAAATGTTTCTACTTTTATGAACTTTATCTCTTTATATAGAAATCTGTAGGCGTAAAAAAGTTAGACCGTTTATCACTCGAGCACCAAAGCAACCGATTTCGATGAATTTTTTACTGGAAGAATGCTCATGATCCATACTAGATGGTTCATTGCGTAACATTCCCGTGAATTTTTTTTTTCATACGAAAATCTAAAAAAAAAATCGAATTTTCAATCCAATGCTCGAATCATTCGAAAATTGAGCAGCAATTCAAAAATGGAAATTATTATGATTATTTTTTTAAATGAAATACAAATCGTTCAAGAATATTTCTTGAACAATGAGGATGCTGGAGTTCTAATTTGGAATACAAGAAAAGTCGCAGCTATTCTCGTAAAACGAGACGGAAGTTTCGAAAATTTATACACTTTCATTATTTTGTTGAGTCTCTCAATCCGGCAAAAATTCTAAAGAAAAATAATAAAAATTTGCTGAAAATAGAAAGGGAAACATAATCTTCTTTATGCTCCGTGACATCTCAGTCCAAATGTACATGAGAATAATCAAAATGCGCGATAATTAATTTTATTGTGTCACTGTCGTAGTTGATGAACTATACTCAGTGTCTTATTTAAGATTTTAAGATGAAGACCCACTTAAAATAAATTTTTTATGTTATTCGTACAGAAATGACTAAATTTTAATGAATAAATACTCGATTGTTTACTATCTGGTTGATAGTTCGATAGTTAAATGATACATTCGTTGAACTATTGTAATGTCTCAAAACTGGAACTCTCTTCGAACCTTCATCGTCTATATATTTTAATTTTTTAATCTTCAAAAAGCTTTTTCTAAAATAAAATCCCTCGAATTTACGAAAATGTGATAAATCGGAAAATTAAATCGTGCGCAGAGAAGTAACAAAAATTCATTTTTAATATGACTATTGTAAATAGTCATATAAATAAATAAGTCATTGTAAATAAAAAAAATCCGACGAAAAACGAACTTATAAGGCTTTGTATTTTTCTGAATGAACGTTGGCAGCTTTGCCAAATATTTGTCAGGATACGTATCACAACGGAAATTGACGAAAAGATTCGTGCATACCCGAAATAGAAATTCACATTGCACAATAGTGGTATCGGCCGTTTGCATATGCAAATACGATGCGCTGCAATATTTTGAATGCAAACGATTTTCAACATTTTCGTCGCGTCAATACGCTGCGCCGCCAAATACGCCTCAGGCGATTCGGAGAAAAACTATTTTAAAAAAATTCTTTTAAACTGCATGCACGTGTGTAATAGAAACACAAAAATAGAAATTATTTGTGCATGGAAAGAAAAATGCGAAACGTTTTTCATCAAAAATGTTCTCATTCTTAATTATAACAACGATTGATTTACCAAAAATGATTATACTATAGAAACGAATTTTGTTGTTTATGAATCAATTCGAATTCTCCAATTTCCTATACACGAGATACCGATACACCATTCGGAGTTAACATTTGAGACGACAAAACTTACATGTGTTTAATGAATACAAAATGCATCCATGCACCATACTTGATAATTGAATTGTATTTGTGATGAAACTTTGAACCCAATTCACTATACTTTTATACTAGAAATTGACCTTTCGAAATCGAAGATTTCAGAAGTCACTGATTACGAATCTGACCTGAAGATGGGAACTTAAAATTGAATGTTTCGATATTTTTGTGGAAAAAAAAAATCGAAAAGAATCTTTTTTCAATACTTCTGCAAGTTTCTATGGTGTGTATCGAGTTATTCAAAAAATAGCTATTACAACATTCAGATTAGTCTCGTGAAAAATGAATTGTTTCATGAAAAACCACGACATTCATCCATTCAATTATATTTCATATTTTTTCAATTACCAAATAATGACTGGTCATTTGTTCTTTTTGCATTTGTGAATTTCCTCGGGATCATGTCGAACCAAAAAAGTATTTATTTCTTGTTCAAATACTATTTATACAATGGAAAAACTATTGAAAAAATAGGCAGGACAACGTAAGTCCTGCTGAATACGGCTCAGAGGATTAAAAAGTGTACGACGAAAAGGATTTGATTTTAGGAGCTTACAAGTATTTCAGTATCAATCTAATGAATGAATGAGAGGAACTTCCTACCTTAACATAGGATATAATGGTTCGATCTATTTGGATAAATGATGACAAGCCCATATAATCTTATCGGCATAAGCGAATCTAAATTTAACTCACGGTGATATAAAGCACCACTTAAATTATTATTCCAACGATTATAACACTTTCCCTTGACATGTTTTTAATTGTAATTCTTACATAATCTGTGAAAGGCGAGCTAACAAAAGATCAGGACAGTGTTTACGTATAATATGCACCAATAATGGGATTCGTCGTCAAGAGCTTTAAGCGTTCTCATCATCTATAAATACTAAGTTGGTATTGCATAAGAATTCTGATGGTCAATTGTTGGAAATGAGGAAAAACAAAAGAAATGAAAATGTATTTTGCGTAGTTGGCAATATGGAGAGAAAACAAAAGAAAAAGTTTTGAGAGGTGGATTAGGATTTTGTCAGTCGTCTCAAAAAAAGCAAAAACCAAAATCCAGAGTTGTATTTTGTTCTTGTTACAAAAGGAATAAAGTTCATTAACCATTGGCTGTGTTTATTGAGGTTACTTATCGAAGAAGAAACCCGTAGAAAAGTGCCCCAATTATGGAATTTATTATATAAATTTTTACGCGTTTGCGTTTTACAGTTTTAGTTGAATTGTACCTTAAGTGCTTTATACTCTTCGAAGAGTATTTCTGTATGCGTTTTATAATTTCTTTCTATACGAATAACGAGTGGACACCTATTTCAGGTTTTTTTTTCTACACAGTCATTCGAATTTTTGTGCTCAACCCTCAGGGTTCAGGCCACTTGGGAAACTAAGACCCTGTGATAATATTTACTGATATCAAGTTAACGTCGTTGCCGACATACTTTTTTGATGAAAAATCTATCAAATTTTAGAAAAATAATGTGAAATATAATCAGAAAATATTCTTATTATAAATTATAGTCTAATTGTAATGCACCAAAAAAGAGTTTTGCAAAATCTGATTCAAACAAACCGATATCTGTAAGTGCTTGTTATATTTACTTGTAGTCAAATTTGTTTATTGCATAGAAAAAATGACTGTTTTCAGGGAATAATTGCATTTGAACATTGTCATACGCACATATATTTAACAATCTGCAATTCAACAAAATGTTTTTACAATTAATACATACCCTAGAAACTTTCTTCTTTGTATAAACCTCATCATCTTCAGATGCAGTAGCGAAGTTGAGGTTTCCTTCGCAGTAACTACTGCCAATTCCCATTCGATATATCTCATCTTTGCACGATCTACCGTCCAAGCTGTAAGCATAAAATTACATTGAAAAGTTAAACAAAAGAAAAGACAACTTGCAGCCATTCACCAGATACGAGATCTAAATACTGATATTTACGATTAAACGAGCTGTGATCTAAAACGTCTGGATTTGAACAAAAATATTATTCAAATGCTCGAAACATTTTTGTATGCTGATTCGGTATTATCAATTTATTATCTTAGATTAACGATCATCGAGTATGAGACTCCGTTTATGTAAACCCTTCATTCAATAAACAAATGCGATTCATCAAAACTGTTTTCAATTATTTTGTGTCCATATATTTGTTTTTAAAGGCATGACAGGTAATTTGGGTGACAAAACAATCCTCAAATTTTCATCGCAAATTGACTGTCTATCTTGCTTATTATGGTCGGAGAAAAAATTGGCTGAAAATCGAATTACACTGAACAACAAAAAACGTCGAATCCTATTCAAAAGAATATCAATTAAGGATGTTGTTGTTAAGACAACATTTTTTTAATCCAACCCATAAATGTCCTGAGGATCGTTACTGACCCAAACCCAAGAAAATCCAAAGTCGATTCATCGTGAGCTTCATGAGACTGTCGATAGAGGCTAAAAACTCCAGTCATGGGAAAAAACATAAAAACACGAATTGAGCATTAAAATTTTGATTAAAAATCCAAACAGACAATAGATCGTTGAGGATGTTGTTTTTTAATTCCGGAAAATTTTGTTCCTTATATCGTCATATCGGATACGTAACATGTCGTCGACTTATCTAATCAGCCAACCAGGAGTCACGAGTATCGTCGTAAATCTGAAAGAAACAACTCGGCGTGTCAACGTCGTTGGTTCTGTGGGACACATGTGACACGTATAAGTTAATGTGTGTATAAATATGTATACAGATACGAAACATTTCCGTGTATGACTCAATGACGACCGGTATGGTTTTTAGTCATCATATTCCTCGAAAGACAAGGGACGTCCATATATTCTGAAAGAAATTCTCCATGTAAGTTTTCTCTTCATCGTTTATTTTAGAAAAGACGTAAAGAAAAAAATGTTTTCTACGATTAATATTAAAAAAAAAAAAAACAGAATCGACAACTACAATAATCACTTCTGAAGAAGTGAAACTGGCTCAATGTTTCATTCATGAATTGTTAGTTTCCAATCTTTTTTATTAATGAAAATATTCTAACAATATTTAAATAATAAAAAATCATGAAAATATTCTTTGGGAATCCAGCAATGGTTGAGTTCCCAAAAAAAACAAAGACCCTCTGGCAAATATTTACAACTCCAAGCATTGTAAAGGCGTTCATCTGGTCTTTATGAATAAACACACAATCCAGGTATACCTCCGTAGTGATATGATCAAAAGCATCGTATATGTGTTGGCACAATCTATAGAAGAAAGAATGAGACGGAGGGCAAAGGCAGACTAAAAGTAGGGTTTTATTAAATATGCAAACCAGGAGCTATTTCCGTTGACGGTCTTCTGTGTCATTCTCATATTTTCTATCATTTTCTTACTAAATATAGATCATATTAATACCCAGACAGTGCAGCTTTTATAGAGTAAATCACAGATGCAGATTTACATAAAACGGCAGACGTAACAATTCTCGAGTGTACTATTTATTTATTCATGTCACCTTCTTGGACTTTGATTTGAAACTTCGTAGAGAAACTACCCCACATCTAAGAGCATAGAGAAAGATTGAAATGATATAAACTCGATTATTTCAAATGTGGATATTTTTTACTTCTTCAAAATATATACCGAAAATTTTGACATCAATAAGACGAACAGAGAAGAATTATTTTACAGAAAATTTACAAATATATTATACCTTCCAAACTATTTTACTGAATTTCAAACAAATTAATTCATCTTCATCAACCCTGAAGTATTTCTCTGCGCTTTGACTCTAATTTAATTAGTTTAATTTGCAGCAATTGATGAAAAATTCGGCTTCAGAGGTACGAGCAAAAATGATTGAATTACTTTCTATATGCTAGAGAACATGTTATTTTTTTGCATTGTTAATGCCAAACTTCAAACTTCGTCAAAATTTTCAATTGTGGCTGTGCTTTTATGAGAAAACTTTTTTTACATTGCACTCATGAATATGAAGATGGCTAATTGCAAAGAAATTTCAACATGACGAGAAGATTATGTGCATAGTTAGTTTTCTACATAAAATACTAATTCCCTTTTCACGATATTATTACGATTTTGTTGCGCAAAGGTATACATAAAGTAGAGAATTTGAACGATCGATAAGGTTCTATATGCCAAGCGTCATCGGTACGAAGGCGTAGGTGCAAGCAATAACACATGCGATCAATTTTTGTCAAGTACACGACGAGTAATTGGATTATAACATTTTCTTTTTATTTGACTAATTGGGCCATAAAAAATGTCGGTACATCCAAAGGTGACAAGAATAAAAACAATTGTCCTCGAGTATTCTTCGAAGGAATGAAAGAAAATTGCTCTTGCACTTTTTTATATCCATATAATTGCATTTCCGAACACATCCCAGCACGTGTTCATAATGTTTGGCGTGGGTGACTGGGAGGGTTGGAGAAAGACACATGAGGGGGTCACTGGGTCAGGACAGTGTGGCGCCACGGAAAAGGGAATATGTTGCATATTCACCAACGACGTGGAACCGCATCGGTCACTCTGCTAGTGTCATTTAGGGCTTTAAATAGTTTGGACTTTGCCGGACAGAAATAAACGTACGCGGTGTAAAAATAGACCGAAGTAGGTATAGTACAATGTTACAGTACAGAGTTAGAATAAGTATGATTGAGCAGACTTATGTACTGGAAGTTGATTGTATTTATATTTAAAATAAGGATGATTCATCATAGTTGCATACTGGTAGGAGTTGATAGTCAATTTCAACAGGACATTTTGGGAGTCCCGTCACTTGCACGAGATGATGGCGACCAGTAAAAGCGGATAAAATCTTAATAATTTAATTCCTATCTCCGATTATTCTAAATGTTGGGTTGAGTTTTCCTGAAAGTCCATATCGCGCTCGTGTCTGATTGGTCCAGGAGGACATGCGTGGATTGATATGTTACCTTCTACAGACGAGTGCCGACAAACTACCCTCGTGGTCACGAATGTTTCTCGCGAATTTCGTATACGGTAGGATACGAATGGCCGAGTAAGAAGCGGGACGATGATCATCGGTGAGCAATAATTAGTTTAAACCTGGGGAGGGCTAGACATTTCAGCGGAGCTGCTTAAAGCCGGCACCGAACTATTTAAAAAATTATACTATTGTTGTGATAACTTTATAATTTTTTCACCAACTGAACGACCCGGATACAACCATCCCCAGGATTCCCCAAACTCACCCAGCTACTGAAAAAGTTATACATTTTTCTAAAGAATTTCGGTATTGCTTCGACCACCGGACCCGGCTACCTCTGAGCCAAGTGCAATGTCTGCCACCGACGACAGAAATGGAACGAGAACAAATGAAAATGGGAGACGGAAGACACAGACGAAGAGAAAGCGACAAAGCAGAAAGAAGAAAAAGAGAGAAAGTAGCAAGATCGGCTTAGCTGATAGAAAGAGATCAGAAATAAGGCGAGGCGGGTAGAGAAGGGAGGAGAGAAAGAATGTAAATAAGAGAAAAGAAGGATGGTCGAGCAGAACTACATCGTGAAGGCGCGAGAAAATAAACAAACAATGCATACACACACATGTCTATGAAAAAATACAACAGCAGACCAGTAATTGTTGTAAGACATGGGCGTGTAGCGTGGCATAATAGTCCAGGTTTTTTTTTTCAAAGTGGGCAATTAAGGTTGTGAGTGCGCGTACGTACACACTTAAGGAAGGTCGTTGAAGGACGTTCCATTAGATATCGAAGGAATTACTTACAACCCCTCGTCGAAGTGCCCATAATTCCAGAGCCTCGTGGATTCCGATGTCAAATGTGACACGTTCACGCATAGAAACGTCTCGACATTTCTCATGCGCGTCCAAGCGATTCAGAGCAGAGGCGGCGTATACTAAAGTACCATTATATCGATATTTCAAACACTGTAAGCCACAAGATCCATACACGCGTACATTTTTATCTACGACTTTCTGCTTCAAAGGGGGAGATCGATACACAGTAATATACGTGCGCAATCTAGCCGCCTACAGATTTAAGTTGTTAATGCACCTGCAGGTACGTCAATCTTCCATTTGTCACTGAGAATATCTAACGTTGCTACCATTCAAATATCGGAAAAATACATTCGTACATTTACTGATAATGATAATTGAACCTTGGGAATAAATATATATCCTCTTCATTGTACAACAATATTTATTCCGAATTATTTACACATCAATCATTAAAACTCAATATTTTTTTTAAACGGTGTAAATAATAATAAACATAAATAGTGAAATGTAATGTTCGATTAATCTAGAAGTGATTTGACATACTGAGATTGCTGATCCCACTTTTTCGCATAATTGTGGCTTACTACGACGTATTCGTTTCATTCATGAAATATTTCGTCCATTGATGCAACATTTTCTTAGAAAACGTAGATATGAAGGTGATTTAACTATCTTTGGTGTTCCACCTTATTATCGGTTGATTAATTCAAGCAGAAATTCAATTTTAATCAGTCGAACGTATTTAACAAAATAATTCAACCACGAGAACCATTTTCATCATAATTTCGGTGAAATTCATGATCATTCATCATAATCTTAACATCGCAAGAAGCCAATTGAAAATATAAAGGCTTTTTTAATCGACTTATTGCTTATACACGAGTAAGATACTCCTGCGTCAATTGTACTAAAAACAAAACGTTCCTGAAAAATGATTGTCATGTGTTCCGAATTACGCTGTTGTGTTCATTCATAGAAAATTTCATTTTATTTTTTCATTGAAATTTTCATGCCAAAATTGAATTGACAAATAAATGTAGATGATTTTTTCTAAAAAAGGGCAATAAAATAATATGGCTGTAGATTATTGAATAGTATCTTTAAAATTACGATAATCAAGGCGTAATCTATGAGCTCGAATTCAGTACACAAAGCTTGTAATCATAAAGCATCGATCACTGTACTGCAGAAAGGTGCTTATCTGTACACTTATTGTTAGTTTAGTCGATGTAAGTATACTATAATCAAAAGAACACGGCGAGCCTTATGGACATACAAATCGCATTTGAATATCGAGCCTGTTTGTCGTAAAAATAAAATAAATAAAAAGTAGTAACCTACATAAATGTATATACACAGCAGTGCGCGTGGCAGGCAACGTGACCATCGAGGATACAGGACCCCACCGGCGAACAAGTAATTCTTGTGCAGTATAACGTACACGATTCTACTTGCTACTTCACAATTAGTATCGGCAAGCAATCTCTAATGCCTGTGGACTTTTCTCGTTTTGAGCGTTTGTATCTTTTGGCTGTTCTTAAATGTCAAATGCGTTGGGATTCAAATTTATTATTTTGAAATGAAGGCCCTTGAAATTCTGTTCAAATTAACAGGTGAAGGAACTATAAAATCATAAGAACTTTGTAAAAGATTATGTTATACTTAAACACTCATTGTTTTTTCAATCAGATTGTTTACGTAATCGTTTTTGAAATAAATCTCATTTAGCCATTTTCACGATTTTAGAAGCTTTTCAAAATCTCGACTTTTCGACGTTCTATTTTTCTAAGTGAATTAATATCAAATAAAAAAAGTTTCAATCACTTGTGCAGTGTTAGTATTCACTGTTCGATGGGAATTTTTTTTGTTTTTAACAAGTTGGCAATCGTCAATGTAGGTGACCCAGTCACTATGGAATTTGCCAGTTGTAAATTGATACCATCGATCGTCCGAGCCGGCTATTGAAAGCCCCAATGAGCATTTACTGACCTGACGCTATACACACTCTCTGATGAGGCTTCCTTGCAGCAGTTGTGCATCAATTAACTCGTCAAAATATCATTTATTGGTTTATCTCTTTGTTAGACAGTGTTCGTGCAATTTTTCCCCCTGAACGGGCCGAATTATTGATTCATATAGTGGTGTCATGGCATATGATAATATCTAGTGATAGAATTATCATTTATCAACTTTTTGTTGACCCACTTTAATATTTTTATAGCAGGCATATGAGGGAACGCCTTACTTATTAGAAGTTTTGAGGAGCTCAGGTGCAATCTTCAAATGTTTGTCATTGTTATTTCTTTACTTTCCAATTATGCCACTCCGCCACACTGTCACTTGCTCGTGAATCATGGAAAAGCATTAGTTTTCAATAAATTCTGTAGTACCAAAAAAAAAGCCAATTTAAAGGAACATCAATAAAAGGAGCAGGAACAAAAGAAAAACGTGTTCAATAACAGCATTCAAAAGTGTTGAGAAATACGATGAAAATATATATGAATCTTCAATACAAGTCGAACGTTCGTTAAGACATTTGATTCATAATTATTGCTTTCATATTCTTTCTTTTTCTTGCTTCGCTTTATTTATTTCTCTGTCACACACTGTGTATCTTTATCGATCACGACACTTGAATGGATCACTTGACAAATTAAGCTACACATCACTCGATTGGGTACATTTCCAGCGATTAAAATTTCATGCTGACAGAAGTGTACATTTGACGTCGCGCTAACGCTTATCACAGGAACCGACGAGCGTTCCGTTATCTCTCAAATTTTCCATGCTACCTGTGCGATATGAGTATATCGAGATAAACACGGAGGGACGGAAATAAGGCAGAAATCTCAACACTTGAAAAACCTCAATTTTTCCCTCCTCCTCTTAAATACGCTCCATAAACGAGTGGTCATTGAGAGATGCCCCACCTGAAGCATTTTGATAACCCATATGAAGTGCCTTTATCGGATTTTTTATTATTTTTTCATTGTCTTAACAAGTTCACAACAATGCAATTGGATAAAAATAATAAGGTTGAAATACTTCATCAAGTTTATTCGGAACGGAGTTAAAATTTATTTCAATTCACAACATTTATTTTCTGACCGAGATTATCTACGGAAACAATAATAAACTATAACTTTATTCTTTTCCAAATGTGTATACGATCGTGATTATGAAACTTTTCATATGGGCTAGTAAATTTTGTTAGATATTTTTTCCTCCTTATTTTGGTTTTATCTTTGAATTCAGCAACGCCTTAGCAGATCGTGTTCAGGTAAAGTTTCTCGTAACGACTTTCTTGAAGGATATTTTTTTACGCTCCTGCTTCCTTGGAATTCAAAACGCCCTATATAAGCGAAAAAACCTATAATCTTCCGATGCTGCAATGCCATGGACACAGGTCCATGGTGAAAATAACCAAGCTCGTGGCAATCGATCGGACTCCAGCTAGAACGTGACTGCCACGAGAATATTCCACTGCTTGTGAAACAGCTGTGCGGAGATCACGATAACGAGGAAAAACGTACGCAAGATGAGGACAAGCGGAAATAATGCATATTGACGTTGTTACCGGAAGAGGATGATCGTCCCAGGGAAAAATAACAATTTTATAAGTGTTTGTTCACGCTACATTGATATTGGTTCGAATAACCTGTGAATTTTAATATTTTCAATGAATAAAATGTAAAAATCAAAATTGAACTGAAATGCATTATTTTAACAACGATTTTTCGTTCTATGGAAAAATTATAAATAAACTTGAAATCAAGTGAGGACACTATTGTTTTTTGTCGGTACATATGTAAAGTCTTTAGTTTGAAGAGAATTTTAGGCCATTTTTCAGCCCAGTGAGCTTTCACGACAAAGCACAATCGCCGGAAAATCAGAAATAACGAGGAAGCCATTATTATTTTCACAGCAAATCATAAAAGTAAAACTCCATTTATGATATGTATGCAAAATACAACAAAAAACGATCGTTGAAGTTGAACGTAAAAACAAAACCGTTTTTCCGTACAGTTTTACAGAATATGTTAAGCCAAGGTGAACAAAGAATGGCATGTTTTTTTTCTTCTAAATAATACGATAAGATAAATTGTCATACAGTAAATTAAAGAAGATAAAATTTATTATTCATACTCATTTTCTGCAATTTTTGAGAATTTGCCTTCATTTTTTTTTACCGTTCGAACAAGAGCTATTTATAAGATTAAATCAAAAAGCCACATGTTATGTTTGAAAGAAATGTTATGAATATGTTTCATTTGGAAGGAATCGCTCTCTAAGTTGTGGTTGAAAATTTTTCAAAAACTCTCCTGAAATGAGGCCTTTTTCCAAATTCAAAAAACTTTGATGAATCGTATTGGCGATAAGAATGAAAAGAAAATTACAAAAATACTTCAAAATTCGCAAAATGATATTTTTTCATTACGCAGTCGAGTTTGCTAGATTATGATCGTTCATTTCATTTATTTTCATTGAAAAAAGTGACTACCGCAAATTCATTAGGGGTAAATTTTTTACTAAATATCAAGTTAATTCTACCTCCCTCACTATGAAAATGTTGTGACATGCTTTATTTTGGTGTAGTATTAAACGAATGTGAAGGTAAACACAAAGACAAAAAAACAAGGACGACGATCTTCTTATCGGATTCATTTCGAGAAGGTGTGGTGGCGTGATAACGACGGAAAGTTTTTGGCAATCAAAGGTGTCACGATCGTATAAAAAATACGTTTTCACTTTGGTTCGTACATGGAGAATGTGAGCAAACATTTATTTGGACAGCTCAGTGGTTCAGAAAATATATCGAATGATTTTTCTTTCATATTTCAAAGTAAGCGCTGATGAATGTTACACTTTTTAATGCATTTATAAGGATATACGTGTATAATATATCATTATAAATGGCTCGTTAGCAGAACGTTTGCTCCATTTAATGCGTTTACTCAAGGATGCGGTGATTGTGTCTCGTGAGTTTCAGTGCATGTAAATAATCAGCAATACAGTATAGTTGGATGGCGCTGCAATCATCTAAATTTGCATTTACCCGCTCCCTGTGAACGAAGTGATAATCGTTCACCTTTCCCTGGAGAACTAGAACCTCCCTTCGAGATGCCGCTCATTCTCTTCGTTTTCGAATTATCTTTATATTGGTAATTCTTTTTTTTTCATTTTTTTTCCAATCGAGCGAAACTCGATTTTCTCATATCATTGCCGTCCTGATAGAATCATCATCAGAATATGTTAAACAACCGACATTGCGAAGAGAAGAAATCGTACTGTTTAGTGAAAACTACAAAAATCGGAATCAATTTGTATTTCCCACGTGAAACCGCGACTAAAAAGTTGGCACTCTGTGATTTTTGTCTAAATCCAATCTCAATTGTTTCTTTATTCTTTAAAACAGAAACAATTTCCATTCCAATGTTCGTAAAGGAGTTTTGTAGAAAATGAAATTTTATCGATAAAAAGTGCGAATTTTGAATGTTCATTTATATGTAGGATTGATGCAATTAACAATTGATGAATCTTCATTTTTCAAAAAAACTGAAAAGTAATAAATAGGTAGGACAGCGTCAGTCTCACAATGACTCAAAGGGTTAAATCGGTATAATATGCAGTTGTTTAGTGGTTTTAACGCATAGCTTACGTTGTAACGAATGCTCGTGACTAGTTCACCCCGTGTGTGTATAAGTCCACGAATACTGTTCTCTGAAAATACATGTACATAATAAATTTCGTTCCAAGACCTCGGCAGTTTTGTCGCGTCGCTCATTTCCATGACGCACGTGAGCTTCTCCACTTACGTCAGTACTTTCTGCATCGAACATATGTACTCTAATCGTTTCTCTTTTCTTACTCTTTCTATCTCATGCTGAATTCAATCATGGTCTCGTATTTCAGACACCTCGATGGAAATGGCGGAATTAGATCCTTTTTTCAATTTCCATGACCATGAGTATAATTCGAAAGAAACCTTTAGACATGAAAATAAAAAAATCTTTACTCGATGAATGTTTTCTTGCAACCGAAAAAGTCTTTATCGAACTGTTAATTATAATATTTGTCCTCCGACAAATATGGAAAAATGTGGATGAGAGAAAAAAAATTTCAATGTCGGAAATTCGGCTACATGGTAGTTTTAACTTGCAGAATAGTCACAGTACGGTTGTTTGAAATTATCACTCTAAAGAAGGCATCAATATTCGAATACGTATTAATGTGCCTGGTCGAATTATCGAGACACATGTGATAAAGATTCCAGTTTTCAACGTATACATAAACTTTCAATGAATTGCACAAATTCTCAACTGTTTAAGAGGGCAGACGAAGTACACAAAAAAATTGATGTCATCGAACGTTATGTACTAATATCCTGCGAAAGAGACGTAGAGTGCGAATAAATCGAGAGCTCGATCGATCCATAAAGCCGCCGCGGAGTCAACGGCCGCACTTTTCGTGTTCGTTTCGTCGATACATACGCAGCGGTGAACATATAAATATATATACACATATATATCCGTGTGAAAACATGAAATCGCCAAAAGAGAGCTCGGCGGCAATGTCGCGACGCCTGAACACATAATTGGTTGGCATCTCTTCTCTTCTTTATTCTTTTTCGTCCCTGACCGTCTGTCCTATACTGGGCGTCGTCGTCGTCGTCGTCGTCGTCGTCGTCGTCGTCGTCGTCGTCGTTATTGTATATACTCGACTCGCGTCACTACTTCCAACAACCACGTACACGTCGTGACCGTCGTCTTTTCATCCCTCTCTGACCTCGTGAAAGTTTTTTTATTTGCACGAGTATCACGGCCAAATCTTACAGACATGAATTGCAATGCATTGAGACACGAGGCAGAATCCAAGAAAGTGAACACTTTTATGCAAGTACTATGTTATAGATGAGAGAAAAAAATAATTGCATATTTGGGATTTATTCAAATAAATATGAATCATTGGACAAAAGTACTTTTAATTTGCCAATAATTTTGGAAAAATATATATTACTTTCGGTAAAAAACAACGAGTACCTTGGGTATCAGGAGAATCGCATATCACAATTATTTTTGTATCAATTAACCGTGAAAATATTATCAAAGAAATTTTGATCGAAAATTTCAATTCTCACTGTCAATGAACGTATGATACGTAATTTCGTTATCGAAGATTCCCCTTCCATTGATAATATTATTCCATTGAATTGAGTCCTGTGGCAATGAGATTCGATCATGAACATTTTGATAAAATAACATTTCTCGAGTGATTGATAACTTTGAAATCGAACTTGTCTCGCAGAAATATTCTTGAATTTTAAAAAATAGAAAAAAACCTAATTATGTGGAGGAAAAAGGTGATCGGTTGGAGATGGAGCAATGAAACACTTGGAAAGTGATCAATACATCCGGTAACCCGGGACTGGATTTCCTTGGAAAGGAATTTCATGACAAAAATAATTACCTATGTCCTCCGAACGAAGGTCGTAATATTATAAGATTCTTGTTTCGTCTTTCACATTTTCACCCAACAGAAAACAACGTCGATCATCATATGCAATATTTTCATTTCTATAGAAAATATATTCTAATGAATTTTCAAAATTTACTTAGTGACTTTACTTTATATTTCTTCGAAGAAAAAAAAAATAACAGCTATTGAGGTCATGCATGGATCCATTGACACCAAGGTTTGTCAAAGTCATCGAGATACCACGCCTGAACCTTCATCTTATCTCATTAACGACGTACACTGTACTTGCGTTTTTTAAAAGTCTATTTCTATTTACATTATTACATTAAATTTATTATTCACTAATTTCATGCTGCTGTTATTCGTTAAATACATAGTTTGAGATAAATCTCGGGGACAACACGTGAGTATTTGACGGAATGACCTGTTTGAGCGTTTCTACTATTGCAAATAGTTGACAAAATGACATGATATTCATAAATACAGCCGCTCACGGATCAAGGTCATTATGATATAAAAAAAAATATTGATAATGATAACAATAATATTCGTTGGTGACTCAATGTCACTTGAGGTAATATTTCACTTTCGATGGGGATCAAAATACTGTAGAAAAAACAATTCCACAAAACCTTACGTGCCTTCCACTTAAAGTTCTCAGGTGCTGTATACTCAAAGCTGTCGATTTTTTAAATAAATTTTCCCATAAAATGTGTAATTCGAGAAGAATAAGCCAAAATATTTTTACTTTCAATCAATAAGAACGAGTTATTCTCAGATAAGTAACCGAAACAGAATTGTTTTTATAACTCATCTACAATAGCCACCCATTTCCAAGAAAAGATAAGAAAAGCGAGAAAAGTCTACGTCAACACTTTTGCTCGATTACACGTTGCAATGGACGTCGCTTTCGATACGAGGTGAAAAAATAGGGGATGCCAACGCACGAAGCCACTTCAAATCAAATAATCTTAAAAACAAACCACAATAATCAGTCGACGGCCAAAATTGAAAGCATATAGAATAAAAAAAGTGATTAGATGTTAGATAAAGAGTATATAGTCGACTTAATCATTTTGGCTCTTCCAAAACTTCCTGTTATTTATACTTTTCTTATCTTGAAAAAGTTCATTCGAATTTTCTGCTCCTCTGTAGTGCCGATGATAATTGAGAGCCGAGGCTCCAATTGCTGATTTATCAAATCCATTTGAAAATAAATAAAACCAAGATGATCAAAAGAAAAAAAATAGTTTTGAAAGTTAACATTAATTCAAGTTTGCTTGCTCGCTTGTTAGCGTAGGTCATGAACATAAAATGTAAATGAATTTCATGTAAAATGGGGATTGCACTAATGAAATTTGAAAAATACAGTCCTCTTTTGATATCACTTCTAAAGAAAAGAATAAACTTTTACTGATGCATGTCACGTGTCAATCCAAGGATTGTTCTTCGTAGACGATAATATCGCAAGAAAAATATCAATTCGTTATCAGTGCCTGATTTGTTGAGTCACTGCCCTGTTTGTGACCTTGTTAGTGAAATATACAACGGATTCCACGCTTGGCCATGCATTTTTTAAATATATATTTTTTACGACCACGTCCGCGAGCAAAGAATAAAAAACTCATTGAATTAACAAATCGACGAGCATATGAATCAAAGCTGCACGAACGAAATTTTGTAAAGTTGTTGGCTTTTGATTTGCACTAGAGTCTTGAACATGGAACGAATATTAATTTTTTTCTATAGAATGTCAAGATCGATCGCTAACATTGCAATCGATATTGTATCTTGTACCAATTGATATATTGAGACAATAAAAAAAATAAAAACACAACGATAACAATGTGTGGTATTTCAGGATCAAATAGAATTAACCCTCAATCCAGCCACGTAAAGTGTGCTACGTCCAACAATCTTCATTATTTATCCTAACCCCGGAATAAATTTCCGTATATTGTTGTACCTAACCACTCACCATAGTTTTGAGAGCCTTAAAATCTAGACGATCTTTATAAATCGAGATTGATTGCATATTGTTTAAATTTTTTTAAATTTTTATCGTTGTAATTGCTTTTAAGGTTGTAGTCTCGCGACGGTATTTTCCCCTGGAATTTAATTTTTTCATTTTTCCTCTCGATTACAGGGAAACACATGCCGAACTGTGTTCAAAAGAATTCAACTTCAGTTCAAGGTTTCTGACTGTTTACCTTCGGAGACACAGCGATTATAAGCTCTGGGCACTAAATATGAGAACGGTGGCTATTTAACAAACTTTCAACTTTATATTAGACATTTTTTCCCGGACGTCTACATATTCTCACATGCATTTCTGAAACATATAAAAACTAACATAATTAGATCATTCCGCATGTAATATCCAAATTTTTGAAAATTGACTCTATAGAGACAAAACTTTCGAACGTAACTGCGGCGAGACTACTACCTCAGAAGCTATTTCTATTTTTACGACGAAAGTGTAGAAGTTCAACGAAATATTCATGATTTTTTTCGATGAACTTTTTTTATATACTAATCAGTTTTGTATAAATGTTCTAAATATTATTGGCCGTTTAAAAATATCCAATGCTTCGAAAATAAAATGCATATGGCGATGAAAAATAAATTGATAAAAATGAATCATCTGACCTTTCATATTTCACCTGCATCGAGTGGGTCGAGCTCTCATCCCAATAATTCTGTGTCTCCATCATGCTGCCGCATAGAACGATGATAATACTCGTGGAATACGGTGATAAGTATGTCCGATAAGCTGTCTAATCGAATGACACACGTGCGTAAACAGTGGGCCAATAAAAGTCACAAGCTTTCACGAGCCTGGAAGTCGACCTGTCTCGTAATTGTCACTTGTGTTTCAATCAACTTGATTCAAAGACAACACAAAATCTTTCCACGAATCATAAATAAGATAACGTTAAAAGAAACAAATATGAAATGACATTCGATCTTCTATCACGAGGAGATCGATCAATCCAATGGAAAATCCGAGAACGAATTTACACCTCGAAATCGTCAACGAGTAATAAAATGTGTAAAAAAAAAAAACAATACCACAAATAAACAAACACGCATCGACGCTAAAATTAAGTTGATCGACAACTAAATATAGATGAGCAAGAATAAGTAACACTATCTCACTATGGATCGCTGTGTTCTCGTTGATTAATCAAATCACTTTTTTTCACTGGTTCACTACGTAGATTCTTGCTGACGTAAACGCTATACAGTATGCGAACGTAACATCTCTGAATATCTATATATTCAAATGTCTAAATATATGTTCATAAACAATACATAGAGATATATAACTTTCGAAGTTCTTATCACTGGAATACACACCCGTCACGAGGTTCTTTTTACGATTCAAGGCAAAAATTCACTTTTTTACGATACTCCAAATATATAGATTTTTGTTCTTTCCAGCTTTACCAACTTTTTTCACAATTAAATTATTTGTTATCGTTATTGATATATTTATATCACACGTTGATGAGTCGGATCCCCAGTGGCAAAATGATAAAAACAATCGAAATAAAATATCGATCTTCGATTTAGCTTTCACTCAAATCTATTTTAGAGTTTACACAGTGTTCATATACATAAATGTATATATCAAGTGCCGATATATACGTGTAAATTGTTGAATTATATTTGTAATAACATTTTAACGTCAAGACAGTATGAAAAATATCTCTGCTCAGCGTGAGTGGAAAAATCGACGATCGTTACGTTTGACGTTTGATATCGTTGACACTCGCGCTCGTGAGCTTTTCCACCACACTTCGTTACGAGCGTCTGGTCACGTCTGTCGCACAGTCGCATTATCTACTTCAGGACTTTTGAGAGGGGAGTCAGGCGAGAATGCGACTCTCTCTCGCGCCAGCGCGCTCCCGGAGTGTTTCGTCTCACTTTTTTCACTTCGTACTAAAACGTAGCTCGGTCGGTATCGAAATTGTTTTAAATGTATCACCACGTACGTTCATACGTACACATGTATCCTCTGTGCTGTACAAAAGTCGTTCGATTTCAAATATACTTTAGTCTCTCAAATTCAATATAAAACTTGAAGTAAATATATTGAATTCAATTCGAATTAAACAAATGTCTGTCTTTCGATCAGAATTTTCTTACTGCGAACAAAGTTCTTGCCAGTAATTATAATCGAAGGATTAATTTTTTATGAATGCTTCTGCGTGTTTATATTCGCAATAAAAAGAAATTACTTTTAATTAGAATCTTACGGAAAGTCACGAACATTCATATCATTGTATCAATATCACTTGTGACTCCATTGAAATTCCGTGGAATTGGTCGGTTGATCTTGGTTCTCACTCGTGATCTCTCTATCACTCTCTCTTTCTCACTCGTTTTCCTTCTTCTTATTCCTCTTCGTTGAACTGGTCCTCTCAAGAAGGCTCGTGTTGCAGATTATACACCTTATCACGTGATCAGAAATGTTTAAGTGAGAGTGAGTGAGTGAGAAAGCGTGAGAAGGATAGAGAGAACGAGAGTCTGGTGGGAGGAAGCCCTCCTCGTGAGTTCACCCGATAAGGCCGTTGACTCCTCTTTGCCCGCGAGATTCCTCGATACATCCACGACGACTAACACGACAAGAGCGTGTTCGCCTTCAGGGGAAGTTTGGCCGGTTGTGTGGTCAAGTGTCTCTCCGTCCTCGTCCCTAAATTTTTTTGGCGCATAGATTGCAAGAAAGAAAAAAATCTCCGTCCCAACGACGAATATGTACTTTTTTTCTCTGCACGAATTTTAAGTCACGCGAACGTCGGTACTAAAAATAACAGACTTGCATCACTGTCTACGAATAAATGATCAAAGTCACTAACTTCTTTCCAAGTTTTCAAATTTTCACTTTCGACTATTGTTTGAAAGAATTTGGATAACTTACAACGTAACTTCTCGAATTTAGCTTGAAGGACAATTTTTTTCGCTGCTCGAATAGAAATCGAAGCGTGCGTGGGCGTTCGCGTAAATCACTTTCGATCGCATGTGTTTTCTCTCGTCGTTGTCGACCTTTGAGTTGCGAAAAAAAAACAGTTCGGTGTTTGTAAGAATCGATATTGAGTATATTTTCTTCTTAATATTAATTTATGTAAATGCGTATACGAAAAAGTCTTATTTTTCGTCCGTGACGTCAATTAATCCAAAATATACACTCTCGACCACCATCTCCGTCATTAAGATTCGAATTTTGATCTTTTTTAATCGATGATATTACGATTCGATTCGATACCACTGTTAATAGCACTTTTGGGTTTGAAACAACCGCGAATGGTGGAAGAATTGAAACCTCGTTTTTCAAACGGTCAGTGACTAGACATTATTTTTCTCTCTTATGTGAGCGCTCGATAGATCAATGAAAATTCAGATTCGCGTGTACGCGTGTTGTTTCCTGGCACGTTGCGGTGCACGTATAACATCGTCGCGGCCCAGTTCAATTCTCCCGATCCGTCGCGGGCATACGAGATGGAATGAGAAGCAAAAAGACTGGGAGCGAGTCAAAGAGAGAGAGAGAGAGAGAGAGAGAGAGAGAAAGAGAGAGCAAGTGAAGAATCGTCGTCACAAGAGCTCACGGAAGTTTGTAGTGGGGGCTATTCCAAAGAGACGCAGGTACGGCAACGTGTTCCATGGGGCCATGTGATAATTGACTGATTGACGATCGCTGTTCCATGCATACACGAATATAATTGTAGAAATAATTTTGCATTCAATCTAATTTGGGGTTACTCTATTTTTGTTTATTTATTAACGGGTTGAGAAATGCTTAAAAAGTGCACTCCTGATTTTTCAAAATTAAATCTAATTGGCGAGGTACATATGAAATTCAAACGGATTAATCTCTGGGTTGAATTGACCCAGTGTATCAATACAGTGATTAAATTCAAGTGTCTCAACAAAGGGACAATTGTAATTTAAAAAAAAATCGACGGTGGTTCAATTGCATATACTCTTAATTACCACCGAGATGGATTATGGTTCAGCAAAACTCTATAGACTTATTCAATGTTTGTTGAGCTTTTTATTTGTTTGGATTTTCTTTCATAGAAAAATTGTTTGACATTTGGGTCAGCGAAATTTACGCATGCTTCGTATAACAATGAATTTTCGGTTCAATTGTTATTCGAATTAAGTTTATTTGATATATAGGAATATTCACCAGGTGAAATAAATTCTGCGGTTTCAACTTTGTTGCAAAATTAAATGGTGCATCAGTCAACATTTGTTCCTGAATTAAACATTTTTTAAAACAAACAAACAAATGGAGGATACGAACAACAAACTTGATATTGCATTCGTTGCAAAGTATGAAATAATTATTGAATCATTGGCTCAAAATATTTGCCAATATACCAGTAATTGAATAATGCTGTCATTCTTAGATATCAACTATCGCATAATATAGGCGTGAACTGTACATCGACGAATCATATGCACCACATAAACCAGTTTAAATATTACAATGAGTTAAAATGATAATAAAAGTTTGAACGTTGTACTCTCTCAGTACGTATCGCTATACAGGCTGCGATAAAAATTAATGTAAGGATAGTATAAAGCATTACAACAAATTTTCTCATTTTATTACGAGTTTTTGTTAAGTAAATTGTTCAAATCTATATATATATTTATTTCTTATGTTCTTTCCATAATATTGTTTTCGGCTTTTGAAGTCTATCATATTATGATGATTACTACCATTGGTGTAAAAAGTGCATGCCATACCAAAAACTTACTGAGCAGACGTAACAAAATTTTGTCCAAAATCAAAACAATAGTGATCAACAATCTAATGAGCCAATTTCCTCTCATTCTATACATTCTACACGAAAATCTCCATGAAGTCAAAATAGAACAGAAAGGTAATAAAGTTTAATTCGTTATTTACAAAACATCTTTAAAACTGGAAACACAATTTTATTGGAAAAAAGGTCGCTCATTTTATTAAATACGGTCGAATAAATATTTTCGGACATTATATTGTAGTATTTTTTGCTGAACGTTTTGAGGAAACGAAATATGCTGTTGAAACGACAAAAAATTAGTTATCAGCAAAAAATGTTATTTTACCGTTTTCAATAAAATAATCAGCCCGGCCCGAGATTCCAAGTACAGCTTGGTTTACCGAGCTAATTCAAAGAATCTCTAAATAATCATGCAGGCGAATGGAACATAAAAATTATCGACTGTTCCAAAAAAACTGGTATCTACGACCAAATTCAGAACCCACACGCTAATGAGATAGTCACTAATGCCCTAATTGTCGGTGGGAAAATGAATAAACAAAACAAAACAAAAAAATCTTCCTTTTTCTGTCTTTTATTCATCGAATTTCTCAAAATCTTTTTTTTTCAATCGAATTATTTCTTTAAAACAAATTGATATGCCTCTATCCACAAAAAATGCAGATACTAAATTTTCAGGGCCGTACTAAATGAGCCGAAAACGCGTTGGTGGCAAAGAAAAATGGGGAAATAAAATGTACGGTCTCGTTTCGCTTTCCCGGTGAAAGTTTGCTTCAAGAACGAAGATATCACGAAGCGCGAATGAGCGAGGGGAAAAAGGAGAAGTATGCGATGACGACGGCGGCGTTAAAGAGCTTTGAGACGATACTGAGGCAGCTCACAGGCTCGTTTCAAGAGAGGGGAACCCCGCTCCGCAACTTTACCAACCACGCTATTTGACACGTGCGCGTGACGTCACGGGGCCGGTCACGCGAGCACCGTGTGCTCCTGGTCACGTGTACCGTCACGCGCTCGCGATCCACCTCTTTTTTTCCTCTCTTTCTCCCCCCCCCCCCCCCCCCCCCCTCCCCAACCTACCTACGCTCACTTTTTTATATCTCTCTCTCTTCTTTATCCTCATACTGTCTTATATCGTTCAGTGTATCGAGCCTTCCATTCCTCCCCGCGACCCTCCTTTTCCACATCTTTGCCATAAACACACACATCATGGTCGCTGGAGAATTTTCAAATTCCAACTTCGTTTCTCCGTCGACTGCATCCTCGCGAGAGCATTCTGCTTCTCCGATACAGGTGAAGCGTTTTTTTTTTGTTTTTTTTAACACTGCCACATATTTTCAAGAATTCAGGGAATTCTTCGTAAAGATTTGAGGAGTTTTTATTGGTTTTGCGGAATGTATTGATGTTTTTTCCTAACTCCGCTTAATGAAACGCAAACAAAATGATAAATTTTACTAATGTCAACTTTTATGACACATTCTACTGATACTATTTATCAAATTTTTCCTATTTTAAGATTTTTTTCTATTTTAGATTTTGATCAGAGGAAAGGGACTTTCAATTCAGAGGATTCTACAAATTTGATTTACTTTTGTGAATATATTTTTAGAAACTAAAACAGATAATATTTAGACTAATAAATGTATGTATTTTCAATGTTTTAACTTTAAAAGGAACTAGATAAGCGGTGTTGGATTCTTCTTCTAAGAATATCGATAGAAATATGAGATCAAGGGATTTCGGAATTATCAGTTGACAATTCGACGAATCGCATTTGTTTTGAATATGATTTCATACGAACTCATCTTTCAATTATTTAATTAGTGTATTAAACTTTGCATGCAAATATACAGTGAAAACTGGAAACTCATTTCACTAATGTGAAGCAGCTATTTTACCTACAAAGACAATAATGTATCGAGGTGAAAAAAAAAAGCATCTAGAGCGATTCGTATGAGTATCATGGATACTGGTGAATAAGCATTTGTTTTTAAGGGTATTTCAAATGTAATCATGTTGAGAAACTCGGGTTTGAAAATTATCCCAACATCCTTCCGTCACGAACGTAGAAATCGAGCAGCCTAATTAACGTTGGACGTTGAAACACCTGTATGCGTATCGCCATATTGTTTATAGTTTTATGTGCGTGTGTAATAAAATAATAATGGAAAGTTACTCGTCCAGATATATAACATTTAATAGTTATTTAGGGTGACATAACTTGACAGTGTAATACTTATACGGATGTATTATGCACGTGAGCACATAATTTCCAGCGGCTCGCTCAACAACTATAATTACGAGAATGGGATTGAAAAAACTGGGAGTATCTTGGACCGTGTAAAAAACGTTTTGTGCATGGTATGCGCCAAAGGGTTCCTACTTTCTCCCCGACTGTGTGATCAAACAAGGACATACTTATGATTAGACTATTCGATAAATGTGCAGAATTGAGTATCAGCAATACGAAAAAAATCAAATGAAAACAACAGAAACATTTGAAAATATGTCATACCAAAAAATATAATTATTTTCAGCATTTTTTGCAAATGTTTACGTGTGTCCTCATGGTGTTGTTGCGATTAGTGCCCATATACGCAATTTCTCTCAATGCTCTTTTGAATCGAATTAAATAAATTTCCTTTAAATTGTTGATTTAGGCATAAATATACGTGGCTTGAAAGACGGTATGCATAAGAAGAAATGTGCATGTTACGATAAAATAAAACAATTTCATTAAATACTTCAAATTAAGATAAACGACAAAGCATACTGCGTTTAGCATTTTATCTTCCAATCATTAACGACAATATCGATTGATTTTATAATTCTATGAGCATTGATGGCAAAACGAGACTAGATGTGTAGTTTTGAATAACAGTTTCGTTCAAGAAATTAAAAATGGAATAAACATTCCGCGTACCAGTCATGATCAGTGATTAGTGACGTCAATTTAATGCATTCACGACACTATTTTTTTTTCTTCTCACATCCATCAAGAAACGTGACGAAGGAGTAACGTTTTTTAAATGTTAATATCTTGAACACGGACGAATACTCATATACTTTATTGCTGTCAAAAAGTACACGTTGATTTACACGGGACGATCTTCAGAAATAGTCGGAGTATTTTCCGACCAGTTCCAAGCGAAAATAATCACGGTCTGCAGCAAACGCGAACTATTTCTGTTTTATTTCTGTACATTATTTGCGCCCGACAGTAGTACAAAGTCGTATCATAGCGTCTTCCACTTTCTGATCGTTTTTATGTTTGTTACATTCTTCGCGGATTTTTCAAATAATTCAAAAAAATACGCAAATGGATTATTTAAAATTCATTAAAATACAAAACACAAAAATGACTCTTTTTTTTCATTTGTCAACGAAACCTTTTTTAACCAGTTTTCGGAGCTAAAGAAATTTTTTCGTGATGAAAAATTCAGATCCATTTGAATTGAATTCATTCGTACAAATATTTGTTATTTTTTATAACGAATCTAGTTTTCCACACCTCCGTCGTAAGCTGGCAGTCGCAAAAATTTGACTTTCCAAATGTTTTTTTGTGAAAATGTTGATTTTTAAATATTTTTCATGATATACATTCGATCCTCATGGTACTGTAAAGTTCTTTGCGTTTAATAAATACTAATTAAATGTGCAACCATAGAAAGTGACACGCATTCGGGTCAACCGCTAAAAATAAAACGATGAAGCTTCCGATTTTCTAAGGAATATTGCAAACTCTAAAAACTATGTGTGAAGAGACGTCCACGCGATAAACAGAATCAAAAGTAAAGGAGCTCCTATCGTTACCCGCTCACGAGTCTCTCTTCATAATGAAATATGTATTTCCACTTCGTGCAATCACCCAACTAGGATGGGATGGCCTTGACTCAATTGGAACATTCACTTGTAATTATAGAGTAAGTCGCATTCTCCTCACACGCCCTGTTTTCATTATTTTACGACAGGTAAAACAAGAATCGTCCATGATCAGGGCTTGTACACCTCTTGGAAGTCAATGAGTAATGACGAGAGGTGCGAAACATAAAAGTATTGCAAACCTACGCACATTTTGTCTTTTTTTTTATGTATATTTATTAACTATTTCAAAGGCAATGTTGAATATTGCGCATTCAAAACAATCTTTTGAAAAATTAACACGATCGTCAAATTTTCAACAAGTTTTTTCATCCAAACGGTTGCCCAATTGCCCACGATCCTATTTTTCTTGAGCAAGGAACTCAAGTGTTTCATTCAAAAGAATATCAAATCAGAATCGTTCTGTACTGTCATTTGGATCTGGAAAATTACTTATACAATATAGAGACGGGAGACAAGTTTAAATTTTAGATTATTTCTTCTATGAAAATTTGTCAATTTTTACGATAATAAACATTTTTTTTAAATATAGACATTCGATTTTTTCTATGAAATTTTTTGTCACATTGAAAAAATTATGCAAATTGAAACTAATCTCTCGTTTTTATTTTATAAAGGCAAATTTCGAGTTTAAATTTGCTCCTCCACGTGACTTTGTCGAAACTGAACGTATTGTTGAACCCAATCGGTTGGAGAATGCAATTGTTATGAGTCAACCGAAAATATCGCGTCAATCACCCGGATAAGTATAAATACGTAGAACGTTTGATTTTTTAAATGTTGCAAAAATGCCGTTCGATCGAAGCGCGCGTGCGCTCGTGTTTCTCGCGCGTGTCGAGAAGGGTAAAGCGTGGTCGAGCGCGTGACTTTACAGCCGAGGCGTGCCCTTCTCCGGATCACGTGGAATGTAACGCGCCACTCTCACTCTGTCGAAACACTTATATATAAATTATTTCAATACGTATATAAATAAACGTGATTATAACACTTTATAAATATAGAATTCCAAGCAAAAACCAATAATCTTGGAGATTTCATGCACTAAAATAGTACTGAAAATGGGTTAAATTAATTAACACTCAATGATAATAAATCATGGTTGCTTTTTAATTACAAATTTCATTGCAAATTGCTTTTCAGTCTTATTGTCCTTATTTTTTGGTTTCTTTGACCGTTTAGAAAATTACAAAATGAATTCAACGAAGCCCTAATACGACGGTTGCTTCGAAGCAAAAAGTAATTATTAAATGGTCATTACAGAACTATAAATTATGCTCCCGACCAAAAGTATGAAAACATCGGTCGAAATTTCCAGCCGCATTAGAAGTCGGATGGCTCCCTTGAAAAAAAAAAAAAAAAATTCGCGAAGCTCGTGCGTTGAAGGGGACATGTTGCTTTTTCAACAAATTACTCAATTAATAGTTGCAGAAATGTAAAAAAAAGATACCTGTCAAATTATAAGCTTTTAAAAAAATACTAATAGTGGGCACTCATCGTGATTTTCCATTTCCCATTGAAGTTACAAACGGGGGTTAACGCACGACAATGCCAGAGAAAGATTTTTGTAGAAAATCGAAAGACGGTCCGTATAGAAATTGCTGGTTTCATGATAAATCTTCTATTTTCGAATTTATTCAAAGTCGAAGTTAAATTTACATCAAATTTCAAGACTTTTTGCGCTTTTTCGAAGAAACCATCGAACTCCAAAGAAAAATGATCGATTTTTTTTAATCGCCCTTTTTTTGATATTCGCCTTTGGTTACTCTTTGGACACGTGTCGTGCATAACACTCAGTCTAGAAATTCCCGAAGAATGATGCACCGGAATACCGTATGAATCTATCGGTCACGGCTCATTGCCAAAGGCACGTTTCCGGTCATTGACGACTGTTCCATCTTTGAATTGTGCAATGCGAACTTTCGAACGATGTGTTGCAATTTCAACGTATTGACGTTGTAAATGTAAAACGTGTGTTTTCTTTTTTTTTAAGTACTCAATATAATTATTGTTCTTAATTTTTTCTTCATAAAAAGTGTCAACCCGTGGCAAAAAATCATCAGAATCGGTTAAGCCTTTTTCAATTGGAATTGGTCGAACGGTGTGGAAATTTTTAATACTCTCGAAATTTCGCAGCTATCTTTTGACTCATTCGACCAAGACACAAGGTCTTGTCGTCTTTTATAACAGAGATCTTCTTTATCTACTATTCTCAAGTCAAATTGAATTAGATTATTAATATTTTTTATCGAATTAACAGCATTTTCAATTCACACTTTTCGTTTTTTAATATCAAATAGTGTTTGAATTAAAAATAAAATAAATAGAATATTGTTTTCTTGATACCGGCGTTATATATAGCGATGCCTCACGTTTCTGATTCATCGAAATCTCGTTCGGCACGATAGCCAAGGTATTTGTGACGTTCTGAGATAATGACATGCATCGGAATGAAATATTGACTGTTCTCGCGTTCTCTCTCTCTCTCTCTCTCTCTCGCTCTCTCTCTATCTCTATCTCTATTTATCTTTCGGTGTCACGTTTTTACCAAACGTGGATAAAAATGGCATGACGCCAGTTCTTATTATGAATATTGCGTTGCTAATTTAGGTGAAATACTTATTCCGAAAATGATGTTGAACGTCGTACTCTTATTGTTATTATTATTTTTTACTCACACATCTAATACAAATTTGTAATTGTAATTGCACTTACCACTCAATGCACTTTTTCACTCAATCGAATGAGTATTTTTCTATATAATCCAAAACGTAAACATGCATTTTAGTACGAAATTCAATAGACGGTGCTGTCCGATCAAAATTTTATTATTTTATTATTGCAACGCTTCTAGTTAAGGATTCTTTGCAGTGCAAAATTCAATAAATTTAGATTCCTGAATTTTGGTTACCAAATTCGAGTTCCTTGGGTCGTCACAGCCTTTTTTATAAAAAAAAGATTCCCACAGACTGCCTACAGTCGATTTTTAATTTTGTAATGAAAACCACTGGAAATAAGAGCCTCCTGGAGTTTTCCGTGTACAAGAATCTTCTTAAATTTTTTATTTCCCCCAATTTTTAGACGAGTAAAGACGATTTGAAAAATGTTATTAAACAGGAAAGTTAAACATTGAAAACAATTTTCAAAAAAATTGAAAAAAAATAAATGATAATAATCGTTCAATTAAATCGTTAAATTTCTGTCAAACTCAATGGTAAAGAAAAATAGTGTCACAATATTATGTGCAGTGGATGAGAATAAATACATCGTAAAAATCATCTAATGAAGAACCTGTGACGAAAAATAATAAAAATAATTCTTTTTCGTCAAGTCCCGTTTCTCGATGATTGACATAACTATATTCCAATCACTGCTTTGTTTACAAGCTTGGTTGGCACCGAGGTCTTTATCAATGCGAAACCGGTTTGACGCCGGATTTGTTCAGTTTCATTATCAACACTTGCTTGGGGGGGTTCAAGAAGGCAACGTCGATTAAAATTCGAGTTTGCTCGAACGAGTGTCTGGTTCTTAACTGTCTGTCTTATTGCGAATTGAATTACCGGAGACCCACGCCATTTTAATATGTTATTCGCTTACTTTTTTTTAACTAAAAAATTTCGACAAATCGTAAACACAGAATAAACGTAGTTCCATGCTGATCGGAAATTTGAAAACCAAATTATTTGCTTAGTTTATCTATAAACTGTCGCAACGAAACAGCCAGCTAATCTTTATATTTATAAACTTCCTCCCTTCTCTTTCCTCTGCGAGATAATAGTTTTCGAATAGAATCGATTATCCGACATTTACAGGATCAAGGGTCGGTTTTGGCCATCTCCCGGTGAACTTTATTCAACGGTTTTCGATCGTCAAGTAAAATTTACCTAACGGTGGATTAATTGGCCAATTTAATTGGCAAAAGGATCAGAAACGAAGATCCAAATTGAAGGGTCAAGGACCAAATTTTTCTGTTTTGCAGCATAATCTCCAAATATTAATGTTTCTTCCGTCAGAACAGACAACAGAGACACGAAAAATGAGTTTGATGATTTTTCTTGATACTAATGTGTAAAAAATGAGTATGCAAAATGTTGGTTTTGAACGAAGTAATTTGAGCGCCATACCGTTGGCTCGTGTCTCAACGACTCCCGCATGAGTTCAGGGTAGGGATAATGTTTTTTTTGCCCACATGTATCTCCCACGCGCCGCAATACTTTGTGCAACAACTTTCCCATCCCCTCCTACGATTCGATGAGACAGCCTTCCTCGTAATCACGTCGAAAACGTTTTAGCCTCTTATTTTTGTTTTTTTCTCTCTCTCCTTATTTTTCACGCGACATAACACGTGACCGGCCAGAGTCGATAACACGTTTTGCCAGTGTTTCAAGAATGTAGAAAATAAGTCATCGTTGTGGAGTATCCGTGCGTTGACGCTTCAATGCCACTTGAAAATTATTTAAATGAATTCACATGTTTACACATACAAACATGGGCTTTTTTCCTGAAAAATAAATCAATATAAAAAATAAAAAATAACCAACATTTAAGTGAACAAGTAATCATGTTTAAAAAATTCTGCAACCAATATGCAGTTTGCACTTTTAATGTGATAATCAAATGAAGAATTTTTGCCCAAATAATCGTCATTAACCAAAAGATTCGTTGCATTCTTGTAACAGCAAGCTGTATGCAATTTTTTTAAAAATATGGTTAAAATCCACATGGACTGACTTTCAAAAAAAAAAAAATTCACATTTTGTGCGAAATGTTCCGAAATAAAAATCAATTTTGAAGTAGTCTCGTGAAAGCGTTTTTCAATAGATTTTTTTTTCAATTTTGAGGACAAATCGAGGCGTTTTTATGAAACTACTTTCACGACTGCAAAAGGATTCACCACCCCGTATTATAGGGAGCAGTAAAAAGAATTCATATTTCACTTAACAACTTCAAAACTTGTTCACAAATTCTTTCCTTGTTTGCTCCTTTACAGATAAACGGAAAACGAAGTTTACCTAAAACAATGAAGAATTTTGACCGTTTAGTTTCGAAGATGAAGGCATATAAAGTATCAGCTCCGTAGATTAGATACGATAAGGGTCGTTACTTCTCAAACTTAAAACTTCACGTTAGATATTTTTCCCGAAAGTTTATAACTTTTCACATGACTATAAAAAAATATCAAAGCAAATATTATTGGATTATTCCGTAATTAAGATCCAAGTTTGTAAAAATTACCCGAAGAGTAATGATTTTTCGAACGTGACTGTGGCGAGACTACTAAGTTAATTCTTCCCAATTCGATTTTTTTGTATAACTGTTGAGAATAAAAAATCGAAATGTCTTGCAAAAAGTATGACCAAATATCATCGTCCTTCTTTTCCTTTTATTGAATTTCAATATCATAATTATTTATTAACTAATGCGTTAATACAGAGTAGTCGATTATTTATCAAATTTTCAACGACATCGTTTTGTTAAATTTTTATTATTTTTTTACAGATTCACGATATTTTTTTCTTTTTCGTTCGTTTCGTGTTGTAGTTGTCGCCGTTATCTAAATTTACAAGTATGCTAACGTTATGTTTCAATCTCCGCGGATTCGGTTCAACGCGTATGAAGAAAAAATTCATTCTTGAAGCTATCTATTACAAACGATGGAATACAAGATTCATATTGAATGCTTGTCAATTGCGTACACGCGTCCTCCAAACACCTGCAGAACGATAAAATTTGTAAAACAAAAACCCGTCTATGTTTTGTGTGTGTGTGTGTGTGTGTGTGTGGGTTTGTATTTGTGTGCCTGTGTCTATTTTGATTTCGTTCTCTGTCGCTCGCTCATTCTCACTTTATTTTAATATCATAAATATAAATCGGGTAAAACGCGATTCGATGAAACTAGTAAACACACTGTTGTATTGGCGATTATCGTCCTTAATGTAACATTCGTAAGAAAAAAAGAGAAAAAAAAAACGAAAATTACGAGCATTGATCATTATTGTACAGATTTTTGTTGTTCCATGCTTGACACAACCGAAAACTCGATGGTTGAACGAAGAATTTAAAAAAATAAAAAAGCTTCGTCCCGGATGACGATTCCACGCAAAGACGCAAAGGAATTTGGTTCCTGGCAAAAAATTCATACCGCTCCTGCCTCGTTGTTATCACTCATTAGCGAAGAGGAATAAAGTGAAAAAAAATGTCAACAAAGTTTTCGAGGTTGCTGATTTTTCACCACACCGACTCATATAAAAATGTTCCTCTATCACGCGCTTAAGACGTGTTCAATTATCGTATCAATCACGATCACCTCGTTCCTCCGCACGCTCTTCCGCCCTAGCTTTCATCCTTGTTATAAATGCTTGACCTTTACTCTTCCGGAAATTCTCGTAGGGGTCATTAAGATTTATACCGACACCTTTGTACTGATCGTTCTTATCTCTTATTTCACCGCCGGATATCGGAGCCTCAATCCCTTGCTCGTTTGCACCCAGACCCGCACCACCCCAGCCCATTTTACGGAGCAATTGGTGACCTTTGTTACTCTCGTCCAGCGTTGCCTCCTGCGTTCCTTTACCCGGATAACTTGTGCTCCTGCAAATCATTGAAAACGAAACGAAACGAAACGAACGAAACGCGCGTTCGTTTGTGTTAATAAGTGTCCTTTTTTTATCTCGAATTATTATATCTGTAGATATATTTTTTAAATTACAATGGATGATGAAATGGATAGAGTATTTGTGGAAAAATATTCAACCCTAGATGCAATAACGTCGCATTTTTATTTCTTAAAAACGTTTTCACGTCTTATTGAGTTTTTATCGTTAAAAGTTCTCCAAATGCGACTTTATCATTTACCATTCTCTTCGATATCAAAAAATGAAAAAATTAATGCATAGTTAAAGCTTGTTATGGGGAACCAAGAATATTTTATGCTAAAGAGAAGATCGGGGTCGTTCGTCCACCCTATTG
Source organism: Campoletis sonorensis (assembly GCA_013761285.1). NCBI lineage: Eukaryota > Metazoa > Arthropoda > Insecta > Hymenoptera > Ichneumonidae > Campoletis > Campoletis sonorensis. The sequence goes on from JACEOJ010000137.1 coordinate 2,232,868, forward strand.
TAAAGTTTACGTTCATAAAAATAGATTGCAAAGGGTTCACATCTTGTTGATGTAAACACTGTACAAAATATGTTGTTGCATTTGTTGTAAAGAGAGTCTCAAATAAAATTGTTCTCACACTTGAAAAATCGAGTGATAGTTTGTGATCAATTATCCCTCTTTCTTTTCAATACCCCTTGGAAAAAAATCGTGAAAATCAAGAGTTCAATACTTTGCGAGACTTCTTTTTGGCTGTAAAATTTTGTATTCAAAAATTCTCGAAAGCTATGAATGACATTTGTGTTAGGAACGTTAAAAAAAAAGCTTCATTTTCACGATTTATTCTCTTATTTATTCAAGCAGCCTCAATAATTTGATCATCCATTGTATTTCGCGCATTTGTTCGAATAAAAATGAATGAAAAATGTCTTTAAAAAACATCAACGTTTTACATAGAGGTCTTTATCTGTTTTTATCGAATGTGAATTACTTACAAAAAGCTCGGTGGTGTTGGACTACGATCCTGACGGTCACCACGTCTCTCCGGACTCCTTTCCTTATTGCTGTTCCTCCGTCGCCTGCTTCTGCTCGTGTGAGAAGAAGCTCGACAGTTACGTCGATGATTGGTCGTTGGTGATCTCGATCGACTTCTTCCTCGTGATCTCGATCGCGATCTGCTACGCGATTTACTTCTGTAACGTTTCTTTGGTGGACTGGGACTTTTTGATCGTGGCCTCGTTATCGGTGATGGCGACCTGGACCTCTCTCTCACACCGTTTATTACATCCTCCTCTTTACGTTTCCTCGCTGCATTTTTCGCTTTGTAGTACTCGTAAAGTCCTAATTTTTCCCAACCGTCGCTGTTGAGTAAGACAAAGATTTTCATAATTCCACATTTCAACAATCTTTATATTCTCTACCAATTCATTTTTCGGCAATTGACAGGATTTCTTTGAAGTGGTTATTCGTGACTTCGGACTCAATATTTTTTACGTTCCTAGATTTTGAATATACTTTGAGCACAGCAACGACAATCTTAGTCAGCACTGCTTGGATAAATTTTTACTTAAACCATGCCATTGAACTGCTAGATTTATAAAGTGACTTTTTATATCCTTCAATTGAAAAAAATGTACTGTTTTGCAAAACTTGCGCGTTAATACAAATGCTTCATTGCAAAAACTATCATGACCGAAGCCAAGCGATTTTACTCTAAAGACTAAAAAATCCTCCGTTTACGATAGTCAGTTTAAAATAATGATTTTACAAATGCAATGGATATCTCCAGAAAAATACACAATTTGCTACGTCCACATTGAATACGTCGGTAGAAGTGTAAGGAGGACACAGCGACAGGATACTTTACAGTTCCATAAATCTATGTTAAATAAAGCCACAAATGCTGGGGTAGATCAAAATTGAAACGTAAACATATTAATAATGTATTAATAAAAATTCACGACGCTTGCATCTGCTGTCCGTTTGTGTCTAAAAATGGAAGCAAATAAACGTTTTTCAAATGTTTTCCGATTGAATTGAGTAATGGATGTTTGGTCGGACGAACGACACTCCGAAAAAATTTAATTAGACAAGAATTATAGTTCGGACTGAAAGCGTGAAACCGTTAGTTGCAAATTTGGTACGCGGTCCAAAAATATTACTTCTCAGGCCCCTATCGACAAAATTATGGTCGAGTATTCATATTCAACACATTTTGAGCCACATTACCAGAAGAAATAATTTTGAGCTATCCAGAAATCGACGCTTCTTACGAAAAGTAGCACCCTTACATGCTAAATAACATATAAACGTGCTACTATTCGTAAGAAGCGTGGAAATATGCGTAGCAGTTAAAGTAATGAGAAAAGTAGTTTTTGTCGCTGCTGTATAATTATTGAATTGAAAAAACGTAGCAGTGAGGCATTTCGAAAATGTCTACAACGTTATATTTACCTGTCCCGCGGGGAATCGTGGTTTGGTGGAGCGTAAAACGCCTCAACAGCTGCAACCAAATGTTCGCTGGGTGGTGCTGGCGGTGGTAATCTAATGGCTTCTGGATCCAGTGGTTTGTACTCGCCATCTTCCAGTTTAATTAGAGGTACCATTAGGCCAGCTGGTAATTCGAAGTAAGGCATACTAGGCATAAGATCTTCGACCGATGGTTCATGGATGATCGGCGGTGGACCAAAACCGGGCGGAGGTTTCGTAAAATCAGGCAATGGTACGTTGGTAAAAGGTGGTGGTTGTACGGTTGGTGGTACGCCCCAACCAGGTGGTGGTTGACTAAAATTTAGATCGCCGCTCAATGGCGGTGGTGGTGGACCCGCAAGTGTAGGAGGTAAACTCATATTTGACGGATTCTAGATGTGAACAACATTTTTTTATCGGTAAATTTACAGTAATAAAACAACAAATCATGTGAATATTCATCTCCAGTTTTCTTGGAAAGTGTAATCTTTTACGCTGATACGGGCAAGCTTCTGATATTTTTTCCGATTTTCCTTCACAAGAAGGAAAAAACATTTTCTGAAAATCTTTTTTCCTTTACAACGTATGTAATGAAAAATACTCCGAGGGAAACACATCAAGTTATTTTTGATGCACTTTCCAAAATAATGTTATGTAAACAATTCAATGTTGTACTGAAGGTTCAAAAACTTTTTCTTCGAAAGTTTAAAGAATATTCCAAAAAACTACGACCTCCCTAACACATTTTTGTTGGATGAACACGTTGAACCATAGTTTTCCAGTTCGAATAATACCCGTACCTGGTTTTTTTAAACGTTTAACCTTATCATTCCTGACCAAAGTAAATTTCAACCCAACGTGAATACAAAAAAAATTAAGTTTTCGTCGTTTTTTTTGTTCTATTTTCAAAACGAGTTTTTCTTCGGTTCAATTCGAATGAAATTAAATTTCTCGTATGCAGTTCCATTCCTTGTTTGGAAAAATCAAGAGATTCATGTGATGGCGAGTCTCTTGGACTTTTTTGAAAGAATTTCACGGCGAAAGAGAATACAGTGAAGATAATGAGCCTGGTGATGAGATAGAATGTAAAAAAAATTCAGTAAATCAGTTCAAGGGTTAAAAATATTTTTTTTACTTACCATCGGAGCTGTTGGAGGTGCCGGGGGCGGTGGTGCTTTCAATTGTTGATCTATGGCTATTTTTTGTTGCTCAATATTCGATATTTGACGTAAAGCATGTGTCACGAAAGCCTGATGCTGAGCTTGATAGTTATCGAAAGTTTGCTTGGTGGATGTTGTTATCGGTGTGATCGCATTGGCATATTTGGCAACAAGACCGGCTTGATATTCGGACCACGAGCCACTGGGTTGTTTCAGCTTCTCGACAATACCTTCGTCGAAATAATTGTTTTTTGATTCCCATAAACTGAGCAATTTGTTCAGTTTATTTAATTGGTCTTCCGAGGCTGCTAGTGAGGTATTACAGAACATTGGCACTACGACGCTTTCCATAGCTTTTCGAAGATCCACCGATTTTTTTCGTGCACTAAAGAATTAATCGTATTAAACAAGGCTTCATTGTGGTCAGTCAAAAATACAAAAACGACGAGGAAGAATAATAAATAAAAAGAGGAATAGAAAATAGCTAATTTATCTAGGGAACGGTTAACAATGACGTTTCACGACTCACCAGTGATGCAAGACATCGTTTACCAAGTAGATGACATGAAGTTTTTGACTAAACGCTGCCCCTTGTATGACTCTAAAACACACGTTTTCTCAGTGCATAATATCGACTCCAACGACCAGGACAATTTTTACTAATCACTTGTTAATGTAATACTCGTACAAAGAAATAATTGCTGTAGTGACGCTATCACATCATTACATAAAGCTACACTTAGTTTCGTCTCATTAATACGAGTATATTAAAAGCTTTTTTATTCAATCGTAATAATCAACTCTAGGTCGTCACGTCTATTTAATGTGCCATTGCTCTCGAATGAAAATATTTATTAAAATTTAACGCCGATTCGCACTAATCAAACGGGTGTTAAATTTTTATTATATTTTTTTGCAAACTTTCATACCAGAACCAGAGTATTGCAGAATGATTGATTAATCTGGAAAAAAATATGTTGAACGATATTTTACCTGAACTATCAACTGATTCTTTCATTCGTAAATTTTAAACGATTCTGATGCACGTCCACTTGTTTTCTTTATTTTCACGTAAGAGATCCTCAAGTAATTCACTACGTTTTTTTTAGCTCCACCGTTTGGATGTTTTGGCCGTTTGTGGAGGCGGCAAAAGAATATTTCATACACATATTGCTGTTAATTCGAAATTATGGAGTCACTAATAAATCTATGGGATGTAGTGTAGAGAATCTTTTCAAGAAAAAAAATAAGCCGTGGTACATAAAAATCGGTTAAAATTACGAATCGAATTTCTAGAATTTTTTCATTCATCAGCTGATAGTTCTGTAAATCTATCGCCATTAATATTTTCCCGATCTGAATGATCATGTTTTAATACGCATCCACTAAAAGTTTATTTAATTTCTGTATTTAATTTTGCAAGATAGTATCGTGAAAATTTGACAATCATTTGATTAGTGTGAAGGAGCTGTTGTATCCTGTTTTTCCGACTTCGATAGTCTAATTCCAAAGAATCCTGCAGCACGCCTCGTTCGAAGAAGTTTGATATTTCAAGAAAAATTCGAGTTACACGTTGTTGTCGATTCGTCAGTGAAAAACGTGTAATTTTAATTTCTCTCGAAATGTCAAAGATTTCCAAGAAAAATGTGTATCTGCTTCATAGTTATTTGTCTCGCACTCATGCAACCAATAATTCACTTTGACGTTTAACCTAAAATTGTGAGTTACAGAGAATCCAGAAATATGCAAAATTGGTGGAGATTTGCACGAGTGGGCGGTCGAAGGGTTAATTAAAGTGAAATCGAAACTTCAGACTCTGCTGAAGATGCATACGCTGTCGCGTGACTGAAAAATCCATTTTTTTAAAGAATCATAAAATTTTTGCAACGAAATGACCCAAAACTCGATATAGAGTAAAAACGAATGATCAAGCTGCTGGATTAACTGTTCAGCTTGAATAAATGAACTTTCGCATTTTGACGGATGTAAGCAAATGAACGAAATATGTGCAAAGATTTGGGAAAATCTAGACGAGAGTTTGACTCACTTTTTGAGCAAATGCTCAGCGATGACTTGATTGCTAGATGCAGTGAGAGAATTTTGAAGTATCCATGCTTTGCCGGCGCTTATACTATCCTTGGTACAGCTTTCGATAATTGGTTGTAAAACAGTGTCGAATGAGGCAAGATCGGTATTAGTTTCGCAAGCATTATTCTGCAAGGAAGTTTCTTGAGCTTGTCTAACGGCATCCTCGACTCTTCCCTGCTGTTGAGCCATGAGAGCGGCATGCTGAGCCGCAAGATTTTGTTCCGATTGTCGTACTTGATCCTGCAACGTTGTCTGCTGAGATTGGAGATTGGCGAGTTCATTTTGAAGCCAGCCAGGTGGTCCATTGACGTTAACACCAGTTTGAACATTTGCACCTGGTGTAGCAACTCCGACGACTCCAGTAGAAACGATTGGCGTATTGACGTTGACGATAGAGCTCGGAACGCCTTGTCCAACACAATTTGTACCAGCATTTCCACCACCTCGTCCACCGACCAATTGTCCACCAACAACCGGCGGCAATTGTAAACTCCCCGAATTAACCGACGATCCGATACCGAGCGAAACTTGGCTCAAGCCGTTGTTCTGTGTATTCAGGCACGCCGTTAGACCGACGTTATTCAGTGGCTGTGATCCCGTAGCCGTTGTTTGCTGCTGCTGCTGCGAAACGTTTAAACGTGGGTCTGCATTTTGCATTGGATTTATTCCTTTTTGCTTTAAAACTGTAAACGAATGACGGTGGATTATTGTGAGGTGTACGAAGAGCCGAATCACAGTTTGTTATTGAGATGGTTGAGGTCATACGGAAGAAAGTATAAAAATTGAGAAAAAAAAATTGAAGAAATAAAATTATAATAAAAAAGAAAAAAAGAAATAACGTTCACAAAAGGGAACGAAAGATTTACGCACACACGCACACGCACATACACACATTTACACAGAGATACGCAACGGTTAAGAGGAGCAGAGTATTTCTAATTGTTCCAGCATTTATTGAGTGTGAGGCTTTTATATTGTTCTCAGATCCGGATGTTTTTTTAGGCTTTTGATAAAACAAAGTTTCTTTGTCTTTCAGTTATACGGCTCATATGGATTTTCCGTTCTTCAATTAAACCTTTCTCCATGCATTTATTTTGCTTCTATATCAACAACAAAATCAAGTGAAAATTACATTTTGCTGAACGCTGCGAAAAGGAGACTTTGCCTCCATTCGGTTTGACAGAATTTTATCATCCGTTTTGCCCTAGTCTTTTCTTTTTGTTTCATTACCCTCGCGATTCTAAAAACACTTATTATTATTGCTTACTATACTTTTATTTGTGAAGTTTTTATTCTACTTCTATTCATACCAAACAATTTTAATTCGAACATCATTCATTTTGACAATTCTTGCACCTTGTTATACGTGAGTTATACTTTCCTATTTCGTTCTTACATTCACGTGCTTTAATCTCTTTTACTGTAAAATATCAATAACGCGCAAAATAATTAAAGGAGAAACATTTCTCACGGCTCAATGATTTCATAGAATAGATTTAAAATATAATACACAGCAAATTGGTATCCAAATTTCACAAATAAAGTATCAAAATTGTATCGAAATGCTCTTTGTATAGAATTATTAGTTTCATTCTTCTGCGGTATCTTGAAAACCACGAGGGCGTTTCTGTTATTCATAACAGCAGCGATTTTCATGAAGCTGTCATACAGCTTTTTTCTTTATCACTTACTGGCTTGTTCCGTAGTGACTTTGTACTGGTAGTAATTGAAGTGCTCTCCACCAAAAAGAAAACTAAACTTTGGGTTGTCCTTCTGCTTATTTTTCGTCATTTGTTCAAATTCTGGACCATTTCGAGCCACAAACTGGGCTAACTTGTCGATGATGTTGCGCAGTTCTATATCTGTAATTTTAATAATAAATTGTTAAGAGACTGGTATAAAATTATTCAAATTAGTCTCTCGTGACCATTCTTGTAAAATTAAATTTCGGTTCCAAAATTCAAATTCTTCGGGTGGTTGGAACTTTCCCTTTACATCTGATTTCGAAATAGCATCAATTTTTTTGTTAATTTTTATTTGAAAAGAAAAAAATCCTGGAAAGCCCCCTGGAGTTTTTCATGCTGGTAAATAGTCTTTTTTTTCCCAAAGAATTTCTAGATGCCTAGGAATGTCCATTGTCACGCTTAATTTGTTTTATGCACCATTTTAAAGCGATCAAGAATTTTACAAAAAAAAAAAAGAACCTGAACTGGAGATATTTTTTTATAGAAATCAATGCAGGTGGCAGAAATATCTAAAGCGAAGTGTGAGTAAAAGGAAAAAAAAGTTGAAGGGACTATTGAATGAACTAGATGAAATGTTTGACTTCAATGTTTAAATTTGCATCCTCAGAATTTTACACCATTTTTTTTCCTTAGTAAATCTTACCATTTATTTGCATTGGTACACTACAAGAATCAGGGAAACTCAGGAGATAAACTTGTGGAAAAAAAAATGTAAAAACTATGCTGAATGTACTTGACCGAGGCTCGAGTAAGAATAAAAATGGAGTGCAATATAAAAGTAGCGATAAGTGAGCAAATTTTTTGGTTTTTATCCCTAAAATAAAAAACAAACGAAGATAAATGTAATATTTTATAAATTTTCCTGTATTCAGAATACCATTTGATATGTAAAATAATAAGAGCAACAAATTTTACGTTAATGAAAATGTGGCAATAAAAATATTGCAATAAAAATGTTGATATTGGTAATTGTGGTTAGTGAATTGTGCGAGAACGAAAAACCGAAAATCGGCGTAGGACACATCAAAAAGTATAATCGATGTGTAAAAAAGAGTGTATATGATGCTTTTAAGAAAATGAAGTGAATTAAAAAAGGTCGGTTAAAGTACGAAATTTGGTAAATTAACTGAAAACTTGTCGGAGATTCCCGGCGAGTGAGAAAGAAAGAGGATAAGATATCATGTATACGTGTTTACCTCCCGGTGCTTGATCCATTTCGATAGTAAGCAATCTCGCGTTCCTATAATTGTACGAACTTGGGTTTTACGTATTAGCGCGAAAAAATTTCACAATTTGTAACGTCTGTCGTGATTGTCAAATTGGCACCGAGGAACATATTTTTCATTGGTTTTTTAATTATTTCACCACGATACATTAAACCGCGACTTCACGAGGGCAACGCCAGACGCAGATACACGCAGATACATGCCGCCATGACACGAGAGGAGGAAGAGGCGAAACTGGCGAAACTGCAATATTCTCGGATTCCCGCCAGAGGCGCTCCAACGCTTCTTTGGTAGGCCGCATAGATTGCGCGCCCACACGTAAACTCGTTAATATGTATGGAGCAGTTGGCAGCAATAGAGTCGTAAAAATCTCTCTATTACTTTCTACCTGACGAAACTTACGCCCTTCTGTTAATTTCATATTTTGGTGTGTCGGTGTATGCCATCCACCACGTTCGTGGCATCCACCATTTCGCACAGATCCTGCGTGGATTGCGACCAGAACACTTTGTTGCATTCCGATTGATTCACAACTTTATTCCCTAACCACGGTGATTAATCGCACGTTTCCAAAAACAACCTCGAAAAAAATCATCCGGTAAGTTTCCACGCAACTTCGTAATGAATAGCTATATTTTAAGAGACCTTCATTTTCGTAATCAAGCGCTCATAACGGCCCATGACGCGGAAAACAGCACGTGAAAATACATTTTTTTCTTCTGAAAAACATTGCTATTTTTTAGTAACTGCAGTAAATGCATTATTACATAGTTGAGCATTCTCTACTTTCGATATTAACCTCTCCTCGTTTTATGCAAAATTAAGGAAAGAACGAGAAATATGCGTTATCCCATAACCTCAAAATCTCACCCTGTCAATAGTCTCGGTAGACGATTTTGATTGTGCTTTTTTCCAATTGTCAAAGGCAAGTAGTTGTGAAGAGAAATATGGTCTGTTTGTCTAGTGTGTGACAATTTATGAGTAAAAGTAAAGATATTGAAAAAGTAGTTGACTCCTTACAATCCTATTGACAAGTAAACCTTCTGACTGGACATGTCTTCTCACAGTGGCTCTCGTTTCTGCTCCGTTTGTTCGATCAAAATGAAAAAGTTTCTGCCCATGCAATTAAAAGACAAAAATGAGCTGGATTTTTTCCATTATGATTGGACAAATGTTGTGAAACAATCAAACCTTTGAAATTTGAAGCTGTCTCTTTTGCTCATGGAGCCCGAGTCTTTTTCATTTTATCCGCACCCACATTGTGGTATCAAAGTTCATACCGTTGGAACGCAATGAAGAATATTTTTATTGTGAAAGTTAAATTATTGATTTTGACCCAATTCTTGTCATGAATTAAGTTTGTAGAACACACTTAGCAATGGTCTCATGACCATGGCCAAAAACTGTGTATAAATCTCCAACTCTACTGAAAAAACATAAACGAATTTCATAGCATTAGAATGATGCAAACTTTAACATCCTCTCTCTCTCTTTCGATCTTTGAAAATGCGTACTGAGCGAGTCCCATCTTAGAAAAAATCAATGCAGCAAAATCTTATTCAAGGCGAAAACAATCACTATTTGGTGTCCTTATTAGCGATGCATAGGTCAACAGAAAATACGAGAACACCAAAAACCTTTCTTAAGCTACTTGTAGCCCACCCAGTTTTTTTTATCACTTTTCAGTATAATAATTCTGTATTCATGATTCAAGTTCACCTGTTGATATTCAAAATAATTCATTTGACGTCTAAAATATTGATTGTTGATCTCGAATGTTAATTTGTACCATGGCAGGTCATCCAGCGACTCGCCTAAGTTTTGTGATTTGTTTACCATTGAAACGACTCATCAACTATGTGTTCTCGAGTTATTCATTGTTTTTTCATGTTGATCTATCATCAATGATCAATCACGCAATAATTCTATTTCTCTAAGACTTCATATTATGAGACACAATATCGTAACAGAATGCAAAAAATATCTTGTACGCCTTTGACCTAAATATTTCCTCATTTTCTCAGAAATGCCGGTGGGTTATGAAATTGGATCGAGTTGGGCAGATGAGGTAGAAGATGAGGGAGACACACTGCCGCCGCCGTCGGAGGTATACGAGAACGGTTTTAAAGTACTGACGGAGTACAAGTTCAACGATGACAACAAAAAGGTGAAAGTAGTGCGTACGTACAAGGTCGAGAGGAGAATAGTATCAAAGACGATAGCGGTTAGAAAGAATTGGGCAAAATTCGGGGATTCAGCGGATGATAGGCCAGGCCCCAACCCAGCTACGACGGTTGGAGCTGAGGATGTGTTTATGCAGTTCATATCGAGCAAAGAGGAGGAGAATAAGGTGGAGGACGATTCTTTGGACAAACTGAAAAGTATGGGTGACAAGGGTATCGTCAAGTGTCGTAATTGTAACGGCGAGCATTGGACTTCAAAGTGTCCGTACAAGGACACTGTATTGGCCGGTGGCAAAGTGCCAGACGACAAGAAACCTGCTGTGGGTCCGGGTGGTACGCCAAGCGCTATAAGCGACATAGGCAAAGCCCAGGGCAGCAAATACGTTCCCCCGAGCATGAGGGACGGTGGAAATCGTCGCGGTGACGCCATGCAAACTCAACGTCGCGACGACACCACAGCTATTCGTATTTCCAATCTTTCCGAATCCACTAACGAAGCTGATCTCGAAGAACTCGTTAAGCCTTTCGGATACGTTCAAAAACAATTTCTCGCCAAGGATCGCACCACCAATCTTTGCAAAGGCTTTGCTTATGTTCATTTCAAAACGAAAGCCGAAGCTGCTCGTGCTATTTCTCATCTCAATGGTTATGGCTACGATCATCTTATTCTCAGTGTCGATTGGTCCAAACCTCCTGCTCAACAGAATTAAAACTCAACCAACTTCGCTGCTGTTGATACACTTTTTATTAATAATTCCTTATTAATAATCAGCCGCTTTCATCACATCGTCCGTTCCATCGACACGGTTGTCAACCCTTCGGTCCAATCGTTCTCTATACTGAGATAACTTTGCTACAGGTCCGAGACTCTTGTAATCTTTGCTTCAAATATATACACAACGGTGATGAATCGTAGATTTGGTTTTTATTCGAAATTACCTTCCTCTCGGAATCCTGATGAATTCATTTCGTTCATAGACGAAATTTTCTTTGTGAAAACATCGACTCATGAATTTCCATCATAAATCTTTCAACTTAACATATTGGATTACACTTTTTTGGTTGTTTGGTTTCTCAAGACTCGGAGCAGGGTTTTGATTTGAAGAATAGAAAAAATGAAATGTAAACGTCCAGAGAAAATATCTGTTCTCGCAATAGAACGCTTTTCCGTTCATTTCGAAGATTAATTCAATGCTACGCGTTACTTATTTACGTTTTAAGTTTCCGTTGCTACGTATCTTTTCCTTGATCGCAAAAATAGACATTGTTTTGCCACGTTATAAATGCTACTGAAGTTTGCATCGTTGGAAAGCAACGGAAAATGTTTTTCTGTTCATTTTTTATTTTTGTTTTCGAAATCGAACGAATTCTTTCGAGTAGATTTCGTTTTTAAGCCCAAAAATAAAATTGTTCAGTTATGGAACTCGACGCTGCAACTTTTGGAGCTGGTGAAAAATTCAAATTTCGTTGTATTCCAATAATGAAAACTTCAACGTCGCTTAATTTAAATATATACTCAGGAATGATTGAGCGAAAAGTTTATTACGATGAAACGTATTTGAGGAAAGAGAACATTTTTTAATTGATGAAAGAATTGTTTATGATACTTAATGATTATTTATCAACAGTACAATTCACAAGTCGATCATTTAACGCTTATTCTTTCGAAAATTGGCCAATCTATTGCAAAAAAGATGTGAATGACTCAAACCTGTTTTATGCAGTGATTTTTCTCACGGCATGTAAGACTTCGATAATTTTACGCACAGAAATGTGATCATTTAACGAAAATGTACCTGAATCTTAAATTGATTCGATTCCAATGAAGAAAATCTCTTCAGTTGTCGTCGAAAGAAATTGAAACTTTCCACAATTTTGGTTGATTGTGATGTCACCAAATTGCCCGTGATTTCAAATAATTGCATATTGATTCTTATTCTTGAATGTTTATCTGACACAATGTCAGAACAAAAAAAAGGTTGGAAATTGGTTAAAATTTATGCCAATGACTGAAAAACTGATTATGGAAAATGTGCCATTCCACGATTCCGTTGTGCAGCAATGTATCCTTCATTAATTTCATTTGCATGGAATGAAAATCTACCAAACGGCACATTTATTAATTGGATTCATTTTCGAACCAATAGGACAATTAAAATCTTCTGAGAATTCTCGTATGTTGGACAAAGTTCCAAGGATTCGATACTCAGCAGGACTATGATAATCCTCGTTAATACGCTGCTCCAGTAGCTCCTTCCTGTATTTCGAACACCAGGTGTTCGCCATGCTTATCCAAAACATTTGCTTCGTCGTGTATGGAAGTCCTGGCAGTCTTTTTTCTGCTCCATTCCTCATTATCCAATCTTGGTAAGCACGATACGATCCTTTTGCTCCACCGTTATCCGCAATATTTTCACCTTGTGTGAGAACACCGTTTACCTGCGTGATTAAAACAATATTAGTCTGATTACGATCTTCGATTGACGTCACTTCTTCGAGTAAATTCTTCATAACTTTTTCATTACTGAAGTTTTTTCCTGTTTCGTTTAAACTATTGTTGCATTATACTTGACCGAAAGCGACAGGTGGGCGTTCGGTGTATGGCTCAAGCGATCGCAAAGTTAAACAACCTTGATTGAGGTCAATACTTGGTTGGGTGACCGCTTAGCCATGCATCGGTTCGCGGTATCAATCGCCGAACGGGAGGCAGTTTTTCTGAGTGAATTATTATTGAGAATTTTCGAATTTTCATTCGCAACAGTATTTAAAACAATAATTTACAAAAAAATTCCAGTGTTGATAGTTCAATCAATTAAACGTCAATGAAAAATGGCGAAAGTTCTTACGTGCAAACCGACTTCATCGGCAGTGTAATTGCTGTACTGTTCAATAATGCATTTGGTATGTTTGAAATATTGTTCCTTCGTAGTTGCTTTCCACCAGTCAAACAAATTTCCATTTTTATCAAACTGTCTTCCGCGATCATCGAATCCGTGTGTTATTTCGTGACCAATGATGAAACCGATTCCACCATAATTCATGTATTTCGGTCTGTCGTTATTAAAGAACGTTCCTTGAAGAATAGCAGCTGGCAATTCTAGAAAATCTCAAAGACGTTAGAAAATTCGGATTTCTCATAATTTTCAAGATTAAGAAATAATCTTACGGATGCTGTTCTCGTCCGGTGAATAAAATGCATTCACGACAGCGGCTTTTCCGTGTCTCATCCAATCATATTTATCAACAGGTTTCCTCAATTTCTCGAGAGCGTGCTCAATGCCAAAACGTTTTACTTTCAATATATTTTCAAAATAATAATCCTTCGAAAATTCTACATTTTTCATTTGCTCTTCCAACTTTTTTTCGTCTAATATTTCTTCCGGATATGCAATATGATGCATCATTGCGGCTGATTTTTCTAGAGCGCTCTGTCTCGTTTTCTCATCCAACCATTCTGCCTGAAATCAATGACCTCACACTTATTGAATTTTTGTTGATTTTTTTAAGTCTTTAAATAGTTTTCAATGATAAAAATATCCAATATTCAAAATAATCCAAATATTCAATAATAAAAAAAAAAACAAGATACAATCTAGCTTCGATTAAACAAAATATGTTCGATAATTTGACGACATTTATCTTTGATTATTTGTTGTTTATATTTCAGAAACTTTACCTCTTTAAGACTTTTCTCAATTTGTTGTTTTATATTAGTGACCATTTCGACAGCATTTTTTTTCGCTTCTTCGTTGAAATACTTTTGAACATACATAGCTCCGACATTGACTGGCAAAGTATTCGAGACAATTTCAACACATTCTCTCCATCTTGGCATTGTTTCGCTCCTGCCATTGACAGTCTTCGAATAGAGAAGATGTCTTTTGCTGATTAGATCGTTCATGAACATGATTGAAGCTTTGACTGCTCGCCACATCAAGTAATTAGCTTGAATTCTTTTCGGTGTAGCAGCGATAAGTTTTTCAAAATTGGTTATGAACTGTGGTACTGCCACCATAATCACTTCGTCATCTTTGACCTCAATTTTTTGTGGTAAAGCATTTCCGAAATATTCTCTCCATTGAATACTGGGATAATTTTTCTCTAACTTGGTCAAGTTCATTGGATTATAAAGCTTCGATGCATCGCGACGAGTTTCCTTCGGTAAGCTTATCTGGAGAATAAGAAATATGTGTATTTTGAATGTGCACAAAAATTAGAAAATTGAAACAGCATAAGGCTCTGAACTTTTTCTTTTTTTTAATGGATTTTTTTCCCATATCCTGCAACCAACGGTTAACCACGATCCATGATTTAATTATGATTCATATTAAAAACAATCTTTTTACATACTTTTGCAAGCTCCATTTCAAACGATAGAGAATCTCGAAGTTCCTGCATAGCACGTTCTTTGGAAGCTCCCAGAATCATAGCAATGTCGACCATATAATTGTAGTAAGCCTTAACAATTTTTTCTCTCAATCCCTTAATCAAATACTTTCGAGAAACGCCGAGACCTGGTTGATCCAACTACGAAATAAAAATAAAATATCTCGTCAGATTTTTACATCACACACGAAGATTTTGAATGTAAAACGTACTAAGATAATGTGTCGTGTTGTATTTTTTGGATCGGTAACAATTTTTAAATCAATCATATTCGTTAAATATCCGAGTTTGCGAAACGTATCGATTGCTTTCAACCAGTCGAAGTCAGATTCGTTCCATTTCTCGCCATCGATTACTGCCCACCCACCAAGCGTTTTTACTGTGTTTTTCAAAGGTTCCAAACCCCGAGCTTCAATCATATCTGCAAACAATTTTCTTTCAGACAAAGTAGAAAATGAATGAAACAATGTTTCGAATAAATGGTCACGATTGTGTTGACATAGCTCTGTCTTATTTTAGAGACAATTTCCAATTGAACTAGCACGATCAAAATAATAAAAAAAAGAATAATTTATTTTCGAGATATTGAAATAATACCCTAAAACTTTAAGCAGTAGCTTGGAATAATTTTTGGAAAACTTAAGGTCGTCTCGCCGAAGTTTTTTTCTGCCAAAATACTGACGAGCAAATATTTTACAGGTTTCTCATGAAGTTTTTATGGGGAGCATTATTCGAAACTTTAGTACAGAACTTTTTTTTTCTTTTTTTTCTCTTATTTCCAGATAAACATCCGAACGTTTAGTTTCGGAGATACAGAGATATGAAGTATAAGATCTGTGGATCAGATATGGGAAAAGGGATTATTTGTCACAGTCTAAAATTCACATTGAACATTATTTATATGTTTTTCCATTTATGTAAAACATCAAAACTAACATTGATAGATTATTCCACACGTCTCATCCAGGATTTAGAAAATTAGTTAAAAGAAAACTTTATAGACTTATCCATAACTTTTATCATAGAAAAAATTGTCATTCTCAAAATATTATTTTTGAACATGACTGTAGAGAGACTAACATGTTGATAATACTTTGTCTTACGTCAATTTTTTTCTTGCTCGTTAACCAAGTTTTCGTTTAATTTAATTAGTTGTACAACTGACAAAGAGGCCTTTTAAACTTACCTTTATTCATACATGAATGGTATAAAGTCTTGACCAGGTTTATTGGCTTTGACTCATTTTTATTATTTGTTTCCTCGATGCTCCATTTCAATTGTTCGGCTACCTTATCACGAAGTATAGTAAAAGAAGTTACGCTACTTTTGTCGTCCGGAACAATGGTTGAACTCAAAAATTTACCGCAAGCAAATTTGTAGAAGTTGTCACAAGGGTTTACCCGTTGATCCATTTTCATTAACATAGAAGATGCTGAAAATTTGTATAGGACAAGCATGAATTAAATTATTAGGTGATTTAAAAATTCGAAGTAACAAGAAATCTATTTTATCGAAAAGTGTCATTTTTTTTCTATACCTGCATTAATGCATTCCGGTTCAAAGCAAACGTCATCGTCGTCGATGTCTTCGTTTGGAGGATCCACGAAGTGTACAATTTCAGTGTATTTTTCTACCGTTATTATTTTCACTTCGGCAAGAGTTGGACTCGGCTTAACTGAATAAATAAGAATATAATTTCTTTTTTTTTTTTAACCAAACAAATTCATATCGGATTCGTGTAATTTTGAGTAACTCGTTTTCAAGATTTTCCAGCAGGATCGTCATAACTTTTTTGCGTCCCAATTACATTCAGTGTAATCCCGTATGCGAGTCTTGATTCCGCGACAAATTTTTGATCGACTTGGTATCAATAAAGCTTTTTAATACATGAACTTTCATTCAGTCATATTGGTCATGATATTTTCATGTGCTTCCCTTGCCACCTCCCATGCTCCGCGGTTATCACAAAGTTAGGCAACCACGAGTGAGGTTAGTACTTGGTTGGGTGACCGCTTAGCCCTGCATCAGCTCGCGTATCAACCACTGAGCGGAAGATAGTTTTTCTGAATTTCTGATGGTGCCAACCAACTGAAACGCGATTAAAATACAGCCGCGCGTATCGGCCAGCGTTTCCCGCAGTTTCCCTTGGCCCTCGTGTAAATTCGATACAGTAGTTCATTGGAGTGGCTGTGGGCAATACTCTAAAAGGCACTCACAAGAACAGAAGCAAGAAAGGGAGAACGGTGGAGTGGGGAAAAATGGGGTTAAAGTCATGGGATTGGGTCGTAAAAATTGGCAATGGTATACGCAGGGATAATGAAAAAGAAGAACTTACAATATTCCGGAGCTATGGCAAATTTCATGAGGACAAAAGCGAGGCAGACGATGAATGCTGTAATTGCAAAGGTCCACAGGCCATACCGTATCAATCGCCGAGATTTTCCGCATTCTGAATTATCACTAGAAAAACAAGAATGATTTATGATAATATTGAAAAATATATTCTATGCGTCGATAACGATTTTGTTTCTACATCTTGTTGATTTCCGAAACATTTTTTTACGCAGTTATGATTATGATCATGTTCTTGAAAACAATTTCACTCGACATGACGAATTTATATACTAATTTGTAAAAAAAAATGAATTCGAAAATATTTATTACATTTTTTTCCTTGCTTAAGAAATTAGAAAGAAAAATTTACCGAAGAAAGGAGCGGTCCAGAAGGTCGGCCTTCGGCGGGGCTTCCATCGTAACAAATGTTTTCGTACTATTCTAGCCACTGTCTTTTCAAGAAGACACAACACTTATGGCAATTTTATGACTCGATATGTCTACTCGGCGAATCCGGATATCGACGTTGACCAACTACCTCGAGCGATAAGAACGGTGTTCGATGAGCGTTGGCACGTTCGTTATTTTGAAATGGTCAAAAAGTGTATTCGCGTTTCAATATTTATTTAAACACAAGTTCCTGAAAATCGACCATGGCAGTATTTGATTTGTTTTTTTTTTTTTAATTTTCTTTTTTTTTATATATATATTTTTTTTATCGTGTGCTTCAATATCGAATTCAATGGAAATTAGGTGAATTTTATTTTCGAAAAATCGTTGATATACAGTGAAGGCATCGAGCGTTTACATCGATTTCACCTAATTATTGGTTTTGAGGATTAAACTCTTATCGATAATTTACCAAATGGAACATTTATTTCGAGGATTCATTTTAGAACCCGCTGGACAATTAAAATCATTAGCGAATTCTGGCATATTTGAAAATGGTCCAAGAACTCGAAACGCCTCTGGGCTGTGTGGGTCCGAAATAACACCCGACCGAAGAGCTTCGCGTTTGATTTTCGAGCACCAGACGTTGGCAGCGCTTAGCCAAAACATTTGCTGTGGAGTCCGATCAATTCCGGGCAACTTTTTTTCTGCTCTATTTCTTGCGACCCAACTTTTGTATGCTAGATATGCAACCTTGATACCTCCGTTGTCTGCTACATTTTCACCCTGTGTATTGACACCGTTCAGCTGTGAGACAAAACAAGTGAATCATATTTTATTAATACTTGTATATAATCTGTAGAAGAATACTTATTAGAAAAATGTAATATGCAAACGGATGTAAATTTCGAGAACTTTATGTTTAAGGTGATGGATCAGTTGCTAGTTTCCGCCGTGAGCGCGAGAGAGATAGCTGCAAATTTTGAAAATGAAATGTGTCTACACCGTTCGTCCGATCGCAATGGAAATGAATCGGACCATTTTTGCCATCGTCTTGCATGGGCTGATCTATTTTTATCCCGATCGGATAGAACGACATCGACAGATTTTACTTTTAAAATTTTGAGGTGAGGTTATCACAAATAAGTCATTAAAGGGCGACAGAATACAGACGAGTGGATTATTGACGGGGACAACGAACATTTGACGAAAGAGACCGTCTGGATTGAGATGGAAAGAAGTGACGATTATTAAAATCGAAGTAAAATTTCTTCCCCCCCTCTGTAATACGGAGTTAATTATTTCGAAGACATTAAAATATTTATTCGGAAAGTTAATGGTAAGAAATACTCACATTCTGATCGACCTCTGGAACAGTATAATTTCCATACTGTTCAATTACGCATTGTACACGTTGACGGTAATGTTCTGCAGTAGTAGGCTCCCACCAATTAACGAGAT
This sequence comes from Campoletis sonorensis, assembly GCA_013761285.1. NCBI lineage: Eukaryota > Metazoa > Arthropoda > Insecta > Hymenoptera > Ichneumonidae > Campoletis > Campoletis sonorensis. Next base: position 2,251,788 of record JACEOJ010000137.1, read on the forward strand.
TGCCATCTTTGTCAAATTGACTGCCTTCGTCGTCGAAGCCGTGTGTTATTTCATGACCAATGATATTTCCAATGGCACCGTAATTCATATAATTCGGTCGATCGTTACTAAAGAAAACACCCTGTAGAATACCAGCAGGAAATTCTGTGGAGAATGTGATATCGAAATTGCGTGTTAACGTTGTTTTCTAATTCTTCTCAACGCGAGGATTTTGTCTACGTTTATTTCAATCGCCAATACTCACGAATACTATTTTCATCGGGAGAATAAAAGGCGTTAACGACAGCTGATATTCCATGAGAAATCCATTCGGTTTTGTTAACAGGATTTCGCAACTGGCCGAGCGAATACTCAGCGTTGAACAGCGATAAGTTTAACATACTCTCGAAATAATGATTTACAGGCATTTCTAGTTTTTCATAAAACTTTTCGAGTTTCTTATCGTCCAATAACTCATCAGGATACGCAATGTGACTAACCATCCCTGTGGCTTTGTCCAGGGCTCTCTTTCGTGTTGTTTCATCCATCCAGTCAACCTATTGAATCGCGCATACGTAAAAAAAAAAAATTTCATGAAACGAAAGCACGAGACTCTTACACATCATCGATGAACTACCTTAACACATTTGTTTGGCGAAATAAACCTTCTAGAGGTGTAGCCATGATGTTTCCTATTATTTTTTTCCCAATTCCGAAGACATAATCAAAACATCATTATGTGGTTGCTCGTCAATTTTTGAATCTATACGCCATTTCAGATTTGATGCAGATCCAAATATTTTGCAGTATTGTATGTCATTTTTCTCTCTTTTTTTATCACATTATAGAAGAACATCTATAAGAAGACTTGTAATAGGAAACATGACTACATGGTGACCGATCAGTTTCGAAGAAGCGATCCCTAGCAGATCAATTAGACCATGAAAAAGGTAAGCAACTCACAAAAGTTATTTCGAATGGCAATAATAATAATTGTACAAGAGAGTAGAAACAAACGACTTTACAAGTTGCATGATGGTTGCTGTAACAGTATGAAGTCGAAAAAGCAACACATTTTTGGTTCTTTCTGGTTCTTTATCAGTTTTGTGTAAAGCTTAGGTCGAGTCGAAAATAACTATGTAAAAAAAAACCGAAATCTAATTTCCAACGGATTCGTAACGAATTAACTACGAGTGTAAAGATTTTGCACCAGTTACGTTCGAGTTGAGAGTGAATTCCTGGGAAGAGAATTCTTTAGTACGATTGTGACATAACAAGTATATTAATTTATCATCGATATCCATTATTAGTAACGTGATAACCTAAGTCAAGATACGGCCCTATCCCGATTAATATTCACTCATGAGTTTCTGTAGGTAAACAGTAAATACCAACCGTTTGCAAAATAACTTGTAGCTGTTGTCTGATGTCCATCACCATTTCGCTAGCATGTTTCTTAGCTTCTTTGTCAAAGTACTGTTTAACGTACATAGCGCCGAGGATAATCGGAAAGTGGTCAGAAGCCGCGTCAACACATTCCTCAGATCTTTCTTTAGGTTCGGTATTTCCGGTGAATAAAGACAAAGCCTCCTCTCGTTTTCTACGCACGTCATCGTTCAGATAACTTATAGAAGGTACTATCGCTCTCCATAATAGATAATTAGCTTGAATCCGTTTCGGGGTTTCGGACAGTAATTTTTCCAAATTGGTGAAGTAGCTCGGCACGCATACAATAACAATCTCTTCGTTATCAATGGTGATCGAAGGTGGTAACAATCTACTGAAATATTCCTTCCATGGAATACTTGGGTACGTGGCTGATAATACTGCAAGCGTCATTGGATTGTTGAGACGAGATGTGTCACGACGTTCCTCGTCTGGCAACGAGATCTGCACAATTCCAAAGACAAATTACTGTTGTTCGCATTAAAACGTTACAAAAAATTATTCATCATTTGGAATAACGAAAAGAAATCGGATTGATTATCAGATTCCATTAACTGAAAACACACAAATCATGAAAATCGACAGTTTTCATCCCCGTTACACTGACAGAGTCCCTCGAGAAATAAAGATACAAATTAAGTCAATATTGATCTAGAGAAAGGTCAGTACGTTTGCCAGTTTCATTTCGAATATCAATGATTCTTTGAGTTGCCTCAGAGCCCGATGTTGAGGAGCACCAAGCAACATAGCGATGTCAACCATGTATTTATAATATCCGGCAACGATTTCATCGTCAAGACCTTTTGATAAATAGCTCTCAGGAATTCCCAATTCTGCTTGATCAATCTATGAATACAGAACAGAAAACAATGTGAAATACAGTGAGGCTCGAGTATTGGCGTGTAGATAAATTCTTTCGTTGACCTGAAACATGTACGTACATAAATGACACGTTTCGTGCTGTTATTGAGATCTACATTGACGTCGAAATTGATGAGATTAGTAAAAGAGTGGCCGGCATCACGAAGTTTATAAATTGCATCCGTCCAAACAAATTCATCTTGGTTCCATGCATCGCCCAGGATAACTGGCCATCCACCGAGTTTATCCAATTGTGCGCGAAGAGGCTTGAGCCCTGCGGCTTCTATCGCAGCTGCAAACATTTTTCGTTGTGTACCCAAAACTTGGCGTTGAGCCACTTCGAAGCTCACAATTTTCGATTAAGTTACGAGTCGTTCTAAATGACTACGTGTAGAGCCTCAGCTACACTTGCAAATCACAATGTTCAGAGAATTCGACATGTCTTCTTCCTCTCTACTGATACCAGCGTGTCATGCTACCCTTGTCGATGTCAACTAAACGTCATGATTATTCTTTGTACTCAATAATAAGCGGGTGAAAAGTGGACTTAACTAAGTTTTTCGGGTTCTGTCTTATTGCTACTTAGTCCAAGAATTGGGAAAGTGCAAGGAAAGGAATCGTTCGTTCTTTTATATAATTTCCGTACCGTTCGACCAATTGGTTTTTGAGAACGGTTAGCCCATGTTGGCCACTTTACCACGTGGGCCAAGACGTTTTCTCATTTTTATAACACGAGGCATCATGATCCTTTGTACATAGAAATCATTGAACGTCGAGATTTTGCAGAATAGCTAAGACAATTACGTGCAATCATCATCAACGACCTTAGACGGCCAATATTTTAGTTAAAAATACATCGTGTGTTTGGACAAAGAAAGATTAGCATTGGACAAAGAATAGCATATTCTGTCGTAACATTACGATACTCACTTTTATTCATACACGTCTTGTAGAAATTTTTCACCAGCTTGAAGTGTCTTGGCTCATTGGGTTCAATTTGTGCTTGGATTCTTAACTTCAGCTGCTGACGCACTTTTTTTTCCAAAATTGCAAAGTTGTTGACGCTGGATTCACTGTCAGGTATGATCGTTTCTTTGATGAATCCACCGCACGCATATTGATAAAAATCCTCGCAAGGATCGACATTAGGATCCATGTTCTTTAGAACTGCGGATGCTGCGCATTCAATTATTAATAGAATAATCATTTTTGCTGGACCAGAGCCTATCACTTATGAGTGAATAGTCATGAAATAATAATAAAATAAATAATCATAATAATCCATCTGGGTCAGGGCATAGAATCAGCTCCTGAGCACATGGTTCAATCCCTCTCTCTGGTTAATTCGAAGCCATCGAGTCAACATTAAAATGCCAGGAGCTGATCAGGTCGAGCAATATTGGCGCAGAATCTACGTTTTCCGAAATATGTTATGTCCCCATATTTATTTAGATTTCATCACGTACCCGTATGAATGCATCCTGGCGTTAGGCACACGTCTTCGAGGCTATCTGGAATTGGGAAAATTTGCGATTCCACATTAAAGCGTGGTCGGATCAACTTTTCATTGCGTAACAAAAACAACTATTTACCGTGGAACCTCATCAAACATTTTATAATCACCTGACAAATTTGTTGAGGATATTCAATGAATTCGTATTAGAAAACTAACACACTTAATAGAAAATTAACAAAAGTTGTGAGGTGAACAAAATTCGCTTCACTCGCTCAACTTTGAGAAGTTAAAAGATCTTCCAATTCTACCTATTCCCTATCACATTGACGGATTCTATTTAATGTTCAGTTTGAAAAATCTTTTATTGTCATTTTGAGAAGGTACAGTAGAATTTGAAACAATACTTGTAGTTAAAAAAAGATTCTTCGTTTTGCAAAAAAAACCATTTTGAATACCGATGCTCTTCCTGACATCTTATGTAACATGCAAATACTCAATTAAGTACACTAAAATGCGGAAGTTTTGCAACAAATGATGGCAAAAGATCAGCCGAGCTGATACTACTTTCTGATTTTGATTTTACAAACCTGCTGATGATTTCACGTCGGTACGAAGATTAGCGGATCTGCCTTCTACAAGTGAAGGAGTATTACACAAAAAAAGTATGGATGCCTCCAATACAGTCAACCAATGAACGAAAGCTGGTAATTTCCAGCATTTTTTATTTCTGAAACATAGATCCATCTTACACTTTTTAAAAAGGAATTAAGGGTACATAAAGTTTGATCAAATTCCAGCTTCATAATAACGAAAGGATAGGAACGAAAGTACAAACACATCAGATTTTGACTTTAACCTGAGTAAAAAAACCACATTCGGTGATAGTCACAAATTCGACATTTAAAGCCAGACATTGGAGCGTATGAAAGAAGTCTAAGAGCTAATTAAATCATAATATGTTTTTTTATAATTCTCCCCGTTTGTGCACAGAGTAAAATATCATGCGAGAAATTAGGATGAAGTTAAATAAGAAAGGCAGAATGCGTTTAAATATTTGTTGAGGAGCCTCCTTCATTCACGTTTGAAGGCTTTTGCAATACTGAGAAAACAAAAGGTTTCTGTAGTGATTACAGTCTGGTTATCGAGTGTTTACATGAGCGATGGTAAAAGTGTGATGTAGAGATTTTCTACTACTTTACAAATTCTGGATATTTATAAAGCTTGTTTCATTATTGGTGAGAAAATGTTGACTATTTATCTACTCTCTTTATTGACTACAGAAAACTTACACTGTGATGATCATTTTTCCCACTAGTAGTTTATCAATTATTCATGAATCTTGTCTGTCTATCTACAACCTCGAATCGCTCTCCTAAACGGATTTATTTATTTGATTCTCGTTTCAAACTAGTCTCCTTAATTCGTGGATGGAATTCTAGTTATTTATTTAAAAAATCATGATCCGTTGCTTTAACACGTTATTAGCGGAATAAACTTTTCGTGCTTTATTTGAACCAGAAATCGCAGTTTATATGAGCCTCGAAGAAATAAAAATTCCAAAGTAGGAGTTTTGATAAGAATTTCTAAGGGGGAAGGTCGAAAGTTATGTAAATGACAACAGTTGTGCTCGGTTTCGATTGTCCTCGAAAATTTAAACAGCTGCTACCTGTTTAAAGTATGATTGATTATTGGAATTTTCTATAAAGAGAAAAACTTGATGATTTTTTCGACGCTTCTTACGAATAGTAGCACATTTATATGTTATTTAGCATGTAAACGTGCTACTTTTCGTAAGAAGCGTCGTTTTGTACTTTTTATCAACAAATACTTCATATATTTACCTGTCGAAAGCTATTAATCTGATACGGTAGTTCGATGGATTTAATTTATGTTTGACGTTTATTCGTTGTTGTGGTCCTAAATAACTACACATAATTTGTGAATTCGAAAATTTCTGCAAGTAATTTTCATACGATACAAAATACCTGAACAGATTTCATTTTGTCTAATTTTAAGCTCGCAAAAGTTCTGAACACTTTCTTTGGGAAGGTTTTTCCAAGATAGATGTTGACAGCTGCATCGTTGAAACTCAACAAAAACTTGGTGTATTGGGCAATCGAAAAGATTGTAGCCCTGTATTTGATTTGTTTGTTTGTATTTTTGATATATTTGATTCGCATCTTCGTAAAACGCTTACCATAAATTCCAAGTACAATTAATGTCACGGTCGATCATTGTCAACATTGCGCCATAATTTTTACAAACGTAAGCGATTCCTAGCACGAGCTCTTTTTCTTCAATTCAAACTGAAGTAAAAAACGTTCAAGTATGGAAAAATCTACAAAAGTTCCACCAATGTGAAGGGTCAATATTTCTGATCGTACGTATTTTTCATTTTCCGGGACAATAAAGATCCATAAATTTTCATTCAGTTACAATTCATATTCATATTTATTGACTATTACGTGCGTGTTCTCGTGATCGTATATGAGTATTTGACGGTGCCAACTGGTTTATCTTAAATGTTCCCAACAATGTATTCAAACATCAATTTTTACCTGCCATCCGACCTGTCACGATCGAACAGAAGTGACCATTAATCAACAACGAAACAAGAGTGCACATCAGTATAATCGGTGCTTAATTCCACTTAATCGGTTTTCATTAGTGATCACAAGTACCACCTGTTATTATATACTAATTATGACTGATAAAAAAGTTTGTAGAACTCATGGAAATCTGACTAGGACTAATCAATTATTAATAGTGTCCAATGGTGCCCATTACTATAACTCGAGTTTCTTCCTCGTGATCAGAAACGTAGAACCTTCGTCTAAAGCGATGAATAACGAACATGATTGGAATGATTGATAATAGTGCCGTTTTCTAATAATTGCGTGATTTTGACCGAATTTAGTGATCTTTCTGTCACTGAATCTCGAAACTATTCTATGTGAGAAGAGTAGGCTGTGAGTTACACTCATGAGGGTCTCACAGAACACAGCAAAAGTTAGTGTAAAGTGCGAAAAAAGACGAATTGACATGTGATGAGGCAGGTTTGTAAAAACGCACAAATAAAAATAAAATAAATAAATAAATAAATATCGTTTTCGAGGATTCCACATTCGTTGATGATTCACCAAATGGAACATTTATTTTTCGGATTCATTCTGGAACCTGCGGGACAATTGAAGTCGTTAGCAAATTCTGGCATATTTGAAAATGATCCAAGGACTCGGAACTCATCGGGACTGTGTTGGTCTAAGATTACATTCGATCGGAGAGTTTCGCGTTTGGATTTCGAGCACCAGACATTGGCAGCGCTTAGCCAAAACATTTGTTTCGGAGTCATATCAATTCCGGGTAACCTTTTTTCTCGTTTATTCCTTGCAGCCCAACTGTTGTATGCCAAATATGCGATTTTTATACCTCCGTTGTCTGCAACATTTTCACCCTGCGTATTAACGCCGTTCAGCTGCAAAATGAAACTATCAATTATTGGCTCCTCTTAGTTACGACCCGTGCAAACACTGCCTCTGGTGGATTTCATATTTATTCAGAGCATCAGTGAGATTTTGTGCTAATGCGTGAGAAACCGTAAAAAAACTAACCTCCAAGCCGATTTCTGGAACGAAATATTTTCCATATTGTTCAATGATGCACTGTACACGCTGAAAGTAATCTTGTTCTGTTGACGGTTCCCACCAATTGACAAGATTGCCATTTTTATCAAATTGCTTGCCAATATCGTCGAAGCCGTGGGTTATTTCATGACCAATAATAAATCCAATTGTACCGTAATTCATATATTTCGGCCTGTCTTTGTTGAAGAAAATACCTTGTAGAATACCAGCGGGAAATTCTGTGCACAGTACAATGACGAACATTTATGAAAGCGTTATTATGAATTATTATCAACAGCAGCATTTCCATCTGAATTTTTCTAAGTCAATGTACTAACTTATACTATTGTCGTCTGGAGAATAAAACGCATTAACGTCAGCAGATTTTGCATGATTTATCCAGTCAGATTTGTTGATGGGTTCGCGCAATTTACCCAAAGAATAATCATAACTGAATCGCTCCAAGTTTAATACACTCTCGAGATAATTGTCTTCGGACATTTCAAGTTTTTCGTAAACCTTTTCAAGTTTTTCGTCGTCCAACAGCTCTTCAGGGTAGGCAACGTGGCCGATCATCGCTGTGGCTTTCTCCAGCGCTCTCAGTCGGGTTTTTTCATCCATCCAATCAACCTATTTAGTCGTGTAATTAGAAAAATAAACTGATTGTAGTCTATTCGTATTCGTCTACGTAAGGGGCAGCGTCTTGACGGCAAGTACAGAAAAAAAAAAGTGTCGCGAACGCGCGCTCGGCCGTATTCGCTTATGATTGCGTGCAGTTTTCAACTATTTTTTTATTATGTAAATGAAAATCGAAGATTGACAGATGTACTTAGATTATTTACTTCATTAAAAACGAGTAGATTATACACACCTTTTTCAAAATAATTTTGAACTGTTCCTTAATTTCCATCACCATGTCAGCTGCATTTTTTTTTGCCTCCTTGTTGAAGTGTTTCTTGACGTACATAGCACCAGTGCTAACCGAAAACCACCAGGTGGCAATTTCAGTACATTTGTCAGACCTTGCCAAACTTTCAGTTTTTCCGGTCAATGAAGTCGTGAACATCTGATGCCTTTTTCGCATCGCTTCATTTAGATAATCTATGGAATCCATTACAACCATCCACATTAAGAAGTTAGCTTGTATCCTTTTCGGAGTTTCCGACAGTAGTTTTTCCAAATTAGTAAAGTAGCTCGGCACGCATACAATGACAACCTCTTCGTTATCAATGGTGATTGGTTGTGGTAACAATCTGTTGAAGTATTCCTTCCATGGTATACTTGGGTATGCATTGGATAATACCCTAAGTGTCATTGGGTTGTAGAGTTGAGTTGCATTTCGACGTTCCTCGCTTGACAACATGATCTGATCAATTGCATAGAAAAATTATGGCTATCTTCTAGTTTAAGGGGATCCATCAGTTGCAGGAGTGGGGAGTTGATAACTGAAAAGCGGATAGACGTCGTTTTCGGACACGGTTGATATCTGAAGAAGAAAAAGAGTTCCACGTTGTTACCTTTTGATGATAGAATAACGTGTAACTCTTCTTCTCCCCAAAATATCAAGCGGGTCCAATGTGTATCCACTTTGTTACCGACCACGAGACTGACAGATCACCTCAAGGGAATCAATTTTGCTTTTTCGTTAGTACAAACTAAAAGCTTGTTAGGTTCCAGGCCGGTAGTAAATTTGAAATCATAACAAAGCGCCCATACGTTTGCCAGTCGCATTTCGAAAGTCAATGATTCTTCCAATTCCTTCCGAGCTTGATGCTGATTTGCACCGAGCATTACAGCTACGTCAACCATGAAGTTGTAATAAGCGTCAACAATTTTATCATCAAAGCCTTTCGACAGATATTTTTTAAAAAGTCCCGTTCGACCTTCATCAATCTAAGACGTACAGAATAAAACAATTTGAATTAGAACAAGGCTACATTTTTAATGTTCATACCAACATGTGAACGAAACGCACAAAGATCAAACGTCGTGTGCTATTTTTCCAATCGTTGATGACTTCGAAATCGATTAAAGTATTATGAGAGTAGCCAGCTTCGCGAAACTTATAAATCGCGGTCTGCCAAACAAATTCATCTTCGTTCCATGCATCACCGAGGACCACTGGCCATCCACCCATTTTATCCAATTGTGCAAAAAGTGGCTTGAGTCCTACGGCCTCGATCGCGTCTACAATCACATATTCTTGCATACTCGATTCTTCATTCTTTCAAGCATTCTTGAACAAATAGAATGGACATTTCTGTCGCATGTTCTGGAAACGTAAAACTTACCTTCATTCATACACATCCTGAAGAGATTTTTCATTAATCTAAAGTGTTTTGGTTCATTGGGTTCAATATCCGCTTGGATACTTGACTTCAGAAGCGCAAACATTCTGTTCGATATTAGGTTAAAGTGGCTCACACTGGTTTGACTATCGGATAAGATCGTCTCATTTATGAAACCACCGCACGCATAACCATAAAAATCTTCGCAAGGATCTACGTTAGGGTTCATGTTCTTCAAGATTACGGATGCTAAAAGTTAAATTGATGTTATCAATAAACAATGCTTCGAGGACATGGATATTGTGAAAAAATGTCAATCCTTGCATTATTTTAGTGCAAATAGGCATCAAAATATTTGTCATCATAGCAGTCATTCATTTTTTATCGCGTACCCGTATGTATGCATTCTGGCGTTAGGCACACATCCTTCTGATCAGCTGAAATGGTTGAATGATGAGATTTGGCTTGTGCATCTAGTTACATCCGTTTTGTTGTATAAAATGAAACTCGTTCATCCTCATTACTCAAAAAACAGCTTGTTATATAGCAACAAAGTTATTACAAGTTTTTGATAAATCCATGCATCGAAAATTGAATAAAAGACCCCTCGCAATGATGGACATTAAGTCAAGTTGATTTCTAAATAGGATCAAATTGAGCTTTGAATGACCGATTTACTATTAATTCATTGCCAGGCAGCTTCCACTCGACTAACGTGTGTTGATCGAGACAATCTTCAGGATAATTCAATTTATAAAACCATACTTTGCTCTCTAACATGGAGAATCTTCGAGTCAGAAGTTTTTGACAGCGTGAAATAGCATTTTGAATATCTACAGCCTCTCCTGGCATCGTACATGCACAACGAAATGAGGAACATTTGTTTAAAAAATAATAATTTTCTCAATACAGACCCGCCGTTGACTCTAAGTCGCCGCAAGGATTTTTTAGGGATTTTCCTTCTGTAAGTGACGGAGTATTACATAAAAGGAGTATGAATACCTCCAATACCGCCAAACAACGAGACACCGCAACTGATTTTTGATTTCTCAAACATAAAGACCTCTAAATGTTTAATAAGAATTCAGTGTACGAAAAAGACAAAATGACGTGAAGGAACAAAGACGAAGTTCTATAAAGAAAATCTTACTTCTCTCTAAACATGTTTGGCGATTTTTATCAAATAGATGCGAAAATATGACACAAGAACACATCTTTTTGCCATACTTCCGTAAACGAATAATACATTCAAAAAAATAAAATCACTCAATTGTTCCATTTCCTAGTAATTTTGACCAAATTGTTAAGAACATTTTTTTGCAAAATGTCGCAATGTTCTTTGTCGTGGCAGAGTATTATTATTATCACGTTTGACCTTTTAGCTCTGTACGGATAAATTGAATCGTGCGCGTTGTAAAACTAGAGATCGATTCGTTTTGATTTTTAACTTTTGGTTTTTTACACTGTTTGCACAAAGAAAAATCTTTACTTTTAGTGATGTTTACTATTTTTTCATCTGAACTTTTGTTCTGGAGCATCATGATCATTTTAACCGCAAATGTGAATAGAAAACTCGCAAGCTAGAATTTTGAATCAAAATTCTTTAAGTACTTTCTCGATTTAGAAATTGGAACCTCGTTTTTTTCCCAGAAATTTGAATCTCGGTTTAACACTTTTTTTTTAGTCTTCCGGGTATTCATACAGCTCAACTGAATAAAGTTGATCATAATTAGGAAAGTTTTTAAGTGTCGCATTACTCGCTCTGTATTCACTGGGAAACTCACCGCATGACGATCCGTAGTCGCACTGGCAGATCTTCTATGAATATTCTCCATTTGCGCCCTGGTTCTGATTTTCGATGCATATATCTTTCGTTTTTTTTTGTGATTGCTGAGTCAAACTGGTTTATATAAATCGTACATCAGGTACTACTTATCAAATAAAAATAAAAAAAATCTTTCACGGTCATCCATTCCACTTGCGAGTGAACACGGGAATGGATGAGCAAGTTAACTTCCCACGCGTCATTTGAACGATTAGAAATCACAGCCAATACCATACTGGTCGGCAAAGTGGGGATTGCAAGTACGCATCAGATTCCGATGGAGTTGATTTCGCCAAACATTTTTCTAGAGGTTGCTGTGTAAAACAAAGTACCGTTCAATTAGCTGAAGTTTTTTTTATTCTTGTTCATCGCCGCTCAACTTTTCAACTGTAAGTCCTGTTTTTAATTTTTCAACACCCGGCATTTTGCTGAAAAAAAAGCCATCAGACATTCTCATCTTTGCAAAAATTATTCCTTTGTTATTCCGGCAAATTAAAAGAAGAAAATACTGCAAATTCTTTACAGTGTTCAGATGTTAAAAAGTTCTCGTCGACATTTTTATAGTAGATTAGTAACAACATATACATTCTTGGAAAAGAAAAAAAAGTATACATTTGGACTATTTTTTTACGATATTCTGATTATAATTTATAGAATCAACGAATGATTATACTTTTCGTTTATTCATGAATGTCCGAAGAACTACAGAGAAACGAAAAACCTCATAATTGTTGCAGTAGAGGTAGTTAAATAATCGGAAAACTGCGAAAAAAAAGTGACATAATAATTGAAATATTTGTTAGAAATATATCGTTCTATTTATGAAGACTCTGAAGGATTCTTAAGTGTCCATTAAAAGTGCAATTTATATTGACGTCAATGGATTAGGATGTAACGAAGTTTTGAAGGATGTTCCTGAGGTTTCGGTGCATTGCAATTCACCAAAACGAGCACCTTTTTTTGGGATTCATTCTTGAACCCACAGGACAGTTGAAATCATTAGCAAATTCCGGCATATTGGAAAATGGCCCGAGAACTCGGAACTCCGAAGGACTGTGTACGTCTGAGATGACACGAAACTGTAGGTCTTCCCGTTTATATTTCGTGCACCAGATATTGGCAGCACTTAACCAAAACATTTGCTTCGGAGTTCTATCAATTCCGGGTAATCGTTTTTCGGCTTTATTTCTAGAGACCCAACTGTTGTATGCTAAATATGCGATTTTTATTCCTCCGTTGTCTGCAATATTTTCACCCCTTGTGTTCACACCGTTCAACTACGAGACGAATAAAAAATATTGGATTAATGAAGAATAAGCAGGAAATTTCCGAAACTCGAAAACGCCGATAAAATCCTTTGGCGCGAAGACAAAAAATACTTACCTTCAGGTTCACCTCTTGAACGGTGTAATTTCCATACTGTTCGATGATGCATTGTGTGCGTTGATGGTAATTTTTCTCAGTCGAAGGTGACCACCAATTAACGATATTACCATTCTTGTCAAATTGTTTGCCTATGTCATCGAAGCCGTGTGTTATTTCGTGACCAATAATGTATCCAATGGCGCCATAATTCATATATTTAGGGCGATGGTTATTGAACAACGGGCCTTGTAAAACACCAGCAGCAAATTCTGTGCATTAAGTAATATCGAGCATTCGTGTAAATTTTATTACATTTGTATATTCGTCTCTATGTAAGAATTTTCAACTAGAAATATTTCAATCGATGTACTCACGAACGCTATTTTCTTCCGCGGAATAAAAGGCATTAACGACGGCAGATTTTCCATGTAAAGTCCAGTCAGTTTTGTTGAGAGGTTTTCGCAATTGGCCGAGTGAATACTCAGTGTTGAATAGGCTCAAGTTTAATACATTCTCGAAATAATGGTTTTCAGACAATTCGAGTTTATCGTAAAATTCTTCGATCTTTTTATCATCCAACAATTCATCGGGATACGCAATGTGACTGACCATTGCGTTGGCTTTGTCCAGAGCCGTTTCCCGGGTTGTTTCATCCATCCAGTCAGCCTATTAAATTTTGTTATTCAAAAAAAATTCAATCAAGTGCCAGCATCCGACAAAACTGTTACATCGACAGGGCTTCATTACAATGTAAAATATTTTCTTTCTGACACACCTTTTTGTAACCTCAACCAAATCTTATCGTTAACTAAAGATTAACGATAGCACTTTTGGTATCGTGTATTTTTCTCAATTACTTGGAGAAATTAGTATATTTCGATTAGTAAGAATTCTTATTGTTAGTACCATAACCATAAATAATTTATTATTATCCTGAACGATATTTGCTCACGCATTCGTTGGTTACGAAGTACCGTGAATAGATACATACATTTTTTAATATATCGTTGAATTGTTTTCTTAAATCCATCACCATTTCGGCAACATTTTCTTTAGACTCCTGATTGAAGTATTTTTTGACGTACATACTGCTGACGATAATTGGCAGAGCTTCGGTAACGATTGGAATGCATTCATCTGCTCTTCCCATTCGTTTATTACTTCCGGCAAATATATTCGAAACAATCCCATGCCTGTCACGAATATAATCATTCACGTATCGTGCAATGGTTTTGGCAGCTCTCCACATCATGTAATTAGCCTGAATTCTCTTCGGCGTCCAAGATATCAATTTTTCAAATTTGGCAATGTAGTTCGAGGCATACACGATTACGTGTTCATTCTCCTCAACGTTGATTGCTGATGGTAACAATCGGCTCAAGTATTCCTTCCACGGTATGTTTGGATACTTTTTTGACAATTCCGGGAGTGTCATTGGATTGTACAGTTGCGTTGCATTACGACGTTCCTCGTTTGGCGATGAAAACTAGAAATTACGAACAGAACTTATTACCAAGACAGAAATCATGATTGAAAATTGAGACAAACATCAGAAGAACACCAATGGACGGTGCGGCATAAACTGGAAGAACAGCCTTCAAGTGTTCAAGAAGAGAAAATGCGAATTTGTAAATGAGTAGTTTTCAAAACGATGTACCTTTGCCAGTTTTATTTCGAATCCTAATGACTTTTTGAGTTGCCCAGCAGCTCGAGCTTTGTTAGCACCGAGCATTACAGAAAAGGCCACCATTTCATTGTAATAAGCGGAAACCACCGGATTGTCGAATCCTTGAGATAGATATAAGCGATCGATTCCGAGACTTGGTTGATCAAGCTGTAAAATAAAAATAAATAAATGAATAAATATGACATGCTACTGTGGTACTCTCATCATAGAAATTATTGATTTCCATAACGGAACCATGTTTTCCTCGCTTTTTCGAGCGTGTCTATGGTATGAAAAGTAGGTCTTTCGGTAACTGTCGAGATGGATCAGTGGTGGGAGGACGAAATACAGCACGTTTAAGTACTAGGAGTTAAAAGGCCATTTTTGACTCCTAGTAGTTAAAACGAAGTGCGGGTGGACAAACCAGAAAAATCACGGAAACGTGGTTATGTTATATAAAGTATAGTGTGTGAAAAAGTCCCACTTTGCCGCCGATTGGTAAACAACGTACTATTTATTTACATGAAGCACATACGTACAACTATCACATGTTTAGTGTCATTTTTTGGATCTGCCCCTATGTCGAACGTCATAAAATAATCGAAAGATAAGCCGGCTTTACGAAATTTGTAGATCGAGCTCTTCCAGTCGAACTCATCGCCGTTCCATGAATCACCATCCAGGACCGGCCATCCACCAGATTTCCGTAAAATTGCAAGGATAGGTTTAAAACCTTTAGCATCAATCGCAGCTACAACAGTTTTTTAAAAGTTTTTTTTAATTATGATTGTCAAGAATAAACCGATGCTCATTGCAATATTTATCCCAAACAGAAGCGTCCATACATTCGCTTAAATAGGACCGGGAAATGAAGTTTGATCGAAATTACTTCTGTCACATTTTGAACCAATTTTGCGATTCGCGACAATGCAGTACTCACTCGTATTCAGACACGCTTTGTAGAGATTTTTCACTAGCTTGAAATGTCTTGGTTCATTTGATTCACTTTCAGCCTGTATCACCAATTTAATCTCCTTTTGCAATTTTTTATGCACATTTATAAAGCTATTCACGTTGCCTTCATTGTGAGATATAATCGAGTTGTTGATGAATCCACCGCATGCATATCGATAAAAATCTTCGCAAGGATCGACATTAGGGTCCATGTTCTTCAGGACCATGGATGCTGAAGATCGAATCATCGAGATGAAAAAAATTCACTTCATTTCACGTTTACAATTTCCAAGTGAATAATACTTTTGAAAATGTTGTTTGTTTTAGTAGATCCATTTTTTTTATATTTCAAAGGTTACAAAGCCATGATATTTTATTCCAAACACTTATTTCTTCAATTTCCGGCATTAAGAAAAAAAAACAAAGAAATACGGTTTCGAAGTGTTCTACAACTGGTTACATAGTTTTTATTATGTGCGACGTACCAGTCTTGATGCATTCCGGTGTAAGGCACGAATCCTCATCATTATCTGCAATCATCAAAAATGTTCATTTAGAAAATCACAGTTGTACGACATTTTTATTACGTGAAATACAACGCATTTGTTCTCGTTTCACATCAAACATTTCACGATAAAACAAAACAAATTGCTTTCAGACTCTACAGCGGATAAAAATGCATCGGTGACATTGAAATTTATAGAATTACATTTATTGACACTGGAATGAAGTTTTTTTTCTAATCATTTAATCCATCGGCTACAATCAAATGATTTTTACGAATGTTTATTAATTTGTAGACATTGATTTATAATTTTTTGGCCATACTCGAACTCGAATACCACTGCCCGCCAATAAGACATTTAAAGATTTGTAAAAGCATTACAAAACTTGAGAATTAACATTATTGGGTTGAGTTACTTTCTACCAACCTGCAGTTGGGTTGAAATCGCCGTATGCATTTGTTACAATTTCTTCTTCAATGAGTGAGGGAATATACAATAATAATAACTTGGATACCACGATTCCAATCAACGCCCAGGCCAGTGCTTTTAACTTCCAACTGTTTGATTCCCTGAAATATTACGATGCATCTGAGAATGTTGAATGGGAATTGAATCAACGAAAATGTAAATCTTAACAGTTTTTCGAAAGTACGCATGAACATAAATTTATTCAACAGAAATTTTTGTTGAATAAAGTTTTAAATATGTTCAATATTTGGTTACTATTTACTATATTTAAGTAGAAAACTCACTCCATGAGGATGTTATTCCTTCCAAGTCGTCGTAGTAATTCTCTTTATGTCTATAGTTTTGTTTCTCCTTTGCGGAGAGCTTTTTTGGTTTTCTGAAATGAAACTGATCTGCAGGTATGAGTCATTTGCATGAAACCACGATTATCATTTGTACTCACTCGTTGTTACAAGAAAGAGAGAGAGAGAGAGAGAGAGAGAGAGCGTGTCAACTTTCTGCACGTTCTTTAAATTTACATATCTCGCGCTTGGGCTTACGTCAAAAAAGTGGGGAAAGTGGGACGTGATCAATTTCATGGGAAGAGGATTCCAAAGATTAAAAACTTGAGCGTTAAGCAGAGAAGAAGCGACAGAAACTAAATGTACGATATTTTTTTCAGGAAATCGAATTCCAGGAAATACACATCACATTTTATACTTCGCATATTACGGCAATTGAAAAATAAACAGATCTTTTATTGTGTATTTATGCTGTCGACGCGGTTGTTGATTCTTTCGATTTCCTCCTTCCGAGACACCAACCGAAAGTATGAGAGCAAACTGATTTGTGTATTCAATAATTATAAAATCTTCACTGTTTTAAAATAATCCAATTTTTATTCATTTTAACACGCGCCCCTATTCATGGCACGCTACTCAGTTTCTGGAACTTCTCAGCAGGATACATGGGAAAAGACAAAAAAACGACATGTACAATTCAGGCGTAAATGTATAATTAAAATATAAATGTATAATTATGTATAATTGGAACGTGAGTTCGAGTCAGCCAGTTTGCTGCACTTACTGTATATCTCAGAACGTGTCAAGATACCGATTAATTTCTTATTAAAGCATACTTTCAAACGGCCGATTAGACACAGTAAAAAAATAAGATGTGCGAATTCTTTGCATGAGCTGAAGATTCTTTAGAGAAAAAGGCTTTTAATAATGGGCCGACTCTGTCCATATTATTGGTCACTAGCATTACTATTTTTGACAATACTCAATTATATTTTCAAGTATTCTCTCATAAATATTTCTCGTAAGTGTTCATCGAAGAACCAACGCCATTCCTGTTGGAGGGAACAGGCTCCACAATAAATCGAGACATAAATATGTATTTTATTTCGCTTAAATAAATTCTGTTGTTTATACCAAAGCAGGTTAACTATCGTTCTAACACAATACCATGAATTCTCGCGATTGTTATTCACACATTTTTGCGTAAAGTTGCAGTAGCATAAATCTCAAAAAAGTGCGGTGTCACGAAATGCAGATAAAGCGTGTCGAGGCAATACTTTGCTGACACCCGAATACCATTGACTTCAAGCATAAAGATTTGACGTCGACAGTCACCCCGTATTGTCTAGGGTTTGATCTAGCCGTAGAAAAAATGTCTTCATCAGCCTGGTCTTCGGTTTTTTTTCACTTACAATATGCTGTCAGCCCATTTCATACATTGATTAAAAACAATAATGTATCATTGCTGCAACAATAAAGTACCATCCTTCTGAGAATCTTCACCACTCGTTCGTTCAGTTTTTTTTCAATCCGTTTCGTTAAGGTATCACTCAATGTCCCAACAGCCTTTACTTGGAAAATGATATCCGCATTGGTTCATCAACATTAACTTTGTTTTCAAGTTACATTAAAATTGAAAAAAGAAGTATAGCTTTGGTAACAGCAACAGTGGGTGGTAGTAAGAGTTGTTGGAATGGCAGTATGTAATTATCATCGCAATATGAATCTGGAAAGGCAAAATTATTCTAACCGTAAAAAATGAAAATTGACTCGAAAATCACGATAAAAATAAGAGTGATACACCGAAACATGTGAAAATTGTCCTTAACACTGTTTGTTTGTGAATTCGACTTCATTCGCTGCAAAATTGACGCAGCTTCAAATTTCCAAACAGATATTGAATCTTTCATTGAATCGATATCATTTTTTCTTCAAGATCTCTTTTAGCCAAGACATAAAAAACACGGTCAAGTACCATTTGGCTCAGACCGTTTCACTTGGTAACTTGAAATCCTTTTCTTCATGTTCGAATTTAGTATTTTATTGCGTAAATTCGTTTGGTACACGTTGCATTTCGAGCCCTGGTAATTTTTTGGTGGAACGTAACGACTCTTCACTTCAGACAAACCATCAAGTGTAAAAATGTAATACTCGTTTATAAGTCATCCATATAATTTAGATTATTCAAGCTGTTTCTCACTCGTGATTTCCATTGGTTTGTCCAGGTCACACTATTGAACAGTCACGATGGAATGATCCTTTAGGAGGTTAGTCAGTATCAGATGTATGGCCCCATCGGTAAGATATTCCTAATTCCTCTTCGAATCTCTTCAGTAGTTCATCCATAGCTTCGAATAACACCAAAAGTCTCACCTCGTCCAAGGTTGTGTCGTTGTTTTTAGCTAAACGTGTTTTGAGGATAAGAGGATTTACCTCTATAATGTAACATGCGAAAACTGCTCCTATAATAGAATCGCACGCGGTTGCAACTTTGACTCCAATACTTCGAAGGGCACTTTTTAAAATGCTATAAAACTCGTTGGCTTCCGGTTGTTTGCTATCGTTCCACAAATATTGATTATAAAGGTTTGTCATAATTAACATGACAAGTTTTTTCTTGCCTCTCTCTAGTTCTCTAATCCGTTCATCCTGGTCTTGTGCGTTGGGGCAGGACATTTCCATAAACTTTGTTGATTATTTATTCGTCGGGTCAATCCGGCTATAATGGACAAGGAAATTATAATGGCTGTTAACGAAACAAAATAAATACTAATACCTCATTTGGATAAATGCTTCACTTTCTAATAATCGAATTACTGCTTGGACTGATTTATCTAAAGAGTAACACAATATCCCCGCGTTGAGTATTATTTTCCAATATTCTTGACGGTTTGGTATAACAATGTTCCGACTCAGCAGTTGACGATTCAACTACTGCCTGGCGAGTGCCGTACTACGACTATGACTCTTTCTTCTTCTTCTTCTTCTTCTTCTTCAACATCTCTCGGTCCTTCACTTCCGTACCATACTCATCTCCGAATAATAAATGGCAACCCCCCTTTTCCTCTACGGCTCCACGGTGCAAACGATATTCAACAGTACAAGAAATTGTATCAGGAATTTTGTCACTCATTGTCCAGAATAACACAGTATTTCGAAGATGGTAACGAACGACTGTACCGTTTCAAATTATTGTATTATGGAACCATGCCCAGTAGAAGAAGATTTTGCATCGAGTCGTATTTTTCAATTGTCTTATATCATTATAAATAAATATTGCAACATAGTCCAAGTACTAACAATCGTATAATATCGCACGCAGGCAAATACAGATTCACATGCGCGCACAGGGGACGATAAGGTCATGAAAATATATAAGAAATTCCAGATCTTACGAAACATCGGAACCAGGAAAAGCAAACCTAAGTATATTACAATTTATTCCCCACGAGCTACGAAGTTGTTCGCGTGGTATCAGTAAAACTAACATGTGTCAAGCGAACGAAGGCTTTCAAACTAGCAGCTAGGAAATCAAACGCTGTTCATGAGCACAATAAAACCACGGAAAGTTGTGTCAGTACAAACGTTAGGGCGCTGGATAATGACTTGGGACGATGAAGACACAAATAAAAAAGCGAAAAAATAAAACACCATTTTCTAATGTATTCGATAAATATTCATACGTACCTACGATGTACACGTGACGCACAAGGTCAAACAAAAAAAAATCTGCTTGGTTTTAGGCCGGCATTTCATAAGCAGCGAGCAGTATCAGCAGCAGCTGCAGTACTCAGTGATTTTTGTATATTTATATATAAATGTTTCATATGTATAGATATACAAAAATCACTGACTACTGCTACTGCTCACTGCTTATGAAAGGTACCCTCACTATTCACTGCTTCATTAAGAGTCATCAAGCTCACGTGACAAACTCAAAATTGAGAGTGGCGCCTCCCGTCTGAATTCTGAATTACTTAAGTAAATATCGGTATTGGCGCACATAGCGGTGGATCTTTTAACTGAGCTCAAACGTTAGTGTTGTTACGAGAGAATGTTTCTTATCATTCACTCAGTGTCAATGAATTCCTAAGCACGACATCGGATCCGTTGCCGTTATATTCCCATGATAGGTTTTTTAATAAGTGTCGTGGTTTCTTTTTGCTGGCACTTTTTTCGGTCTCAACTCGCATTGACTACAGGATGATAGAAAATCAAACAAGACATGCGTGCCCGACCATGAAAGATCTTTTGTTATTGCTGTTTTAGTTCGCAGGACTGACATTTTTTGATAACATTTTCCAACAAACCTCCTGCCGCGATACGATGAAAAATATTGTTCGACCCGATTCTTTATTGACTTCGAAATTAAAAAAAAAACTAAAAATGCAGCTATTCGTTGTAACGGTTTTTGCAGAGTTTAGAAATGTTTAATAAATTGGATATTTTTGCCAAGAATTCTGTGATTGAATGAGTTGTTAGATTTGATAAAAGTAATGAAGAAATATATCCGGACTTGCAAAGATAGCGGGATCTCCGAAAATTCAAGTTGATGGGTCGCTTGCAAGAATCCGTTCACTGCTTCACAATAATTCTCGAACAAAGGGTTCTGTAAAAGTGAAATCACACTATCTACGTGTATCGTATTTCTCATCCAATCAACAATCAAGCACAGCATCAAAACAGTAGGCCAAATCGATCGAAAGAGCTTCGTTCATAGCCAAGCTTTTATGCAACACTTCGAGCACTTTGCGGATAACTCTTGTCCATTGTCCTCCGAGAATACAGCTCTGAAGTACCGTTTTTAGTCTTTTCTCTTCTTACTTTTACAGCACAAAATAGCAAAACCGTCAGCCCATCTCGCTAGCGTATGGCCGTTCAGTCTTTCAACAAGCGATTCAAGAAATAAGGTATTGAAACATTCTTATGCCAGACAAAAAAATGCACAGTCTGTATGGCGAAGTGGCGAAGTGGACATAAAATACAGCGACGTACACCGACTACAATGAAGTTTACCGCGCACCAAACATAAATTGTATGACGTAGTACGATGAATAATACTCATCGGTTTGAAATATTAAAACGTATATGAAGGAAAAAGCAGGTTCTAGAAAATCAAATGTTATGCGAAGTACGCAAATCTGTGATTTTTCGATAAAACCAAATGGTCTGAAGCGTGGATCATTTTTTTTCGAGTTTGTTTTTTTTTTAATGTACACTTCAAGAAGGTTTTTAAACAAATACGAAGCGAAATATGTTCAGATCTTGTCCATTGGATCGATCCAAATGATTATGAATGCTTCAATTTCATAGTAATTAATGAATATCGGTAACGAAACGTGATTCTCTATAGAAAAACGAATGGAATACATGGCTTGGTACGAAGAAAAAATCTTAGAGATCGATACAAGGTGTATGGAACGAACTATAAAGTAATAAAAACAACGTGATACATTTGTCATGTAATTCATGGTTACATCAACTCACAACTTAATACTACGTTTTCTAAGTACTTAGAAAAGTGTTGGAATTTTAATGTACGTTAAAGTTAACTCGAAACTTTCGTCTAACAATTTTTTCAGTCAAGTGTTTTCCGCTTTTAAATATTTTTCGGGATGGTTAAAACCCCCATATGTTTAAAGACAATCGTTTGTCTCGTGATTTTACCAAAAATAACATGTATATATTTATATATGTGTATATATATCTTTTTTATAAGGGAAGTTCGTATTCGAAGACTCGTCAACGTACAACTCGAGTTTCGATCAGTACTTATCTAATCGTAACTTTTATCAAACCATCGTCCATTGGTTATTTTACTCATTTTTTTTCTGTTCTCTCTCCCTTTCTCTCTCTCTCTCTCTCTTACTATTTACATTTTGTATCAGCAACATTTTGATGGAAGTCATATTTCTCAATCCATTCTGCATTTACAAGTTCAACGACTTTTCCTACATTCCTCAGCACAAACAATCAGTTTTTCTTTATTATCAAGTCCTTTAAATTTAAATTTTGTATCGTTATCAGGATTAAACATTTTTATTCAAACATCTGAATAGTATTTGACAAATGTACAGCAACATATAAAAATTTATACGATTGTTTTCGTTTTTTTTAGACATCAAGACGATTGGATCTGTATGGAATTTTTGTTTTAATCAAATGTCTGCGAAAATATTGCATTTTGAAATTATTTTTCATATGGAAAAAATTAGGGCTGAGGACATATTTGTGGTTGGCATGAGTGTAAATTATTCCCTCGAATATATTGTGACTTAATTAGTAGAAAACCATTGTACTCATCAGGAATTTCACATTGCCCAACGGCATAATATCATACGATGATATTAATGACGTGTAAGACTTTTTGTTGTTGTATTTTAGCAAATGAGCATTGATTCCTAATGAGATCAACGAGTCTCGTGTTTCGGTTCATAAATGACCAAGAGAATATTGTCTGCAAGTAAAAATAACAATATCTGAAGTGCCTGGGGCGAGATTCTTTAAACTTTGCTTTTACAACGATAAGAATAGTGTGAAATCCCTTAAAGGTAAAACAATAATTTAAAAAGTCATCATGTGTTCGCGAGCTTGATAGTGGAGAGAAAATCCGAAGACATAGAACTGGAAAAACTGTAATACCGTTTTTTTTGTTTTTCAGCATCGGTTGAAAAATATGGAATCTCTACTGATTGAAATTTGCATTGTTTTAATACCAACTGTAGAGTGTCACTTAGTTTCAACGATAGATCATTCTTTTCAGCTCAATAATTTTTTACAAACGCGTCATTTATATTTTAACAAGATTACGATAATCTTTAATTTCATGGATAATTATCGAATGGCGATATTGTTCTCAACGTCGTTTTACAAAAGGGCCACAAAATATCAGCCCGATAAACATCATCATCTTTCTAATACTCTTAGAAACCAATGATTCGATGATTTACCAAACTGAACATTTTTTCTTAGGATTCATTTTTGACCCGACAGGGCATTTGAAATCTTTCGCAAATTCTGGCATGTTCGACAATGGGCCCAAAATTCGGAATTCACCGGGACTGTGAAATCCTGTTGTGATACGAAGTTTCAATGCTTCCGGTCTGTATTTCGAGCACCACGTGTTTGCTGCACTTATCCAAAACATTTGTTGTGGTGTCCTGTTGATTCCAGGCAACATTTGTTCCGGTCCATTCCTTTCTGCCCAATTGTTATACGCGAGATATGCTTCTTTGATTCCTCCGTTGTCAGCAATATTTTCACCCTGTGTGTTGATACCGTTTAACTGTGGGCAAATCAATTTGAAAATACTCATGTTAGCAGTTTTCAACAAAGTATCAAGACAAGTTGTCGTTTGCCTAGTTGTTCAAGTTATCTGGGGAATCACTTTTTTCCCGAGCTGTCTGCGGTATTTTTTTTTTCTGACATCAACATCGCGAACTACTTACATTAAGGTTAACCTCTTCAACGGTATAATTTGCATATTGATCGACTATGCACGATGCACGCTTGAGATAATTTTCTTTGGTTGACGGTTCCCACCAATCAACGAGATTGCCATTTTTGTCAAATTGTCTGCCTTGATCATCGAAGCCATGTGTTATTTCATGACCGATGACAAATCCAATGGCACCGTAATTCATGTATTTCGGTCGATCGTTGCTGAAGAAAGCACCTTGTAAAATACCAGCAGGAAATTCTGTGCGAAATTTAACATCGAACATCATTTTACACATACAGTTTCATAATTATTATGAAATTATAATACTTCAGGATAAAATATGAAAATATACTAACGAATACTGTTCTCGATCGAAGAATAAAAGGCATTTACTATCGCCGGTCTTGCATGAGATAACCAATCGGTTTTATTGACAGGTTTGCGCAATTTGCTGAATGAGTATTCCGTTCCGAACAGAGTTAGATTTAAAATACTCTCGAGATAATTGTCTTCGGACAATTCGAGGTTTTCGTAAAACTTTTCGAGCTTGTTGTCGTCCAGCAACTCGTCTGGATATGCAATGTGACTGGCCATCGTTGCGGCTTTCTCGAGAGCACTTTTTCGTGTTTTTTCGTCCATCCAGTCGACCTACAGAATTACAAAATAAAGGTAAAGGATCGGGTCAAAATCGTCATTTGATTATTTACTCGTGAAGCAGTTTTTTTTTTATAAACTTGGATGAACGTACTTGTTTTAATATTTGATTGAATTGTTGCCTAATGTCCATCACCATTTCGACTGCATTTTTCTTTGCATCTTCGTTAAAGTATTTTCGTACGTACATAGAACCAACGCTAATCGAAAGACTGTCGGAAACTATGTCAACACATTCCTTCCATCTAGACTCACGCTCCGTACGTCCGCTGATAGCTGTAGAGTAGGCCAGCTGCCTTTTACGTATATCATCGTTCAGGTAACTTACAGAAGCCGCTGCAGCTCTCCACATTACGTAATTAGCCTGAATCCTCTTTGGAGTCTGGGATATTAATTTTTCCAAATCGGTGATGTAACTCGGCACGTTTACGATCGCAATTTCATCTTCTTCAATGGTGATGGACGATGGTAATAGCCTGCTGAAGTATTCTTTCCATGGGACACTTGGATAATTTTTCGTTAACTCCGCGAGTGTCATCGGGTTGTAAAGCTGTGTTGCATTACGACGTTTCTCGTTTGGTAATGAAATCTGCACAATTGAGAAAGTAAATTAATTATTACATCGTTGAAATATTTTTCGTTTTTCTTTTTGCCGTTGATTTTCAATTGGGGTCAATTTGACCCAGGTATATAATGAAAGACTGGTATTTTTTCATCATCAGAGAGACTAGGAAACTATAGGAATTTAAAGGATGCTTGATTGGACGAGCTAGGCTTTGAGAACATTTGATCAAATATAAGAATTATAGATCGAAATGAAAGCGTGAAAACGTTGGTAGCAAATTTGCTACACGGTCCAAAAATACTACTTCCCAGGGCCTTATCGACAAAATTATGGTCCAAAATTCATACTCAAACCATTTTGAGGTATATAATCAGAGGAAATAATTTTGAGCTATTCGGGAATATGCGTCGCTGTCAAAGGGTTGAGAAAACAAAATGCAATTCAATAAATTACTGTCAAATATGGTACTCACGTTTGCCAGTTTCATTTCGAAATCCAATGACTCTCTAAGCTCTTTCATAGCCCGATCTTTGTCAGCACCAAGTATGACAGCAATGTCTACCATGTAACTGTAATAAGCGGAGACAATTTTATCGTTGAAGCCCTTCGACAGATATTCTCGAGAAAGTCCCAGAGCTGCTTGGTCGAGCTATAAAATAGAAAATAAATAAATTCATATGAAATTTCCATAAATTTGAATGTCATATTAATCTGTTAAGGAGAAGCATGTACGTACATCGATAACACGTTTTGTGCTGTTTTTCAAGTCTACGCCGATGCTAAAATCGATGAAATAATCGACAGAGTATCCAGCATCGCGAAATTTATATATTGAGCTTCTCCAGTCGAAGTCGCCATCGTTCCATGAATCACCATCGAGAACCGGCCATCCACCGAGTCTCTTCAAAATTATGTGAAGGGGTTCGAGTCCTTTAGCCTCAATGGCGGCTACAATTATTTTTACATCCATTAATTACAATCTTTTTTTAAATTACTTTTCACTATTAGTGAATTGGGTCACGGGTGCGCGTTCCATCTACTCAATAATTAAGACTTACTTTTGTTCATACAAGATTTGTAGAGATTCTTAACTAGTCTGAAAGGCTTCCTCTCGTCAGGTTCACTCGGAGCCTCGATACTTGTTCTAAGCTGCTCCTGTAGCTTATCACTAATGACACTAAATGTGTTGATGCTGGTTTTATCATCGGGTATAATGGTCGATTTGAGGAATCCACCGCATGCGAATCTATAAAAATCGTCGCATGGGTCGACGTCAGGGTCCATGTTCTTCAGGATCGTGGATGCTGAAGATTAAATTTTACAGATATGAACCCTTTTTTATTCTCTTGATACCTACCAGCACATTTCGAATTGAAATCAAATCGAATGACATAGTAATTACAACTTTTCTTCGTACAGCCGTTTAATCTATTTACGTACCAGTATGAACGCATCCTGGTGTAGAACAAACATTTTTCGAATCTTCCGATTTACAAACAGTTTGGACTCTGTTTTGTAACGCTTGACCTCCCAGAGCTTCAGCTGTGGATGGGAGCATCTCGGTTTTAGCAGGTACTACTCATCGAATTTTGCGATGTCATGGATGTGCGGATGCGACAGTGCGATGAGATGATTTTTTTAATTGCATAAAATGAAAAAGCATAATACACATGTGCATTACAAAACATTGAAGGAATAAGGAAAACAACGAGTTATGTGTGTTTTTAAAGTTAAAATAATTTTGAGTATAAAAGCATGTATTAGTTATGAAACATTTTTGGATTAATAAATTAATCACAATTAAATGTGAACGTTATTAATTTGTTGATAAAACATGTTTTTTATTATTAAATGTTACAACTTTATAAATTTTTTGCAGTCAAATTTATGACGAAAAATGTAGTATTTATATTATTGCTACCTCAAGGTCGATGCGTATACGTCGATGTTGATCAAGCTCAAAACTTTTTTCTACTTAGATGTGATAAAATGTAAGCTCGCAAATCATGTTTTGGGAGTGGCTGCGTGATGTTTTAACAAGACATACAATATTTGAACGTACGTATTGAAGCGATTTCCACGTCTCAATTAGCGATCTACATTCGTTCACATCGCGTCATAGCACTTTGGAGTATTTTTGGAAGAAAAAAAAAAGTATAATCCACGAATTTAGTAATTTAATAATAATATCTGTCTGTTGCGCAAATGATCGACTTTTCGGCTACTGTGATAAGAATTCCTACGTCACTGAAATCCAGACCGCCTGTTCTTATTAAGAATGATACGTAAAAATAAACCGCAAAGTCTTTTTATGTAACTATTTGTCGATGATTCACTGGTTAGAATATAACGTCTTGCAAGTTTCAAGAGTTTATTTTCATTATATACTCATTTTCCGTATTCAATCTTTTTCTCCTCTCAATATTTCGGTTTATTAGAGAAATTATTTGTATATTCGATTCAACTTTTCGCAGTTATTATTCGTCGTTCGCATAATGTTCTTCTCAATGATCTATTGAATTCAATCGAGCCCTTGCTAAGGAACATTATTTTCTAATGGAATGAAAAATTGATGTGGACTTTTCGAATGTTTTATTCTTGCATGATAACTGTATGGCAAGTAACTGGTAAATTCTTGAGCATCTTTCTGGTGTATTAACTTTCTCACAAAACACGAGGGTTCGATAAGTTTCAAATAGTGCATATTAAGATTTCCAAAAGCAATGAGCAGCCGAAACAAACGAAAAATCATGTGTATAGTTTTATTTATCGTACCTGCAGCAGATTCTGAAACGTCGCAGGAACCTGAATTCGCTACGACCACTGCAATGCCAACTGCAAGGGCGATGCATAAAAGAACACCGGAAACGGCAATCACCGTTAGACCGCGCTCCAGGGCTGAACGACGCTTCCACCATGTTGGATTTCTGAAAAACGAAAAAAAAATTCCTCGAATCATAAACAAAGATGCTTTTTGTGTTGGATTCGAATTAAAATGAGGAGACAATTATAATTAATCAGTTTTTAGTGTTCAATTGGATATAAATTTCTATTACAATGGCTTGAAAAAAATCAAAAGTTACTATCGTAGCTTTCAAAATATAATTGTGAATTAGTAAATCGCTGAAAAGTAGAGATCCAGTGGATAAAGTCCATCCATAGATGATTGCGCTGCGTTGCAACATTTCTATTGCCTTTTTAAAATATATTTTCTTATTATTTTTTCTTCGATATTGTTAATATAATATTCTTCTTTACCAGAGAACGATTCAAGGATATTACAGCCTACTCTATTTTCACTCCCATTCTCCGTTTTTTTTGGGGCTGCATGTAGCTCCCTATGCAATTGCAATCCGTGTTGCATTCGTCGCGGGCAAAAAACAACTACAGAAAACTTCACGGATTCAGTAATTTCCCAACTATATACAGGGTATGGCTGTATAGTTGCATCAAAAATTTTTTCATCGTATTTGGCTGGGATGCGAACCTGACCAATAATCTCTCTCATGGTTTTTATACGTAGAGGGAGTGAAGGATAAATGGGATGATCGAAGTACCAGCATCATCCCTATTTCGTTGTCAAAAAATCAAAGTCAATATGACTACGTTATAAATTACGTTCACCTGCAGGCTGCATCGCAAAAATATTTCCATCGCATAAATATTTTCGATGCATTGATTTACATCTCTTTTCGGTACGAGTGCTGTCAATTTTGACACCTAAATTTAAGGAGAAATGCACATGGTTTTGTATTGATTTTTATGACGTGTTTCATCACAACTTACTTCAGCATTACTGCTATTTCAATCGTGCTATTTTATGATACAATGAAATTTAAGAGAAATTCGTGACTTTTGTTATCTCCAATGTTTACGAACATTACAAAAATTCGATCTTGTTTATTGGACGAGAATGATTTCAACACATGATCGATTCTTAAGGATTACATTCACAATAAAACTCTTTTCACCTTTTATTAGGATATAGTGGACTAATCTCGTAAGGCCCATCGAATAGCGAAACGTATTTCATTCTCGGTGTTACAAACAACCTTATGCAAAAGCTAATCGAGATGATTTTTTCTTCTAAGGAAAGAACATAAACAAAAATGATTCAAAGCTTTTTGCACTGCTGGAGCCTCACAGCTGAATACCAAAGTCAAAACCTATAGATGTTTGAACAGATTGTATGCAAAATCATTTTTTGTCAAGGATTTTACACCGTTGAGAGAAATCGATATTTTACACCACGTTGAAATATAATAATCTTATAGCGGCGCATGTACAACGTAGTATAACGCAAAATGCACCAGCTGTGGATTATCGTCGACGATAAAATTCCACTTAGAAGAAAAGGGTGGCGCTACGGAAGAGCACTTCTCTCGTGTCATTTACTGGCCCTTGAAATTTATGAGAGACTTTTTTTGCTTTCAAAATATCGCACATTCAGTCAAGCGTGAAAGCGCTGTTTTATTTATTTCTTTTTATAGTTGGCAGAAAATAATTGAAACAAAAAAAAAATTGTTTTTTCGAAATTTCCAACATTCATGGGTGAATTCTATTCTTTTCGAGTCTTATATGCACTTTCAGAGTAAAATATCTCACAATTATTTTGTCGCACCATAAAAAATGCACGTTGCAAACAACAAAAGCATATTTAAAGCATTGCTCAAGAGAAAATGAATGTTGACGTTGACTTTTTGGATTCGACGTTGTTCGGCGGGACACTCCTGTGTGATGTGTAACGCGTTATTCGGCGCCGGAGTTTTAGGCTGTACTGTTGAATATCGACAGCATTTTCTAGTGAATGGAATTCATTAACAATAGCAGCATGTGTCGAAGTTCCGTGAGCGTTTTATTGCTTTACACAACTAAATACACACGAATGCGTTGTCGTAACGCTCTCGGCTGGCATCGTTCGTTCCATCAAACTATTGGAACGTGTCTGGATCGTTATGAAAAACATCGGTTATTTGATATATTCGAGACGCCTTTAACGATAGCGTACCTTGAAAATGTTCATATAAGTAATTCTTGACTTCTCGCAAAAATAAAAATAAACGATACAAGGTTGAGAATCAAGATTTTAAAAATTTCTAATAATTCGATAATTTTCTTCTCAGATCAAGTTTGATTTTCCGAAAATATGGTCCGATCTCTCGAGCTTTGTTTAAGAACTTTGTAGAAGTATCAATATCACTAAAGGTAGACGCAATTTCGAATGCTCGCTATTCGAATGAAGGTCATTATGTCAGAATAATTCTAATGCTAATCTTTGTGTAAAAACGACTCCACAAGACATCAATCAAATGGAACTCCTTGTTCCAATCACAACATAGTTCGTTGGTATAATACATAACTGATAATAAAATTATTACATAAGACGTCAATTGTGGATGAAATGTGTAATTAAAAGACTTGCACCTTTGGAGTGTGTTTGTGGATTGGAAAAAAATATAAAAAAACATGTGCATAGTGAAGTTTTCCAACGCCTCCGTCACGGAAACAGATCCACAGGTGAAAGTTTAAATTTTGGACATTTTGAATTGGTTTTTTTTTTGTTTTCTTCTAAACAAAAGGTCTTCCGAAATGAAATAAGGTACGAATGGTGATAATCAATTGTTAACAGCTTGGTAATCCTATCAAATTTATTCTGTATATTATTGTTGCTCATTAGGCTCATCGAGGTATTAGTAAAAATGCATAAAGAGCCCGAGATCTTCTCTTTTCTCTTTGGTCTTGGTCTGGAAGATTCTCTCACGGTATAATTCATTCTTATTGCAGTGTGTGTATGTCCGTAGTGAATTTTAACGAGGGTATTTTGTATACTGGTACATAATAGAGAGACGGTGAGCTTGGAGCCCGCAAGCGACTCGTGCCGAGACTCAAACGAGTAAATAGTTTAAACGCAGTGTATTAAGTGTGCGGTACTCGGTCCAATCGAGAGTGCATAATGGCGCAAGTCGAGAGACTCGACCAGAGGCGGGTATATAGAACGAGTGTATCGACCTCGACTGTTTGTATGTTGTATACTATATACGGAACATTTCACGCAGAATCGAACTGCTTGATTCAATATTGTCAAAATTTATTTCCGACTCTCTATCATTCTTATCTGTTGATAATAAAATTATTCAACTATTTATTATCGAATACGTCAGTGCGCAATCCATAACCTTATTTAAATAACTTTTCATTCGGTTGAGTTTCAAATAAAAAATAAAGTAATGCTAATCTTTTACGATTTGTAAAAATTTGTTTTATCGTTCGAACGTGAATGTGATTTTCATCATTAAATGAATAAAATCGATGTGATCTATCTGCCTTCAATGAATAACGAAGGAAATTCAAATTATTATTTTTTGGATATATCTCTAACCAGTTAGAAAAAGTTCGTATCGAACAACTGTTGATATTTTTAATATCGAGTATTAAATATTCTCAAACCATTACTAATAGACAATTAATTCTTATGATGAAAATATTCATCCTAATTTACTCCTTCTCCGTTGGAAATATTTCGTATCCAATACATTTTTCGTGCCTACGAAAACCTGTATTTTTACACACGATCGCGGTTGCCGACATCAAGAACACAACTTTCGAATCAGCCAACTGTCTTCGACGACACGAATACGAAATAATAATACTGCGTCTTGGTGAAATTTTTATTTTAAATTCTTTCGAACATGATAATATCCACGATTTTTCTTCTTTTCGTCCCGGGTTCTATGATAAATTATCAAAAGTGTTGCAAACTCTCACAAAACCTTAATTTTCTAAATTTCCTTGCGTTATTCAATTTCCGGGGTAATGAGTAAACCTAATCGGTCAATCTCTATACTTGACTTGTGGAATGGACGCTCATCCTCAGGGCCACGAAAATTAGGCTCCGGTCGATCGCGAATTAATCGCTTCGGTGGACGATCAATCGTGTCAGGACCATCACACAAAGTTTAATTGCTCGACGATATCAAAACACGTATGAGGAGATTTTTTTAAATAATCATTGCTCGATCGACATACAAACTGGACGCAATATCATTGTTGCATACAATAATCTCGATGTACATTGTTGTTCTTTGATTCACGCAATGTTAAAAAATAATACAGCTTTACTTTCGATTTTAAATTGTTAAAAATTCGATTAAATTGTTAAAATAAATATTAGGTGGTACGCTTTACAATAGATTTCATATCGTTCGAGTTTGGAAAATTTTGAACTAAAAAATCTCACGCCCCTTAAAAACCTGAAACCCCTTTGGTTTTAATTCGAATCTTCAATGTATTAATCGGAACTTACAGTGTTTGGAGTCCAAAATCTAAAATATCCCATTCGCCTAAAAAATATGTGACTATTTATTGTCATGTATTGGAATTTGTTGTTAACTATTGGTGGCTGAACTTTGCAACGGATTATTCGATTTTCTTTTAGTATGAGATTCTTTTGAACATTTATCTGGACCCGGTGTTTAGAAATTCTTAAACGTTCAGACATGACGATTGCAAAGAAAAATATTTGTCTCAAAGTCACGACTTCCCGGAAGATAATGTAAGGTGTTAAAAAAATTTGAGCCAAACAGTGACCAATTGGTTTGTATTTTTTTAGCATTAACAATCTCATGCATGAATAAAATACAAATAAGAAAGTGGAAATAATGTGTTAGAAATCTATTTGCGGTTGGCACTAAATGGTGATTCTTGTTTGGAGAGTCACGATACGAAACATATTATTATGCTAACCATGTTGGCTGGTCCAAATATTTAAACGAGTTGAGCAAAGTGTGATAATCAAATATTGGGTGACAAAACAATTCCTCCATTTCATTCAATTATATGATGACGACAATAATAGTATTTATCCATGATTTTTCTTGGTGATATGTCAAAAAAAAAAACGTTGAAAAATATCAATAAAAATCATTGTGAAAAATTGTACATAAAATATCTAGCATTAGGATCAATTAAATTCGTTGCCTTTGATTTAGCTTCAATGTGCACGAATTTCTATCCATTGTTCATTGTTTGCTCAAGCAATTCATTAACAGGATGCGGAAAAAGAATGAATCGTGCGATCATGCAATAATCCTCCAAAGCATATTATATTCAGTTGGCATTGTCCTTGCACGTGGTTGAATGTTCCAATCGTGGTAATTCAAGATTCACTCAAAGAAGGAAACTCGCCTGGCGTAGGCGTTTTCTCGTTATAAATCGCGATTCCTTACTTCCTGTATGACGTTTAAGATGCTTCTTCGACCAGTTTAACAGCGAGTGCACGTCGTACGGAGAAAATCTTAAGCATACCGAGTGACGGAATACAGTTTTTCGCTACAATTTCCTGAGCTCAATCATCAAATTGGCCTGATAATACTGTGTACGAAGAAACGCTAGACTACATGCGGACATATTTGTAAAATGGATTTCATTGCGCAACGTATTTTTTTGCAGCAGTTGCCATATACATGCTGCGACAATGACTTTGAGCCACGGATCTTTAACATTGAATCTTTCAATTTAAATTTATAGAACCTAAAGATAACAAAGATACCAGTGGGGATATGAACCAATGCATAAACATTACATAATTATTTATGCAGGACGTAAGAAAGATTCAAAAAAAAAAAAAAAAAATATGTTTATTGTTGAGGATCTGCGTTGGACAAAAAAAATATTCATGACAAATGATTTATGATTGCAAAATTAAAAGAAAAAATGTTTTTCGTGTTTTATGAGCCGAAATAAGTGTGTTACTTTGTCTGCAGAACAAGATTGTTGATAAAATACACAGTTTTTCCTGTGAGTGCGAATAAACAATCGTCTCACAGACACAATTTATTGTAGGATTATAAATATCGAAACTTGAATGCATTCATGGAGTATGGCCTTTGATAACCTT
This sequence comes from Campoletis sonorensis, assembly GCA_013761285.1. Taxonomy (NCBI): domain Eukaryota; kingdom Metazoa; phylum Arthropoda; class Insecta; order Hymenoptera; family Ichneumonidae; genus Campoletis; species Campoletis sonorensis. The sequence continues at coordinate 2,286,062 of JACEOJ010000137.1, forward strand.
TCGTGTGACGAAAAGGTAAAACTCCGCATTTTTCATGTCACACGCATCGTCGTTCTAATCCAAGTTCGTAAGTGATGTTAATACTTAGATTATACCAATCGTTATCATTATTGGTGGTATAAACAAGTGTCGTTTCAAAAATTACACGAACGTTTGTTTACCTCACTTTCTAGTATACTGTGAAAAAATTTGAAAAAAATTTCATATCAGAGATCGCAGTAGAATCAAGTGTTTGATAATATTGTTATATACATTGGAACCGACTGTCATGAGGGTTAATGTTTGCTAACGAAATGGAGTATTCAACAAATTTTCTGATGTTTTGCCTTTTCGATTCACTGCGGAGTGGAAAATACAAGCTCCCATCACAGAAACAAATTTATGAAAATTTTATTAAATGACTAGAGTGCAATTAATACAAAATTTTTGGGATACTTTCAATTACGAATAATTCAACTATTATTTAAAAATTCATTAATAAATCAACACTACGATTAATTCGCGAACAAAGGTCACCATGTGTTATTATAATTATTGATTACTCAAATAATTAACTAAACTCGTGCAAAGGACGTTAGTTTGCTGCATAAGTAATTTACATTAATATTCGAATCGTTTTCTATTTGTTGATTCTAAACTACACAGAGCTACGTTTTTCTCTTTTGCACAGATGATTGAATAATGATAGTCCTGGAATCGTATATATTCATGAATAATGCGAAAATCGCAATCAAATATACATCAGCGCCGAAATTTCAAGAGTCAGTCTGTGGCATCATTTTTGGTAAGTTTCCAGAACGATTTGCATGGGTTATTAGCGATACACAGAGAGCAAAAATTTGAGCAAACGCTCACACGGAAACTCTTATATGAGACTTGGATTTAGTAAAGCAGGTTCGCCTCAGGAAACGTATATTTCCGGTTGTGTCCGAGTGTCTCTCTCGCCCTCTTGGTATCACAATCGTATTACATGGCACAGTGTCAGTAACAACGTCAGTGAACGAATAATCAACTGATTTTTACGTTTGTCGATTATAAGTAAAGATAATTATAGCTATACGATATTTTTATTGTTCTCAGTATTCTAAAAAAATAGATATTCGTTAGTTTCTATTAATGTACCGTATGATAGATCTTTCGAAGTTTAGCACAAAAATTTGAAATTATAAAATTCCTACATTTCAACAGCAGCCATGCAAGAATTTCTGCAACTGCATATGAAAAAACGTGTTCCAAATATAGTTTCGAAACAATGTGACATTTCCGAATGAGAAAACTGGACGAAACCATATGGGTCTTTTTTCTCTGTTACTTCTTGTTTCACGAACGTCCTGTATATTTGCTGGCAAGTTTTGTACTGTTTTACGTAACCACCTATTCGTGTATCTCGTCTACTGTCTGACTGGCTTAAAAAGCATATAAATATCACGCAAATTGATACAAACCGCGAGGTAGGGATTATACATACGCGGTCGTAAGGTATATTTTTTTCCATTTCCTCTTCCGGTGCGAGTAAACATGATTAAAGTTCTGTATTTCGCTCAAAGTACGTCCGGAATTAATGAATAAATATTCACAAAAAAGCAGGATAATCGTATTTTAGGAGAATCCATATCGTTTTGGAAAAATGTTTAATAATGAATCAGTGATTCTGAAGAATTAAAAAAATTGAACAATTCATTGGTAAGGTTTCGTAGCTTAAATGGTGTCATACAATAAAAAATTTAAAAATCTTGTACGTGCACTGATATAGAACGAACGTGATTACGTTATAATCTCTGTGTATTATGCAAAATGCTTGAGATTACATTTAATACTAATTGTTCGTGACTCATCCCGAGACGAGAATTTTTCTTCACCAGCCTACATATCCTTATCATATCACAATATGCAAAAGATTGTCTGGAAAAGTCGAGTTTTTTCGTCAAGTTTCACATTCTTATTCTCATGAAATAAAAAATAAAAACAAACGAGAATACCAAGTCTCATGTTTTCCGAATGTATTTCTAAGAATATCCTTAAAACGTTGATTCGAAATAACGTAAACTTATCATCATTCCTGTCTCTAAACCGAACGTTAGATCAATTCGGAAGGCCTCTCTATAAACATGCAGTTTAGACCCGAAAAACTTGGGATATTGTTAAAGAAAATCTGCGCGAATTCAGTTGGGTTCTGAATTTTTGATTATTGTAATGAAAAAATTTGAAAGAACAATAGAATCGTTTCAAGCTCAATTAATATATTTTTAGTCAACATTTTTTCGAGATGAATCTTTGAGAAAATTTTGCAAAAATCACAAAAATACCAATGTCAATTTTACAAACTATTTACCGTTATCTGAACTATTTATTTGTGGCGTGATAGTTTTCTTGATTTTTGTTAAATAGGATGAAACTCGAGCTAGACTTTTGAAGAAGAAAAAGACTATCGTCATGATTTCTTGGGAGGTGTCGCACTGAAGGGAACCACCTAATCGTTTATTTACCAGCTATAATATGTCTGAACGATTGATCGATATGCATGGTGAGAGGGAGATAGAGAGAGAGAGGAGACTCATTGATACGCGTACTCACTTGCGTGAGAGACTTATGTGCACTTGTCCCATATTCTACGACATTAATTCTTTTTTTTTTTTTTAATTTCTTGTCTCTTTATGGAGAGGACTACAAAACCGTTATTTACATAATTGATACTGCCGCGAACACCTGAGAAGTATAACGGTAAACGGTTTGAATGGTCGATCGTTGATGAATGAGTTATAATTATCGTTTACGAGACAAACCGTAAATCCCTTAAAAATAATAAACGTTGAGAGTGTCATCAATTCTCAAAAAATGTAAGCAATGTGTGTCAAAACATTTTTTATTTTCTCTCGTGTGATAAAAATATGAATATTTATGTATATTTATTTAAAATCATGAAAAAACATTCTGAACAACATTTGTTATCGAAGGTCTATAGTCATGTTCGATATTGTATTTTGCAATGATTGAAAACTTTTGAACGTGTCGATAAATAGGTTCTCTTGGTAATTATACGTGTCTACGTTGTATTGAGATTCAAAGTAACCGCAATCTTTTCATTCTTCGTGACATAATTAGTGGCGATACGACGTCCAGTAAAAGTGAACGTCAACGCGTTAAAGTAGTTTTTTCTTTTGAACATGCAAACCGTGAACTGCCGAATGAAAGAATTATTTAATGAGTTATATTATAGTCTTTTCTACATAACAACAAGCGTAATTGCGCAGCAGGCGTTGTATAAAAAAAAAAAAAAAAGCTTTATCGTACAGTATAAAAAAAGAATTGTGTAATCGCTGATGTAAATTTCTTCCGATTAATATCGATCTCAGTGAGTGAAAGCGGGCCTAAGTTTCTCGTATTTCACTGTAGCCAATAACAGTTTCATTGGTCTCTCTTTCTCTCTCACACCTTTTATTTCTCTCTGATAAAAACTATCCGAGCAAAGTTATTAACTAGTGTAAAATTGCGTGACGAGCGAACGGTATTTCGACTCCAGTCGAGATGCATGGCAATCTCACAAACACTCGAGACCAGTCCCAGAAGTATTTACTTATATATACACATATATATGCAGGTACACCTGACTCTAGGTTAACTCCCTTCCCTGGCGAGCTGCAATCCATGGAACGACCGTTAATGCCATGCCGTTCGCGGCCACCGACCTCTGAATCATGTACTTGCATCTCCTATGGGCACTTGAATACTACCAAAGAAATCCTGATGATTTTTTTACGGGTCAAAATAGGAGATAACGATCTGCCTTTTTTCCAATTCGTCATTTCTTTCTCGTACACCCGGTAATTTTTTTTACCACCTTGGGAACAACCTGCTGAATTTTTAACTCCGCACTGTTCGTAACACACATCGAGTGAACGGTAAATGGCGAAGGCAGATTTGCATAATACATTCTGGATGCCTGCGACCGACCAAGTTGCCAATAAATCATCGTCTCCAAACGATCAATTTGTTGTTCTTTTTACCGTACACACTGATAATCCTTGGGTTAGTATGAAAATCAAAATGTCCGCGGAAAATATGCATAAATAAAACTACATTCTGGTTTTTTTCCCTTGACAAGTAGTTTAGGAAAATATTACATTTTTTCACAACAGTCCACGTGGTTTTTTGACTTCAATTAGTGTAGAAAGAGCTTCTTATGCTGAAATTCACTTTATTCCGAAATTGCAGTAAGCCTACCACGCAATACTGAGTTCAAGAGATAAATAATTTGTCATTACACGATGATAATAGCCATTTAACTCTGATGCTGAGCTTGTAATTATTGTTTACATTATTGTTATACCTTATTGTTAAAAAAAAACGTTACGAAAAACCTTAACGCCCTGAATTGCGACATCAAGATGAAAGTTTAAATGTATTCACATGTATTTTGCCAGATCTAACCTCGGACTTTGCAACAAACACAGTATAACACGTTTTTCCGTAACGTTGCCATGATAATCCTACAGTATCCAAAGACAACGTAACCATTTCTTCCTGCTTCGGATAGTTGGAAAAATTGAACAACACAAAAAATCTTTATACTTTCTGACAACTATTTCCTGCACACCGTTACCACAACTTATTCCTGAACATTATATAAGCAACCAGTTAAACAAAAAAAAAACAACAGAAAAACACTCGCACGGTGGCACGAAAACAAATTTAGAATTTGATGAGATGCGATTTTGGTTTCTCAGAAGGAAAAAACCCGAACGACTGTTGTTTCTGTTCCAACACATGGAATTTATTCTTAATTATCTTTCCAAAGGACTGTCGTCACATCAATCAAAAAACTACTGATACGTAATGACGTCTGGCAATTTTTAATACCGTGGTTACGAAATAAATTTGAATATAATTTTTGTAAAACATTCATACGAGTTACATACTTGCATATTATCGGTAATTCAGTCGATTAAATCGTTCATTTGGGCAAACTATCTCATATCATTCGAATCACCGATTCATGAAAACTGCACTGAGACCAAAATTTGGTTGAAAATGACGATTGTTTAGTTGAATACGCGCGAGTAAATAATCAGCAATAATAACAAAAATTATGGGCGGCTGTATCCCGCGTATGGGAAACGTCCTTAATTCGCAATAAACTTTTGGAAAAGTTCAACAATTACAAATGAAAGTTTAGAGTACAAAGTGTAAAGTGTATCCTGAAAAGTCTTGAAATCAACAAATGAAAAAACTTCTGATCGCTAGAAGAGAATGGAAATTTTTTGACCGGCACGTGCTGGAAATTATTTTGGTGTAAGAGATCTTTAGAGATTCGTACCTTCACGTAAAAACCTGTAACTGGTCAGCAATAATGAAAAAGTTTGCGGTTGCCTAAAGATCGTGTAAAAATGCCAACTTTCTAGTAGAGCAAAATTTTTTCCACTGACGTTTTTGTTGAGTTACAGAATGATTTGACTTTTGAGAACCCATTGGTAATGCACAGACGTTTTTCTACAACGTAAATCTGTGCAGGAATGCATGAGTATAATAACGGCTTTATGGATGTATTTATTATTCAACGTATATTTATGTCCATTAATGTGAATTTACTATTCAATTGACGAGGCTGCAATAGATCTGGGATACAGAACTATGACTACGAATTACCCTCGTAATTTCAATGCTTGGTCAGACTGTAAGTTGTTTTTATGTCATTGACAACAGAGAACGATGAGTTCAAGCATTGAAATCGCACAGGTTCGAAAAAAATAAAAATTCAACAGCACGAAACGAATCGCGCTAATTATCAACCAACTTTTTGTTTATCAATTGAATTTTGGGTTACCATGATCGTTCAAAACAACCACAAAGTATATAGTTCATCGATTGTCCCCCACGTAAACGAAATGTTATTTTGTCAATGTTTTTTTCATCATTAAAGAGTCTTAAGCTTGAATTTCGACATTGAATTACGATGATGTATGTATAATCGTGTTCTAATTGAACATAATATTATATTTATAAGAACATATTGATTGTAGGGAAAATATTAGCTCATATTAATTTCTTCGAAAAGGAAACAAGGATAAAAAATTATGCAGCAGCGATATGATTCCCTTGAGACTTTTCTTTCATACGTTATTACGAATAAAAACGAAATTTTGAATAATTTTGTCAATAATAAGTTTAATTTTGAATGATTTATCTTGTCCCTAAATGATGAACTCAGTCAATAAGGAAAAAAATTTTGAACTAATAACAAAACTGACAGAAACAACTTGTTCATCGGAGATAAATGAATGAAAAATGTATACGTTCGGTTGTCAATGCGTATGTTGACAGTTTGCAAGTGCGGTGCATTAAAAAACAAACAGGTACCATAAATTTAGAGTTAATCGTGGAATCTCATTTGTTCGTCAACAGAAATCATGAGCTCAATTATTTTCACCGATAACATAATTAAGGTCGTAAAATGTCCAATTGAAATTTTTTGATCGATCTTGTAAACATTTGAAATTCCACAACGACGAATTATATTTGATTTATTGTAGAAAAAATAATTTCATCAATGAAACCCGTAACTACTCGTAAGTATATTCTTAATTAATCAATTCGATAGGGGTTCACGAGATTATCGGGAGATAATTTGAATCGAAAACTCACTTGATGACTGTTTGCTTCATGCTAGTGGTCATAGCGGTCGCCTATGATCGATATTTATTTTCCCGCCCTCGATGTCTTTTCTTCCAAGGTATGATAAGTTTTTCAAATTATCTTCACACTACCACATGTCACACACATGAAACACCGATCGAGCACACGCGATTAATTAAAACAAAGAATCGCAACGTTGATTATTCATCGATTGAACAGTTGTTCAATGATTCATTCTACTACAATTTTTTTTTATTGTTTTTCAATTATTGTTATTGTTTTTCATTGGTGTTTTATCGCAAAAATGAAAAAATGATATATATCGGCAAAATAGGCGCAACGATCCGGATGAATCGGATTGAAGCGTTACTGCCGGACTGAACAAGCGCGAGCACTTCTCATCGTATTTAAACTCCCTTCTCCCTCTCGACCACTCGTGACGGGCGATGGGTTGTAGGTAAAGTTTACGCACGGAATCGGACTCACTACGAATTCTCGTTATCTGACGCATCTTCGTCAGATATCACAGGGAATTTCGCGTCTTTAAACGCGATGCAATTCGGTCAATGTGCTCTTCTCTTATCGCTTCCTCACATCGACATATCTTTTCGCGAGTTTTCTTATAAGTCTTTCTCTTCGCATCTCGTAGTGGAATTTCAATTGCAACTAAACTCTAGCTGTTTAGGACTCCTGTCACGTTTTTTCAAATTCTTTGTGCAGATTAACCCGCTAATAAACATTCCGCAAGAGGGATGCTTGCTCGTTGCATTCTGATTATTTTCTGAACGCTCAATAACAAGTCGACGTTCACTTCAATTTTCTTTTTTCCTTCTCAAATGATTCATGCTTCTGTACATCCGATGAAAACAACAAAATATCTAAGAAGTAATATTAATAAACTATCGACCCAGAGGATACTTCGTTTAAGAAGATGAAAAGCCTTGCGTTGATTGAGGAATGAAGAATGCCCTTGAATATTTTCGCTCCTTTTTAAATATACACTTATGCTTGTTCAAAAATAAAGCTCGTTCAACTTTTTATTCTACTTTATAGAAACTTGGAATGACTATTCTACCAAAAACGATCAGAAGGTTTAACAATTTAACAATCACGTGAGTAGAGGGTCAAATTGCAGATGATCCTCGAGTTATCTGAAAAAACCTCTAGCAAAGTGTTGGACGAACGGTATTTTGATATATCGAACAGCTCAATGATCCGTCATGAGAACAAGGGTGAGGAAGAATGAATAAATGATAAAAAGACTGAAATGAGCCAGCATCACCATGCGGTTATAAAATATGTGCGATGAGATTCCCTCATTCGTTTTATATAGGATTGATAAATCACTGATGCGATTGGATAGTGAGCGTGAGAGGCTTACTCGCCACTCGTGATTTTGATCTGCGCACGAACATTCCACTCGTGTGACTGATGGCGGATATATTCACAAAAATATAAACACAATAGTAAAAATTCATCAAGATTAGACTAAGTTTCATGCTTTTTTATAAAATAAATTTATCTGAAAAAATATATTCCAAGGTTGTTGAAATATTTGTCAAGATGTAAATTAGCATATATCAAGACAAAACCAAAATTCTAATATCTTTTCGACACTGGCGAAACATCGTTTTTGTAAACAAGAAACACAGAAGAGCTCCGATGCCCCATGTTTTGAAACGAAATGTTTGAAGTTAACACTTCACACACGCTTGCTGTGCAATGTGCGGGAAAATCAGCCCTTTTCGGTGACTTTTAAACTTTATTCTCAAAAACTTTGCTCTTCATATCTCCAAATTGAGAAGACGAGTGAGTATCAGCATAAAGCAGAAAACATTAAACATTACGAATGTTGAGTCTCGATATGGCGATAATTGAAACGTTTCATAGTCAACGAAGATTCCGTCCTCATAATTCGAATGCACATTTGACTCGACAAATAAGTCACTCTTTTTCGTCGACTAATTCGTCTAAGGTGAAAGTTTGCCAGTTAAAGTTTCACTTTGAACGGTTATTGGAACATAAGTCAGAACATCAACTGAGCATTGTTCAAATAATTAAAAATATGTTATCAGTGACGTATCGCGGCTCGTTTTTGACAGAATGCTCAACAAATTTTGCTGACGGCTCAGACATAGTAAAATAGACAGTAGAAATGGTTAAACAAACCACAAGAATAGCAGAAACGATGCGTACGATAATAAAAATGAAATACCAACATAAAAAATATTTTATCTGGAAGTGAGAAGCAGGCAAAAAGAGTTCTGTTTCTCACGATAATGTTAATAATGCTTAGCCTTGGAGGGTTTTATCCGCAAGAAAATAGCCGTAGTAGGGGCTTGTGTTGGATGGAAGAGAGTCAGAAGAGAGGCTTGCGTTGGCATATCCCATCACGGAATAGGCTATATACACAATCGAGACAGACTCGAAACGGCAGCCGAGAGTTCTCTCGGTCATGTGCCTCTCGGCTTCTCTCGATGTGGTGGCTGAACATCGAGAGCGCGGACCTATGACTAATCAGCCTTATCGGATCCTCTCTATCTGGATCTCCGAGAATTGCTTCGAGGCCAAGGAAGATCTTCTCGTCAATTAGGCGTACAAGGGCTTATTAATATAATTAAAAAAGATAAAGAAGTGAAGAGAGTGTATAGAGAAAGAATTTTTACGAGCGGTACGTTAATATTGTCTACAAATTTATCTTATTGTTGAAATTCTCCAATCGCCTAATCGATCAGCTTCATAACTCGTGACGCAAAGAAGGGAAATAGTTCGTATATCGTACTCATCGAGTACTCATGACAATCGTTCAAATCAATCGAGAACACTGTTGCAATATATTTATTCTAAGACGGTCGTGATGTGGCTCTGTATTTACACACATTTGCACTCATAAATATATATAAATTTATACATTATATGTTGCTTGGATGTGTAGTGCATGACTTTAATATCGAAGGATCTATTTACAACGACGATAAAATCAATCTCCGTGGGATCGGCTTTAATAATCTATCTTAAATTGCATGTAAAGAAACAAGTCTTGAATACTGTAGCGAAAGGTGTGGTAATTTGGACCCCTATTTTATTCTTGGTCCTTTTCCTCACAATAGTGCATCAATGATTGTGACAATAAGTCACAAAAATTGATTGAAATTTCATCCATTTTTGTATGTTTCAAAATAATCTTAATGGAATGCCAAATATTAATTCAGTTCAGCATCCACTAGACGGACTAAATCTGCAATATTTAATTTATCAAGGATCAAAGCAACATTTGGTGGTCAAATTACTTATAGAAATTTGCAAACAAAAGTGATTTTGATGACCTGGATTTCGCGTAGTTTCTGATGATTTTGAACACGACTTTGAAATATTGGAGGGTGCCAATATACCAACCAAGGTCCAAATTGCCACATCTCTCTCTGCATGTGTTCGACCTTTAGCCATAACGAGACCCAATCGTTCGAACGTAATTACTGGCAATCTGAGTTAATTGTTAATGCGAAGTTTCGATTGGCAAAGAAGAAAAATGGCTGACAGATTGCATTTGAAAAAAAAAGCATTACAATATACATGAATATCAATAACAAATTTGATTTTTTTCTATTCCATTCGATCTTCTCTTTCATTTTTTTTATGTAGGTCAGATAAGCTGAAATCGACGGAGAAATTAATTTAATTTACTGAAACTCCTCAGAAATAGATTAAACCAAATGAATCTAACCGAGCTACAAAATATTAACTAAAAACAGATGAAATATGGCAACTCTGGGTTTCTTGTTCTCAAACTCATAAGTTTTAAGAAGTCATAAAAAAAATATGGATGCGAAAAAACTTTTGGAGTGCCAGAATATCCTGTTTTTATGATAAATTCATAAACGACTGAAATTTTTTTTTCACAATTAATATTATAACCTTGGAGGACATCTTATCGAGACACGGATTCGACTACGATTCCACACAAATCAATCAACGCTTTCTCCTTTCACGAAAACATAGCAGAAGGGTGGTTGACCAGGTGGTTGACGTTCGTTGTGCTCAGATGAGCAACCCTTCCTGGACTCCAAACTCAATTCACCGATCACTGTTGAAAGGTTGACAAGGGAGTCTCAAAGCAATAGAGTATTCATGTCCACTAACATTTCAAAGAAATTTTTAATCGGAAAACATGGCAGCGATCCCTCTATAAGTTGGATGAATTCGTATATTTTTCGTTATTGATGTTTGTCCGGAAACGACGAAGACTTCGGTACGGCGTTAGTATTATTCCATAAATCTATAAACTTTGAAACAATGAAATGAATTTTGGATTCAATCGAAGGCTTTCCAATGGAAAAATTATCGTGTACGTCGTTAACGATAAAGTGAGGTCTCACAAGCAGACTCGTATCCGTTCTATTTAGACACTCATTACGCCATGATGATTTGCCATTCGCACGCGGTCAATGGATCGAACGGATTACATGAAAAAATGTCTGCCATGTAACTTTCATTTGCGCTCCACGGACAAAAGTCATCTACAGCTGCACTTAGTCTCATTCATCGATTCAAAATTCGAACATCTTGGAACCCGAGAATTCTGATGTCTCCGCGACACCAGATAGCACCCAAATTGATTATGTTGGTCCATATTCTTCCTCATGTTGACGGCAGCTTGGCGCCTTCCGTCATGCGAGAAAACGGAAAAGTCGAAAACTAGCACCATGCAATTTCAACTTATTTTTTCTCTGAACATCTGTAGTGGGTGTCTTTATTAGTGTCAGCGTAACTTGTTGTCTTTACTGATTGGATGCAGTGCAAAAACAGTTGCACGAACGAAAAGAATTTTTGAGACCTTATTTAAATACGGGAACTATTTCCAAGTTCTGGAATCTCCATTGGAACATAGACGAGCCTGCGTATGAATTTCTAAGCACAACTGTTGTAGATATTGCGTTGTAATATAAATATTATCCACCCTATGTATCATTTAACCATCCCAGGCAATTATGACGTAAACTGCTGAACACGATTTCATGTAATATTATGATAAACGTTCAACCTTATTCCGAGTATTGCGATAACTATCAACCTCGCCCGTCAAAAATTATTATTTGCATGGATACATAAACAGATTTTAAACAGGTTTATTTGATCATAGTTTTATAACATAGCGTTCATACGATGCGTCATCATTCTGAAATATAATAAGCTGTCCCAAAAAAATGTAACTAAGTTATAGCTCCAAAACAATTGAGTGGTGCAAAGTTTTATGGCAGATTAAAACGATGATTGAATAGTATAGTTGGACCATGTATTTCATTGTGATTATGAATTACCTCGAAAAATCGCAATGTGTGGAAGAAAACGTCTCCATTGTATACATAAGCCAAATATTTTTTTCCGGTTAATTTACAACACGGACTAATCTTTTCGGTACACATCTCCCAAAACGTTCTGTATAAAGGGATCCATCTACTCCGTTGAAGTTCAGTAACGAGCTCAATTTCCATAAGAAATAGACGCATTGATTGTCAAAAGAACGACAGTAAAGACATTGTTTAATATGGATACTAAAATTATTATTTTGCTTGTCGTGAGCATTTTTGCATTCGCTCCAGAGTTCACCACGGCGACAATACCAGGTGAATATTAGTAAAAATATTATTTTAATTATCACGTACAGCATATTCCATAGAAGCACATAATCAAAACATTTTTGACTTTCTCAAATCGGCGCTAATGCGATTGCCGCTCCATCGATTTTCTCTGTCTAAGTTGCACCGTATTTTTTTTTCAGCATTCTGCAATCAATTACCTACACCCGGATTTCCTGGAGATAATGTGGACAAATGGGCTTTCAATCATAAACAAAATAAATGCACAAAATTGACATGGAGCGGTGATACTAAGGTTCACAATTTCTTCGACTCGGAAGAGATGTGTTTGAAAACCTGTCGACCAGTGGAATCAACATCCTCAAAACCTTACACTCTTGTTAGTGGCGTTTGTGTCTGTCGTTGTCCAAAATGCGACTACCATGCTTTGTAAGTATTAATTACATGAAATAATAGGAAAACTCAATTTTTTTGTTGTGACTAAGTTTTTGGTGGCTAAGTTCATTAACTGAGGAATAATGATTAATTTTTTTGTTCCTCCGAGGCAATGATATTAGAAAGATATTAAGATTATTCTCGAACTTGGCGAGAATTAGTAACAAAAACAACTATTCAATTAGTTACATTAACCCTTAATCACTGTTATCGAAAAACAATATTTTTTTTTGTTCAGCGTACCCGGAAATCATGCTTTCACTACTGCAGCCCCGAAATCGACCGCAGAGCTGACAACCACGACTACTGAAAGCTCCCTAATGAAGAAATACTTTGGATTTTAAAAGTTTCCATTATTGCTGCCCCACATCGAAAATTAAACAAAAATAATTGAATCGTGAATACACATTTTGTAAATCGTTGTAATAAAATAATGCACATATACATCCGTGTTATTCTGTATTAATTTTTTCTCTTTTTCTCCTGCACCTTATTTTTCTTTGTGTTATTTTTGATAACGTAGAATAAGACTTGAAAATGGTGGAGTAATTGAATTTTAATGGGTGTTCGTCGCTAAGTGATAACGTACAGATAACCGAATATTTTATGTTTATAAATGAAGCGATTCCATAAATATTAAGCACATTATTTTTACTGACTTTTTTATATTTGAGTACGCAATTCCATTGATAGAGAACAATGAGTTTACGATACTTCCACGAAAATCTTTAGCAAGCAATTTTTACGATTTAATGTAGCTACTAATTGGCAATTGTTATACAACAAAACCTCTCAAAAACTGCTTACGTGCAAAAAGTAAAGATAATTGACCCAATTACTGACAATCCCTCATCTAAGAGAACAAAAAGTAGTTTGTTTTGTTTACTTGGTCGGGGAAAAAATTAATCTAAATAATAAAGAGTAGTCGACGATGATTGCGTCAAATTTTATAACCGGATATTTATGAGTGTATTTATATTTTTATCTCAGCATCAAATGGTACAAGAATATAATGGTTATAATTAGCAGAATACACAGAAGCGATTACCGGAACAAACATACCAGATGACTATCGGTTACACAGCATTTAAAAAATTCTGGTGAACCATAAAATTTTTATTGCTGCGATTAAATTGCCGGAACGAATAAGAAATTTTTTCTTGCGACACTCGAAAAATAGCTTTGATAATACTTTTTCCGCGTGCAAATTTTGTAAATTTGATCTTAATTCCTGGGTCCACAAATAATGGAATCTAGACAGTGACAATTTTTCATGAGCTGACTGTTTTTAAAAAAGTTTCAAATAAAATCAGGACGAAAAGATCGAAAAATTTGTAAAAAATTCTTTTTTTCATTACCAAATGGGAAATCCTTGCAAAATACGAGAACGTCCAATGCATTCAGATCGGATCGACCGTGAATTACATTAGATTGAGTTATTTTTCGCTCTCTATCTCTACCTCCATCATATGTGTATGTCTCTAATCAACAAATTAAGTACGAGACGCGTCATTTGGATTGTCATTGTGACGTCGATCTTAGTTGTTATCCCCGCCGTCGATTCCGTCTCTTTTTGAATCACGTGGTTCATCAAGACTCTACTACTAAGTAGATTTCTACGTACAATGCATTGGTTTAGTAAATAGAAACGTCGTCGATTACAAATTTTCTTCATTTTCAACAATGTTAGGGTCGGGTCAAACTGACAAATGAATAATAATCTGTCAATGAAAGATGTGTCCGCAAGGTGTTTGAAAAAAATTTAGTAGGCATTTGGAAAAAAACTTTTCAACCACGTACAAAAATGTCATGTTTAAACAGTCTCGAAGTGGCAATGTCGTGAATAGATGCATTAAATAAATTGTTAATATAACTGGTATTAACAGAAAAACTAATTTTTTAGAGTTACTATATTTCCACAAAACACCATAGAAATACCATGGGTGATTTTAAATAAATAAATGAAGGGAGATAATTAATGCGAGATGGAATCACAAATGCTAACAATCACGCACGGACAATAAATATGCTGTATATAAATTAACAACCGTTCCGTGAACTTGTTATGTATCCACCATGGAGGAAACGACTGTAACCTTATAATCTCCGAATAACCGCCCACAACGAAAGTTTATCGAGATTTTACCGTTAATCCTGAACAGTTCCGATTGAGCGTTACTTGGTGCATCTTGTATTGGCTCTGCCGAGCACGTTCTATCAGCAAATCCAATAATAATTCCGTTTGCATTACTTCAGCGGAGAGTATCAAAGGTCCAAAAGGAAATTGTCTTCTCCACGACCATTTCGACACATCCTGTTGTTGATCATCATGGTCAAGCCACTAGGATAAGTTACTATTCATTGATGTTAAGTCATCTTCATAATCAGAAAGTGACTTGACGCCTTTTTCAACCTTTTTCGAAGATTCCAACCGAGGAATCTAACTCAATTGCAACTCAAGCCGTACCTTATTGTTAATAAGTCATGTGGGTGTTGCGTATTTTAGGTTTCTAGTGTATCGAGGGTTTACGTACATTTGGAGAGGTCAAAAGCTTCGATTTTTGAAAAAATAAAAACTTTCCTAGCCTTGTACACTTTAAATGTAAAAAAAAACCAGAAATCGATAACATATTGCGGTTTCTAAGAAAAACAATGTGACGTCTGTCTGCTAGACACTTGACTGTCAGAATTGTTCTTTTTTTAAATATAAAAATCGCGCTTTTTTTCATAGAAGTGAAAAACTTGTAAAAATTAGAAGAAATCTTGCCGTTGTGACAAATACATTTCTAAAAACTCGGTCTTCACAAGTTTTTTTTTTTCAGTGAACATTCCACGATGAGAATGTTGACAAAAAGAACTGTTTTACAAAAAATACATCGACAGCTCATAAAATTTGATTTTTTTAATGAAATTTTTTACTTTCATAGACGTATCAAAATTGCATTTTTAAATCAACAAGAACTTGTTCCATTGGATACATTTTTTCAGTATTGAAAAAATAATGAAAATTCACTCCATTTCTGGTACTTATACGTTTATGTTTAAAAAACCCTTCAGCAGGGTTGAATGAAATATTGATGTTTGCAGTGAAAACTCATTGAAATCCTCGTGGCCCCTCATCAATGATAGTGAATTTTTTTTTCACGTATAACATCAGATAAAATCCTTGTAGACACGCATAAGTAAATTTGTTATTTTAACCTGCGTTAAAAAAAAATTGCATCAACATTCTGACAAAGTTACATAAAACGGCAATGCATTTCTACAAACTGTGATTTATTCAATTTTCATTACATTGAATTTCGTGTAATAAAAGAATATTAAACATGATTATGGAGATTTTTTGAGCTAAGCTCAGTTGCGGAAAGATTGTGAAGGCACATCGTACTTTTAAGGCTGTACAACCTTTCATGTGTATTAATTCGTGTATCGTGCAAGCATGTACGTTTTAACTGCGTCTATATTACTAACAACAGGAGACGGGCCACTCCTATAACGGGTCGGTCGTCAGCTTTAAATACATACATTTCGTATCTATACACACATATGGTCTCTTCCACGTGAGAAAATGACACCATTTTTCAAGACGAGCTTTTTTCAAAAGTAAATCAATTTTTTAACCGGTTGCTATTGCTAATAAAAATGTTTGAAAAAGTGATAAAGAAACTCACTGTTAATAAAACGTTTTTATAATTTTTCATTTTCAAGAGATTTCACGATGCCTCATTATCCCATCCGCTGAACAGCGGGACTTTAGATCTACCGAAAAGCTTTTACGAGTTCTTTGAATCGTAATGGAATGTGACAGAATCACTGAAAAGTCATAATGCTTGTCTCTCTCTATCTCTATCCCTCCCTCCCTCCTTCCCTCCCTCTCTCTTTCTCTCTCTTTCGCCCTTTTATTCCTTCTCGAACCTCCAATGCCACATCTTCTCACGAAAACTGACCGAAGCGTCTTAAAAAGAAAAAAAAAACAGACGGCAATAATCCACCAAAATCCCTCTTAAAATTGAAGACCAAAAAGATTACGCTTAGTCGTAAACACGTTTTCGAGCAGAGGATATACTTTTACAGCTATCAGACTCCACCATTAAGCCTCAAGGGAGTTCAACATGCAATTAAGGGAAAAATTGGTCTCCTCGTCGAAGAGCAATGGGAAAAATCTTGGCGTTTTCTTATCTGTTCTGTTAGGTTTCAATAAACTGAAGTATCGCTACTGCGACAAAATCACCAGTAGTGCATTCTCGTGAATCAATTTTTTTTTCTGATCATGACCCGAGACCGAACAAGGAACCTCATTATGATTTTGACATTTGGTTAGAATGATCTTCCGAATTTCAAGTGTCAGCGCAACTGTATTTTCCAATCAACAAAAACGCTCCTTTATCGAGCATTTTTCCTACATCAATTTTATTTCGATCGAATATAATGATAAGTGCTTTGGGTACTTTTGATCTAGAATAGAAGCTGCTTCTTTACTTTTACTTCACTTTCCACATAATCTCAAAGCTAAAGTATTTTCATTGGAAAAGAGAAATTTATTAAAAATACTTTGCCTATTTTTGTAATTAATTTTCAATTAATAAAAAGGATACTTCGTTAGCTGCCTGTATTTTGTTTTTTTTTTAATGTATAAAATACAGCAGAGCCAATACAGTTGTTTTGAGATATCAAAAACAAGACATCGCTATTTCAAATTGCAAAATGCAGTTGTTCTACTTAGAAAAAAAAACACGATGAAAAAATTTCAAACGAAAAAAGTTAAATTGACAAAACCATTTTGGCCGAAGTGCTGCTCTCATTGAAAGTTTGCGAATATAGGCGAAATAATGAGTGAGTAAATTATTTTGTTTTTATAATTTTGTTCAAAGCACATTTAGAAATGAAAAGGCATTAGAAAATTTTAGGTGTGGAAAATGTTTTCTCACCCTCATCAATGGTCGAGGAACATTTGATTGCTTCGAGATTGTCAAAAACTGTTAATATCGTTCTTCGAAACCTGGTATTTATTTTTCGCATGCTTACTTACGTTATGGTAAATCTGATTGGAAAAAAATCACGCTCAGTTAGTTCATGTACCTCTGCCGAAATTCGGTTGAATATTTATGACGCGATCCAGCCTCGAAAGTCACGACATCCGTACAGTTCGTTATCGGCGCCGCTGTTAAGTTTTACGACAATACAAAGCCTCTGGTAAACGAGATTCAAGCGTTAGCATTCCTACAGTGCGAATATTTTATTGACTTTTTTTTCACTTTCTGAATTCTGATGGGCTTATAAAAGTATCGCAAACAATTGAAAAATATTAAAGGAGAGTGTACGAAAAACCGTTTTGGTGCTAATTTGTGCGATGATTTGGTGCCACGTTTCAACATTACCGTATCGTTCTCAAAAACTACGTTCTATTTAAATTTATCATTCCTTCCATTTCATTGTTGATATATTTACTTTATTTTAATAAGATACAGCAACAAATATTAATGACTAAATCAACCAATAAAAATGAATAGAACGAGCTAAAAGATCTGAGCATGATCTAGTGGTTACTTGAGTAATTTGAATATCCATTAATCACTTAATTAATCCATCAATCACTCTAGACTTTCTATTGTGTCCTACGTCCATTCAAATCTGTGACTTATTTAAATGCAACATTTTTTTAAATGCAATTCATTATCCATCATGAACAGATTTCCATTCGAAGATGGTGTTCTTATCTAATCTCGCGGTAGTACTATATTTGGAGCGATTACTGTATGCAAAACATATGTCATTAGACTGTATGTCGATTATATCTTTTTTCAAGACGCAGATAATAATTTAAAATTTACCGTAAGACATTCGAAGTGCACCACAAAGGTGCGAACCTATATCTACCTGCACATAAGCATAAATACGTGCCTGCGTTTACAACATGAACAAGAAGCTACTTTCACCGCATGAATTAACATCCGTTCAGCCTTTTTTTATGCATTTTTTTTCTCACTCTATCGTCAACTGACAAGAAGTTCATGCTCTCTTTTCTTAAGATCCTGAAATAGAATATGAGTAGCGTGGAAAGTTAGAGTTTTCTGATTCGATGTTCGGGTACTCGCCGCGTACAGAGTTGCTCAAAATACAGCGATAAATTTCTTCTAAATTTCGCCAATAATTGAAATATCGGATCTTGCTTCAATATTTGCACAGAAAACACAAATGACAACATTTTTTATGTACCGTCAACTTAGTTTTTGTTTATTATTATAGCTCTGTTGCTTGGCTGAGGGAAAGATTGGTTTGATGATTGATTTGATTCTGAATGAGCCGTTAATTTTGAATCACTCTATACAGAAGGTGTCGTAAAATTTACCTGAGGGCACGTCATGAATATATTTACCATGTAAGTCCCCATAGTGTGCCTTGTTCAGACCATTACTCCAGTCCTTTAATGATACGTCCTCATTTTTACGAGCAATTTTTTTAAAAATTTGGACACGAATTTGAATTTCTCTTCCAATTTAAAAGCGTAAAAAATATAATCGGAGATCATGACACGAAAAAATTAATTGGAAATCGGATGTTACATAAAAGTTGGAGTTCTGTAATATGTGAAATTTTTTTGTGGCTGAAGATGAATAAATGGTTAATTAAATCTGTAGATATATTTACTTTTCTTTGAATTGTTGCTATTCAGAGACGCTCTATGCATTTAATATCGTGACAGATGCTGCAGTATATGACCTGCAATGTTTTATTGTTTCAGAATAGCCTTAATGGGTATTACGATCGGGATAACCGGAAATTGGCGATATTTTCATAACACGTAGTGTCATCAGCTCATACGTGTTATTAGATTAATTATTCGAAATTTTAATGGATCATTTCATACGGTCTAATCGCAGACATCATCAGAATCGCTAGGCTTCCGGGTCCGCGTTAGTTCTGATAACTACCGAGTACTGATATATACGCCCGAAGTGCTCGAATCGTTATTTTACCACTTCTTTAATCTTAATTTACGGTTCTCCAACGTTTGAGAACGTTATCGGTGAATAAAAAAAATGTAAGGAGTGAACAAATCAACGTATTCAGAGAATCGGGTCAGTCGAACATGCGAGATCTGGCCAATAGGGGTTCGTACCGTTAGATGCGAAATAGCACAAACTGTTAATGGCTAAACCAGTTTTGATCGTGTTCTCGTGAAATGGGATGACCACCTAACTATATATATTAACAATATATGAGTTTATATGTACATTCGAAACATGTATGTATCTCGTTCGTTTGCCCGCCGGGCAAACAGACCAGAGTTCTACCCTGTACTGCAATCAGTCGAGCATAACCATTTTTGTTATCGCGAATGTTCTCATAAACGTCGAAAAATTATTCAATTTAACATAAAACGGTGTTTATGGGTCTCACGTGCAAAAATTCTTGACATTGATAATTACGATTTAGATATAAACTCATAGACATGGAGATTTATAGTAAAAACACCTAATTTCTTATCGATCAACTCAATTCTTCGTGCTGTCATTCGTTTGAATAGAAAGATTCTTTTTTTACTGCTTCTGGAGACATTTTTTTCCCTTCTTAACAAGTATCATTGGTTATTGAGAGTAACAATAACTGAGTAACAATAAATCTGTGTGATTTATAGTAGAAAAAGAGGTAGATGAAGATGATTTATTAATTCTCCCATAGAACGTTACTTGATATGAAATTAAACATGCTGCTGCGAAATACCGTCTCACGTCGAAGTCAATGAAGACCTTGACCGTGTTTATAGCATCTAAACTTTTCCGTAGCATTTGTAGAATTCTTCCTGGTTTTTTATTTGAGCTGATCATTATGTGTTTGATGAAGACACTATACGGAGAGAATATGATATAAAAAATTCCTATGGCATCGTAGCTCCGCGTGGTACATTTGTCGTCCCTCTCAAGGTGTTTAGCAAAAACATGGTAATTTATATCATTCGGAAATGAACCAAAAACTTCAATGTTTTCGGCATTTTCAATAGAGTATAAATGGAAAGTGAAGACGTTTTTGGGAGAAACTCCCAAAGGGACGACATGGTACCAGGGAACTATGATGCCAGAGTAATTTCCGGTATTATTTTCTCTTTGTATAAAAAAAAGGAGCAGTCTTAAAAATCGAACAAATAAATTACATCAGATTTTTATATATAATTGAATACGTTGATAAAAATATGTAAACTAAGAAAGAAAATATGTTTTATCAGATTTGTCATGTATATGCCATTTGGCGGATGTTTATACCCTCGTGTATTTGTGTGAGAGCGTTTAAAGAGATGTAAATTATTGTGTTCATAATATCCTCACGAATTTGGTGACCGTGACGTAAGAACTAACCTTGATGAGGTCAGTAGCCACGTGAGATGAAAAAATTTACGTATATCCTTGAACTTTCTTCAGGAGATCGTTTTATTATCCCATTGACATCATTCTACATAATCCGACACTTGGTTCGATTTTACAAACGTTATCCCGAGGTTCAATTATTCTCGAGAATAAACTAACCATTTTGTGGAATAATTATAAACAAAGTAAATCCAAATATAAACAAAATGTTCTAATAACTTATTTCTTAGCTGAATATTCTGTTGTCAATCTATCACAGATTCGAAACCGTAACGTTTATTGTTCAACACGATCCGTCGATGCGGTTAATTTTCACTTTCGAGAGACGCTGTGAAGCGTCTCGGTGTCAAGTAATTAATATATTTATTTTCACGTAACCAATTCTCGAACTTCAATCACGCGCTCCTATTTTTAACGACAACCAAAGACATTTTCCAGGGCTATGCTAAAATTATTTTCTCGACCTGCTTTTTCTCATGTCCTCGATTTACGTTCAGCTTCAAGGTCAGAGATAATGCCGTTTTGCGTGGGAAATTCCCATGAGATTCGGTCACCTGATTTTTCCACTGGAAATTTTCTTGGTAGAATATAAACAATCGTATTGTTTATATTTATCAATAACTATCCTTATGGTAAACTCTTTTTTTTCGCCTATATTATCGATATTTATTATGAAATTCATTCGTGACCAATTAAAAATCACCATTTATTTGTGCCATGGCATCGCCCAGAACCCAGTAAGGCTCAAAAAAATCTTATCATAAAAGTTTCCAACTAAAGCCTCGTTTTTTGTTAAAACGATATGAAAAAGCAAGTATGTTTAATACATTCGCCAAATTTCAAAAGGAAAAAAAGTGTTACATGTTTATTTTGATATTTCAATCGTATTCAATATAACTTTCAGTCAACACCAACCAATTCTTCGTCCTCTTGATCTAATCATACTCAGCGTCATCCCTCACGAGGTATAGCCCCCTCGAGCCACCTCGAGACAGGAATATTTGCTCGTACGACCACTCACATGGTCGTTTCTCTCTGAAGCATTCCACCATGAAGATCAAGTGCATGGGGAGAGTTAAGAGGAAATGAAGCCATAGGATGAACGACGCGCGAACACTTGGGGCACATCTAAATATCGAGCAGCTCGATCAACTCGTAGTATTGTCTAGTTCGTTACGAATCTAGACATCTAGAGTACTATCGAGTTAATTAACTGGCAGCTCGAGTAAGCTTAAGTTGGTGCGATCAAATCCTCAGTGGCAAGCGCCAGTTCAATATTTAATTTTCCACTAAATCCCCATGGAATATATCATTCACCATGAAAACAGAATAGTTGAAGAAAAGCAATAACAAAATGTACACAAATGTGTACGAAATTTATAAAAATTTGTGTAAAAATAACTAAACCGAATATCTCGAAATATGTGAATACCTCGAAATATATTTTAAAAAATAATCATTTTTTTTTCGTTCGATCTGAATGCTTCGTCAATTTTTTTAGCTAGAGCAGTAGACTGGTCGTGAAATCAAACTAATGTTATAATGTGAAGAATTATTATGTCAAAGATATGCAATAAATACAACAACAAAAAATCAATATAGTAGATTTTTATATAATATTTTGTAATGAATATTGCAAAACCAAATGATAAAATCAGTCCACAGTTGTTTCGATAACTCAATTCAGATTTAAAACAGAAAGTTCTGTTACATAAAATTTTATTTCCAAAATTTTTCGTCAAGTTTTGTTCGAGAGATTTTTATTATTCTTAATATACAGATATTAATTTATTTGATATTTAAAAAATACGTTCTTTTGTCTGGTCGGAAAGAATATTGTGTTTTTGAATAAACACCTTCTCTCTATGCTCTATTCCAACTATTATTTCAGTTCGCATTATCTATCTCGTATATTATTTGCTAAATGGATAATGGAAACAAAGACGAACTAACTACATGAAATATTATGTTGACACGGTTATCGTGTCATCGCCATGACACGTCCAGAAAGTAAGGGAGCTGGTGAATGTTTTGTTATCAAGGTATTTCAAACCTTCAAAAAATCGTTCAGAAAGTCTTCATCATATTCAAGGTATTTACAAAGTACCAACAGCCAACAGAGCCAAAACTGAATTCTTTCCTGCATTGATTTTTGCTTATTACCGCCCTTTTGTTTGCGTTAACTTTATGCAAATACGTATCAGGCATTCCGTTCCAAGCCACTCAGTGCAAAATACTGACCGTTTTGCATTTTTCCCGAAATTTATTATCTTTTGGTATTCACTAAAAGGATTTTTGTTGAAATTTTTCTGATGCTTCATTTCAACTCGTCATAAAATTATAAATTATGCGAAATTTCGCGAACAATACCATTCTTAACCCTTCGGCTACGCTTCTGTTTCAATTTGAATTTATTGCGCGTGATATGTAAGCCTCAAAATATTTTTTCACAATTTAAATTAAAACTGCCAATACTATGGAGTTCTTCGAGTTGTGTTTTACGCAAAATCCAGAAAAAATGCAAAGTCAGTGGTGTAAATTCTTTCTCTGTTTTTTGTTTCTTTAACAAACGAGACTTGACTTACGATACAACCGAAAGTACAAATGTCCTAGGATTTTATTTCAATACATCGATGTTTTTTTATTTTTTAATCATATGAGAAAAACAGAACAATTCAACGACAAAATGAAAAAATGTTCGTGCTCACAAACTGAGCGGTTCGGTGTAAAATGCCCCGTATGTTTATGTTTGTATATTGTTGCTTCCTTCACCGTCCCTGCGCGCTTTTGACGTATACCTTGAATTTTATCACCCATCTACTAAAATAAGAGAAACACTTGCGTTTCATCTATTTATCAAAACTTTCCTTTACGTCAACTGGAACAACAACAACAACAACAAGGTCTTTGATTGTATATAATAAAGCAGAACCCGTGGAGGTTTGTAGATGATTATGGAGCGAGGTGACCAAAAAAGGGGGTTGTAATGTTCACCCTTATCGTTTGTTTTTCGCCCGTTTTACTAACAATATAACAATATAAAATGACAATACGTGACTAATTTATTCAATTCATTGAACTTAGAGAAGACGGCGTGGCATGTAACTTAGGGAGTATCCGGTTTTTCGCTGTAAACAGATCAACCGCAGATTCACGGGTTGGGTAAATATTCGGACGTGCGATGACCTATGCGCGTAGTATCACGATACAAATTTGTTTACATTCCTTTGTGCGTGTTATAAATATAAATATATATTTCTATAGAATTAAACCCTCAATTAAATGTTGAGGGTCTAGAGTTGAGGGTAAACCCTCAATTAAATGTTGATAGGTCTAGGGTTGAGGATGTGTTCAGCTTCAAGTATTCTTAATAAATATATAATTGGTGAGTTATAAAATTTCGGAAAGAAAAATCATTTAGTAGGTCAAGTCGAACAAAATAACGAGCATGGCAAACAATCTTCTCATAGTATTTGTGATGAAATTCTATGAAAGAACATTCATTTTCTGTCATTTATTCACTTTGTTGTAAGAATGACACCCATCGTTGGTATCTAGGCTAAAGGCATGCAGCTATTGTTGTGTAGATGATAAAGAAAAAAAAAAGTACGAGGAAACAAAAGAAAAAAAGACGCAAATGAGTGCGAGGAGTAATGAATCGCGAAGTAATTGACTATTCCAATTCGCTTTTACTGTATGTAGTACGTTGACCCATATAATATGTAATTTGTGCTTGTTTTCTATAACGACCGATGTGGGCAGACGCTCGTTTCATCTTTGATTCAAGTACGTTCCTTTTTCTTCTTCTCTCGAAGCACACAAATACACCTTCAGTTAAATCGGCTTCTCAAGTCGTACAACAGACAACTTTCATGGTCGATTATATTTATCGTCGATTCGTTTCGACGTGACTGGTGAAGTTTTCCGTGAGCAAATGCTATTTTTTATGCACGAAGCATAAGACACGACAAATGAATTTCGTTTAACTGCAAAAAGACTTTTACGAACTTCTTAAGGCCAGGACATTTTATAAACCAACACATAGATTTCTTTTTTTTTAAAGAGGGCGTTACAAATACTTAGAATTTTTTAAATATCACAACAAATTCTCTAAAGACGATTGAGAGGAACTTTGCAAAAATAAAATTCGATCATTGTACATTCAAATAAGAGAGAAATTTTCTGGTTTATCAATTAAAATGTTCCCGAATTGATCATTTGTACTTTTGTTTCGTCTTTTATTTTATAATTATTCAGCTTTAAATTGAACGCTAGTAAGTGAGCAAAAATAAAACTAAATTAAATGAACCTACGTTTCTGTAGTAAAAGACCATTACCGAGTTTAATGGAGCATGATCGTTTTATTTCGAGTGATATGTATATTAGATCATTAATTATGTGGTTAGAGGGCAAACTTATATTGCATTTATTTTATATTCTTTATTCGTGCTCAACTGACCTCACATATTCGACGATCAGCGTGATAATTGTGTCTTGGCATATTGAATTCATGATCAATGATCGTTTCGTTAGTCAAGGATCAACTGTTTCGTTTTATTTTCAAGGTAGAAACGTCACGACCTCAGATCGAAGAGTATATGTTTTGATCGGTAAAGACAATGTAACGTGATTGGAATTACAATTGAATCGCCGTTGATGAAAAATTCATCAATCTCTCAATTGTGAGAAAAAATACACAACGTAGCAAAAAAGATGAAATTTTTGTTATTTGAATTGTTAAATTGTTAAATTTTATTTCGGGGCCTTGAGTCTTGAAAGTGTACGTTTTGTTTACCTCAAATCCCTCTATTCCTGCTTAGAAGGCGATTTGAAAATCAATTGATCAAACAATTCTTTGGATTGGCTTTAAGGAATGTACAAGTTAACTTTAATTTTTATTCGAATGCAATGTCCAAGCGTAAAAAAAATATGAAAATTATTAACACTCGTTGAATACTGCCGTCTCAGTTTGTATTCACAGTCAACTCGATCGGTAAATACAAAAATTTACCACTGTCTTGACTGGTGGTGCTACTGAATAACTTGTTAATAATAATTTTTCAATCTTCAAGTTCAACTTCAAATAATAATAATATCATCCATGAAATAACTTTCTTTTTTGAAAACATTTCATTAACTCGGCACACGTACAGCTCTACCAGAAAAATCTCTACCAAAATGACAACTCTACCTAAAAAAAACTGCACCATCACAGCCATACTACGAATCATCAGCACTACCCCCGAACAGCTCTACCAAATAATAACTCAACTAAGAAAAAGTTTCAACTCAACTAATCGTAAATTAAATACAGGTTGACAGGACTACCACAGAACAGAAAACATCTCTACCTTATCATCTGTATCGTGTAGCCGGTACGATAGAGATGATCTACCAACTCGACCAACTCTACCGACGATGGATCCCGACGACAATAAATCTCTACAGCAGTTTTGCAAATGCTCCTGGTGTAGAGACGTTCTGAGGTAGTCCTGTTGACCTACATTTGCTTTTTTTAGCAGAGTTGTATCTTACGTTGTTTTATGGTACAGTTTTTCTTAGGGCAGATTTGTTATTTCGCTAAAGGTGTTTCTGGTAAAGATTTAAGTGTGCCTTTTGTACATGAATTATCGCCTGACAGTAAACATGCAATTATCTCCAGATGGAAATGAAATAATCTCCTTTTCAACGCCCCACGAAGTAGTCACGGACGAAAGATGGCGTTGGCTGCACGACAATTATCGTAACCGAATGACTTTACTAACGAGACCTTCAAGCCAGTTCAAGCCATTGCAATAACACTTTTTAAGGAGTTTCCCCCAATTTTATTGAACTTTAATAATAACAGCGTATATCGCGATGAAATTTATGAGTCTGATGGAGGCCGAGAATTATTAATAAACATTTAAAATAAACCAAAATCATTTTAATCTCATTCAAAACTTTGAGGCTGATCCAATTTCCTTCTTGGACACGAATACGAATAATAATAAATTTCACGCGTCTATATATTGAAATATTTGAACGATCAAATTGCTATAATAAACAAAATAAGTTTCGCCTGATGTCGCCCACTGTCTGATCCCTTTTTACAAATTTCTTTCACTGCAACTCAAAAGGCCATTCTAAAAAAATCTTTCAAGCAGCGCCTGAAAAATGTGGTCATTTTTTTCTTCGTTTCATTACTGGCGCCAGTGCAGGTGTAAAAGTAAAAAAAAAAAAAAGAATAAGCTCGAATTTACGGGTCAGGTTCGAGTGCGAGATATAGCGAGTAACAGGTCGCATTTATAACGAGAATTATTATCATTATCATTGTTATTTTTAAACATATTGTCGTGCCGCGCATATACATATATATTTGTTCGTGGCTCGGGGTATCAGGGAAGTCTTGTGTCCCGTCGAGTGCTGGCGCCATACTCGATCTTGGAGAAATGTAATCTGCCAACTTAAGGAGAAAAAAAGTAATAAAAAAATCACCCGAAAGTCCTTTGAGAGGTACGATTGTCCATGCAAAAGAGATGAATCGAAAGATCGAAATCTCATATTATATGGTTGACTATGTTGTGCGAGACGCGTACGTGGCTCTCTCGTCTTTGAATACGTAACTACGAAGCGCAATTGCAAAATTATTGTTTAAACGATCCAAAATCATTTTACGATAAATCGGAGAGATTCTTGATATTAAAAACCTAAAGAACAGGAATTCGGTGAAAATATATTCTTTCAAAGACTTGAATATCGTTTGTAATCATCAGGGACATTTGATTCTTCAGCTACGGTACCGGAATTGAGTCGAAATCATTTTTATATTAAGAATATGTTTACTTATTGTTTTTCGGATGCACAGAACCTCTGGAACTTTGGTTGCCCATATGAAAAGTTTTTTTTATCGCCCACAGTTTTATTAAATTATACAAAACCATGAGATAAATTTTTTCAATTGTATTCAAAGAATATCTGTATGTGTTTTTTGAACGAATGACAAACGCGTGTACGAAATAAAAATGAAATTTAAAAAAATCGCAAATTTTTGAACTCATTACACCTAGAAAATTGCCTTCGATATTGGGACTCTGGACAATAATAACAGCCGTTTAACGATTCTGTTACGTTTTTCGATACACGCAAAAAAAGATCATCTCGAATAACTTGTTTACGAACCAACGCAATTTACTGACGCATTAACCGTCAATTCATGGGTATTATTACACACACATATGACATATTTTTTATGGAAACTTAAGAATTTAGTGTACGCATATTCGACAAAGTTTCGTCTTGCTGGAAAACAATTTTCAATGCAAGGGTAGAGGGACCATAAAGTGCCATGTCGTCTCATCATCTATTCGTAAACATCGTCGAGTACCGAGGAAAGGTCAGAACGAACGCAATCGATAAATAAATAAACTTTTAAATTGCAATTTAAACATCGTTGCCGAAGATTAAAGACTTTGATTTCCACTGCATCAGACTTTCACGTACGAATGGATCCTCCTCCGCGATATTCTGATCCGCCGATTCCAGGAATCGGAGAAGCAGTGACCATCGAAAAATTCGTTGAACCGCCTCATCTCATCGTTTGTCCTTTTAACCCTCGCTCATTCTTTTGGTCCATTTACTTTCTTTGCATCTTTTTATTTTTTTATTAGACATCCGGTTTTTTTACCTGATGCATTCGAATCTTGTACTTTCGAAATACCCGATTTTGTGGAATTTCAAGGATTTGTTGCAGGTCAACGTTTCGCTGATTTTCAGCATTTAGAGATAAGTCATGGGCGCAGCGATGGCTCGAAAATTAACTCGGAAATTTTTTATTCCAGATTAGTACAGACAGATTAGCCCAGAATATCAATCTGTAGAATATTTTTCCAAATACGGAACTCCACGTTAAAAGAAATTGAATCTTAACAATTTTTCAAAAAATTTCTACGTTTCTACTCAACTGAAAACCATTGTAATTGTTCTTTGCTTAGTCGCCTACTAAATTGTTCATTCGTTGGGTCATCATGTAATAAAGAATAAAAAATAAATAAAAAAACAAAAGATTAGTCGAAGGTTGGAGAATAAGTAGCGAGACAATTTAATCGTTATGTGTCTCCGGTAATAATGTCTTTTAATTAATTTTTCTATTCAGGAATCATTAGATAAAAGCGGTAAAATTGATTGATCATTGAGTTAAGGAAGCTGGAGGATTTTTATGTAAAACAATACTTTTCAGAGATAAATCTTTCTTAATAGGTGCCCGCGTAGACTCCGTTATTCTCTAACGCATTGTGCAATTATGACGTTTTTACCGTCGCCTAACAAGTGGTTATAAATGCACAAAAGCGCTAAGAACAAAAAGTTGGTCGAAAAGATCGATTGTTCAGTCGAATACGAACACCTAAATATTTTGTGGTAGCGCATCAAAAAATGTAGTCATTTCAACAGCATATTTAGTTCATTCATTGGCCGTCAGCAAAATATACTTTTGGAATGACAAAATTTTATTTTAGCATTCAATTTCATAATCGACAGCCAAATAAAAATAATAATAAAAAAAAAGAATCTTCAGCAACTTCGTCATGTTCATTTTATGTACATTCCATTTTTACACAGAAAACTAATTATAAAGTGGATCTTCTCATTACTGCTGTTGAAAAAAAAAACCAACCCAAACGATATTTTATCAAATATAGTCGCGAATGTTGTTGAGTTCCCTAAAAAGTTATTTAAAGCTGAACATTGAACATATTCTCGTGATTGATTACTAGAATCCTCAGTGAATAAATGTACAAACGCAAGTGTATAATGCACAACTTCAGCGGGATTTACTACGTGGATATTTATAATTATGCGTATTGTAACTTCCCGACAATGATCAAACTCGCGCTATCTTCAGCTATCCGTTTCACAATCAAATGAATTCCATGACAGCCAATTTACGATCATTTAGTAAATTTGACATTTTTTTCATTCATTATCCATTCTTACGAGATTCTATTTTCTCCGTCTAGAAAAAACGAAAAAAATCAAATGTTATTTTTTTTTTAATGAAATTTATTTATGAGCCATAATGAGATTTGGCAATTGACCAATCTTCGATGCTGGTCAAATCTGTGAACCACGCTCTTGATACTCAGTCTTGACTTCAAATCCCGAAAATGTAAATATATGATTCTGTATTTTTGGAAAACCGGTATATTATGATAAATATGTATGTTTATTTTATGTAGTTTGTATCATGTATTGATAAATATATAAATTCATACATAATACTGTCAGTTATAGAAAATACATGCCTTTGCATAATTGAAATCGAAATGAATGATCGTGGGGCATGACAGACACTCTGTACCACGGAATTTTTGCCTTCAGACAATCTACGAAACAGTATCTTTACTTTCACTGGCTTTACGTTTCGAATCAAGAAAAGCGCTCCACAGCCAAGAGAACTCGTCACTGAGAGCCCCTTGAGTCTCAGTTTTTGTTACTTCTATAGGTAAGGAGGACAAGATCGATGTTTCTGTTTTTAAATACTTATGTATTTTGAAGGCCAAAATGAAATATTACATTTGTACCATATGACTTCGTGCTGCAACCATTTTTCATAGTTCCTTGCAAATTTAAAGAAGTCTTGGCTTCATGGATGTTTTGAAAAACATTCGAAATTGCTCAACCTTCATAAACAATTTAAGAAATCAAAATGGAACAATTTTGTTAGACAGAAACTTTTCATTCATATTCTATTTTACTAAAATATCGAAATTTCTGAATAAACTCTAAGACGTTGGTGACAAAAAAAAAACAAAAAATGGTAAGTTCAGTTACAACTTGTAATGATATTTTTGTTTGGGCTTAAACATCGTAGGTCAAAGTTGAAGATCACTAAAATATGAAAAAAGTGAAATAAAAAAGTGAAAAAGAAAAAAAATACTAAAGTTTGTCAAACGGATATCAATGTCGTAGAACTTGTATCGTTATCTATTAATTGTGCGAGAAGAAATTTGGGTAGGATCGAGTTTGAGGAGGATATACGTAACACATGGGGTTTCATACCAGTCCTATGTAATATACATGTGATTGGGTGGTGTGGGACGTCCCGGGTAGTAGAGTGAGCGTGTACCATATATATAGAGAGAAGGGGAAACTCAGCACGGCACTCGAAAGTACACAGCCTCCGCGCTTGCAGTGGTGTGTGCTTCGTTCTTTTTTTCTTTATTATTTTATATTCGCCTGGGGAGAGCTCCACCTTCGTGGTAACGGGCTCGTGAGTTCCTTGGACGAAAGGACTGTCATTTCCGTCGCAACCGAGACCGAGACCGGGACCTCGCAGCATCATGAGACCGACCCTCTTTGTGTGAGTACCATTTTTTTAACCATTTCTTCTAGTCGATCGTAAGAATGAGAAAACAAAAAATGACTGAGTATTTGCTGGTAACTACGTGTCTCATGGAATAACCGCGATAACTTAATTAGTGACAATCAGTTTTGTCACGTCGGTTTAAATACTGTTCGTACCTAACGAATCCGTTGAAGATTCTACGATCAAAGTGCTCTCCAAATGTACAACAACAAAAAACTTCTTTTTTTTCTTCTACGACTATTTTAATGCATCGACAAATATTGTTTCAAGCTCATCCAACATTTTGTGAATCGAAAAGAAAAATACACGTTTCTTTAACTTTTTCACTGAAAATAAGAGAAAAAATAAAGCTCTACACATAATTTTAGACGAACGTGATTGTAAGTTTCGCCGATTAAACTCGATTATATCTTGTTCTGTGTGTGTGTCTGTGTCCTTTTTGTTATCTGTTATTTCTTCATTTTACTATCGGAGTCTTAGGAAAACGATAGACGAACGCAATTTCTCCAAACGGTTTATTTTCTCTTCCTATTTTATCCGGAAGTTCCTGCTTTATTACCGTATCGACTGTGCTCGTTTGTTATCGCGGTAACGATTACGACGAATAATTTCTCGATTTATTACACGCGGTGTGACGCGACGGTATTTATTTCATTTATAATTCTTTTTTATTTTTTAAATTTTTTATTTTTTTAATATATAGTTTCTATAATTTTCTTTAATTATAACGTCGTTGCCCAGCACGAACGCATATACATAATGAAGTGTAAAAGAGACGACGAGATTTGGCTGAAGAATCGAGTGAACGGTATGCACGATAGTGAAAACATATGGTTGCTTGTGTAGCAAAATGGAAAGTGGTTTTAGCTGAAAATCAAACCCGTGTCTCAGAGAGCCGTTCTCGAACTATGTATACTAGTGTGGCTAACATTATAAAGTGGCATGTATAGATATTTCGTTACATATATAGTGATACACGTATCGCTTGCGTCCATGCTTCGGTTATAGCGCGTATTACTCCCTATACGTTAATTTATATCGTAGCAGTTGCGAAGAAAAAAAAAAAAAAACATTTTTACCGCCTGTATTACAGCTTTGTATGGCGAAACGAACGAATGAAATTAACTTGGGTAGAACGAATGAGAAAATGTTCGAAATTGATAAAATAAATGAGAGAAAAAAAAATCACCCTCCCGAGGTCGGAATAATTTCCATTGCATCACGTGATTCGGTGTTGAATATCAACACATAAAATGCTCTGGTAGTTTTTATTTTTGCGCCCATCTATTCTGGTCAAAGTTTCTTAATGATTGCCATCAACGTCCAGATTACATGCTTCATCCCTCGCTTTTTTTTCGTAATGCATTCGCGAACGTTTTTCAGTGGAGAAAAAAGAAAAAGAAATGTCACGCATATTCGAGTCCTTGAAACATCGCAGTGCATGGGGTCGAACGATAATTTTTATGCTGACATTGAGGCGAAACGGTGGAGAGCTATAACAGGAAAATAAAGGAGAAATAAACAAATTTGAGAATGAGCTAAAATCAAATTCTTTTTGTCATACTTGCGTGTCATTTTTTTTGTCACCGCGTGTATTTTTGTTTTTCGTTAAAAAATAAATTATGAGAATTCGAGTTGAAATAAACGAACGTGTGATAGTGTTCATTGAATCGAATAAAAACTAAGATTTTACGAAACGAAATTTCTTGAAGTACACCAAAAATTTAAAGATCTCAATATTTTTATGTTCATGATCTCTTTCTGTCAAAAATTGCATTTTCAATGCATCGTTGGTTAATGGTACAATTTATCATTAGTTAAATCACAAGATTCGATATTTTTTCCTTCTCCTGATATATCGAACCAATGCCGCTTTTAAAGTGTTCTGTAAAGAGTAGTGGAAGTAGCTGCGAATATTAAAATATTCGTTACTTTCTACTCTTTCTGTTTACGCGAAACGTAGAATTGATGAAATTGTCAAGGTTCATGTAACGGCAGTATCTCCGGACCAGTCGGTATGACCATTGAGTGAACTGTTCTACTGTCAGATTACGGTAATCTGACGAATGACTCAAGGCCAACACTGCTACATGCCAACAGCTTCTGTATAGTTTATTACTATAGTCAAGAATATACATAAATATTCATAAATAAAATTTCACGTCACTAATAGAATGTGTAAGAAAATAACTTAATCAGCTGGGACCTTAGATTTTCATAACATATCAATAAAAATCAGTAGGACTATATTTACGGAATAGCGAGGTTGTGAAAGAAAATTGTAACTGTCTGTCATGAATATAATATCGCAATGATTTTATTTTTATTACGTCTCATAACGATTGAACATCAGATGAAAGCTAAAAAAAAATCAATTAGAATTTCTTAAACCGACGATGCCGAGGAGCAGCTCGGAAAAGTTTGACGATTAAAATTTTCCTCGAGCTATTCTCAATAAAGATCGAATAAAATATTCAAATGTAAACGTCGAAAATTGGATTCTCACCCCAACGATTTTTTTTATTCATATCAACAATATAGACGATGATTAAATGAAGAGTATTGACCTCGCGTGCTACAGACGCTGAAATTACTTGCTCATCGTTCGTACCATTTTGCGACATTATTACTCCAGCCACGTACAATTGTCCAAAAACGGGCAAGTTCTATTCTTGCTCCAGGTCATCGACTCCTTGAACTGTAACGTGCGTCAACGTACGTTTATTAACGAGATAGTATTGAGTTATTGAATTATGTTTGTATACATTGTCCTGAAACAAGTGAAAACTCTAATTTACCGTTTCAAAAAGGAGTTAAAAATGTGTCGAATTTAGACTGATCACGAGAGTACGATTACTTGATGAATTTCAGAACCTCAGGGCTTTCGTTTTACGATTCTTCAATGAAATGAAGTAGAGTATTTATTTACTGTAGTAAATAGCAGATAATTATACATTCAATCATCTGCGCTTCGTGCGGCAGTTTCATACCGATTAACAACACTGAGTCAACTTATGCAAAGATCCCGTCTTTTTTCTCGCAACATACCATGAAAACGAGCAGGAAATGACAGCGTGAAAAAGCATTTACTCGGGTGAATATATTTATATTCCTATGAGTAAGAATAGAAAATCTCGTCAACGAACCCTGCAGCTAGCTTTGATTAGAATCTGATTATTGTTGCAATACGAAGCAATGATTGATGGAAAGTTTATCATTGAAGCTGGACTACCGTTCTTTCCCCTTGACATTATTGCTGCCAGTTACGAGCGGAATCAGCATATTACAGTATATCAGTTCATATAAAGACTAGAAGTCCATCGAGATGGTTATAAAGTAAACAACTTGCAAAGTGTAATAAAAGACATCTGAAAATCTTGTCCATGTGAGATTAACGTTCGGGAAAGTTGTCATCATACTGCAGATGATCGTAATTAAATTATAAAATAATGCGTAATCACCGGAAAGCGATAAAAATAGAGAAAAAAAGTCATCGATGAGCCTATTCTACTTTTATTGACGCGAATTAATGTTGGTCTTGGAATTCTACAACTTCGGTGCTGAAATTGAAAAGTTATAAAACAAATGATGAGTCTCAATGTAACAATCCACTCGTGACTTTTCTTTACTTTTGAATATTGAAACTGTATTTTTAGCTCTAAAGCAAATTCAAGTTGTAGAGAGATGCTGGAAGGATTGTTATGTCGATCGTCGTTGGAAAAGAATAGGAGCTCGAAAGGGCAATCTCAAATTGCAATAACAATCGTTCCATACGCCGTGAGAAGGTTAGGCAAATTATTGGTCGATAGGCATGACTTGTGTATGTCCATGTGTAGATGCTTACTCATTGTCAATACGTGTGCCTACATATTTACACATAAAATATACATATAAATGTTGCTGCATATATAGAAGCTTTAACCGTTAGGCTTGAGTGTCCGTTACTCCACGTGATGTAATTTCGATTGTAACTACTGGCATAACGACGCTTCGTGTACCAGCTCGACACTTTTGAAGGGCCCACCTGAATTATCACCGTACGTGACTCGATTTGTAATCCAATATCCATTGAATCAAACCGTACATCTTTCGATCATCCTTTCATGAAAAGATTACTATATAAAAATGTCATCAATACGCAGCAGGTTTTCGATCCCGTATACATCGACTTTACGATTTATAATAAATATCACTATATTTTCAATCAACCGATACATGATTTATAGTCGACTAATGAAAATTAAGACACATGGTTCCACGTCGTGCCAATTGTAGAAGTTTTTTGTATAACAAACTTGAGATTGTTAACATTGTTCGGAAAAATTGTTGAATATTATTTGAAGATATAAAATACAAATTTTTAACAGAATAAATGATGAAATGGAAATCTGGATTCTACTTTAAATCTTAACGCTATAACATCGAAATGAAAAATCATGGTAGTTCGTTCAATGATGCTTGTTAATCGAATATATTTATACTTCAAGATTGATCGTTAAAATTCACCATGTGTAGGTTTTTCCTTCAATGAGAAACGGTTATTTATTTCCAAAACTTAGAAATCGTAATAAAGTTTTTTATGCAACTTAAGTGCGGTAGCCTCGAAACATATCCATATATCCCCATATAAAAAATAGATTCAATCACATGTTGTAAAAATATGTATATATATATATATATAAATTTACCTCACTTTGACTACCATTCTCTCGTCCCGAGGCTCTCGTTTCACAATTCTTCGAGAAACTTTTAGCCCCGAGCATGCGTGTGTGGGTATTTGTCCCGTATGAAGAGACATTATTGAGTTGACATTTTTAACGAAGTTGAAAGTAAAAGGTGTTCGAGCGAGTCCGTTTAAAACGAAGTTTCGTGAGTTTTGCTTCTTCATTTTTAATCGGAATAATTATAATTTTTATCGTTATGGGCGATGGTCAATGAATAATATATTATTACTATATACCGATGACTTACACATTTCCGTTCAGTAGCAACGATCGTCTGAGGAATTAAGTTATTGAGACATTTGAATCGTTGTGGTTTTTTTTCCTTTTTTTACGACAAGCCTCTTACACCCTCGATCCGAAATTCGTGCTTTGATACGAAGTTTTCTAATTCGCTGACTACAGCCAACAATAAATCTAACCGCAATACAATCATCGAAATCTTATTCTAATTTTTAGCACGAATTCGTAAACACATACGTATGTATGGGATGGCTAGTGAAAGCGTAAAGAAATCGAAGATTCACCTGGAATAAGTGTACACATAGGATCGCGGTAAAAGTTTTTCTTTCCAACATTTTGTCGATCTCGTCGATTCTTTGGTCAAGGAAAAAATCATTAATTTGGAGAATTATGTCGCAATCGGTACAGACTATTTTGCAGTATATTGCGCAAATTTGGCATTCTTGAAAAAATGATGAAAAAACAAAAAATGTAAATGTCTTAATATGAATTATTTGAGAACATGGCTTTGGTTGCCAACTGAAGAACAAAATTATTTCTTGACATTCACGAGAGTTATGCCGTGAACTTACTTTATGTTTTTTTCTGCATATCTGTGTCTGTATACGAATATAGTGTTATGCGAAGACTACTTTACCGCGTGCCACAGGATTGGCCGACCAGAGAAAGTGAGGTACTGGAGGTACGTGAATGTCACAGGTCA
This sequence comes from Campoletis sonorensis, assembly GCA_013761285.1. Classification (NCBI taxonomy): domain Eukaryota; kingdom Metazoa; phylum Arthropoda; class Insecta; order Hymenoptera; family Ichneumonidae; genus Campoletis; species Campoletis sonorensis. Next base: position 2,323,099 of record JACEOJ010000137.1, read on the forward strand.
AAAACTACCTTGTCTCCCACTGGTGTGATAGTGCTCGGTGATGACGTTGCTGAAGTTATTGAAAACGATCCGAGCAACGAAATCATGAAAAACGTGTCCTTTTTTCAATTTAAAATTGCCGCGCAGAATAATAGATAAAAAATCGAGTGAAGAGAAACTGAAGAAAGAGAAAACACGTTATTGAAAAATCAAAACTGTTGCATCGTGATTCTTGAGGTTGCGGTGTCTATGGGTATCACGTGGAATTTTGCAAACTTGCACTAAATTTTCGATATTTTTATAATGCAGGGAATTTATCAATTCCCGTTCATCTGACCTCATATTTTTAATTGTTGAGCCTTAGTCCAAGTAAAGGTAAATTTGATGTAAAGAAAGTTGAGATTTTCGAGAACTTTTCATCATTTTGGTAATTATTGATTGTTATTTTGTTTTCGCAGATTACTAGCCCTCTGTTTGGTGGCTGCGTGCAGAGCTGTTGACGAAGAATATGACGAGGATGAAGAGGAAGCGCCAGCTCCGGTGACTCAAGCACCGGTGAGACCAGCTGGAAGACTTGGCAGCCTTTTATCTCCTCGAGGACGTGCACCTGCAGTAAGGAAACCTGCAGCTGTGAGTATCGTTAAACCCCTTCGTCACAATTAAATATTCATTGCACGAATTAATATTTTATATCACGTCAGGATATCCGGACATTTGATACTTTGAACTTTAAATCAATAACTGTCAGAAATCATATTAAATTGATTACATTTTAGCTTTAAGACTTTCACAAATTTATGTGTGCAGCATTTTTACCGAATGGAAAATCGTGAAATTTTATTCTGGTTAAATTAATTGTATATTTTGGAGGAATATTCAATTGAAAATATTATTAAAAAATCATTAACGAATAACGATACAATTAAAGATTGAATAAAGTGTAGATTAGACTTTTTTCTAAAACGAATCTTTCGCTGCAGCTACATTTTATGTGTCAATAGCAATTTTTCGTGTTAAATAAATCAATCTTAAAACGATTTACAGACAACATCGACGACACCCAAACCAGTGGAGCCATTATCTGAGGAAGTTGACGAAAAAGAAGACGAAGACTATGACAAAAGTCTAGAACAGGAAGAAGCTCAAACTACAACGACTGAATCAACGAAAAAACTCCGTGCGGGTGGAATTAGGCCATTCAGGTATACTGTGAATAATTGTATAAACAATTTTGATAATTTGCTTCTCTCAAAAACGACACTTCACCTTTCTTTAAAAAGAGTCTTTTTTTTTCCATGAACTTCAACTAATTGTCTTCCTTTTGTCTCAAATCAGATTAAAAAAATTTCGTTCAACGAACAAAATTCATTTTCTTGTAACTCTAATTTATGAGTTTCCTTATGATAATTCCTTATTTCATAACACTTATTACAGATCGAACGACGATTTACTCGCAGCACTAAAAAGGAGAAGAGCCCAAGTTGGAGTTGTGACCCACGCGCCATCGACAACGCATTCATCGGTCGAGTCTACTTCATCGAAATCTAAGTAAGTCTAGCAGCAAAAATATCTCTCAATAAATTATTCCAAAGACAAAAAGCAAGCTTACAAATGAAATTCAAATGTATGAAATGATGAAAGTTACAAAATTCATGACGTTGCATTTACTTGTTTTGCCAGATCATCCTCAGGTGGACGGAGCCGAAATGGCTCAGTTGCCGAAGCGTCATCAAGGACATCAACTCGTGGCAGATTCGGCAGTAATACAAGAGGTAATAAGCCTCTCCAAGAGGAGGTTGAAGAAACTCAACAAGAAGAAGTTCAAGTCAAACCTAAACCTTATCGCAGGGGTTGAGATTGAATCTTGGAATGAAAATATGGGGAAAAAACATAACTTCATCGTTCAAGAAAAAAAAAAAAGAAAAAAAACAAACCAATTTCGAAGGATTTTCAGTGAAAAAAAAGTACTCTTCAAGCGTGACTTTTAAACGAAGGTTACAATTACATTGCTTGGATTTTTTTTACGTCAATTATATCCACATATCTCTATATTTTTTTATTAGCTTATCTTCTTCTTCCACAAGGTGAGATAATTGTGATAGAAGTTTCGGGGAAAGGTCCTAATCAATTACCAACTTTCCGACTGATATGGACGTTCATAATTTCATTAATTGAATGTTCGAATATACGTATGAATAAGAACGAGTAGATTTTAATGATAATAACAGAGAAGGCTGAAGTTGTCGTTGAAGTAAAATCTTCAAGTTAATTGAAGTTAACTCTTCACGGTAAACACACATTGCTCGGAAACCTTTCGTATAAATATCATAGCCTGAGACATCCGCAAAAGAGGATCGAGAGCATAATAAGAACAAATGAACGATTAGCGATGTATCAGTTTGTACAAATGAAGACACCTGTCATTTCGCAAAACGCAATGTATGAACAGGTAACTTGTTTACCAATTAACTACTGCGTCAATTATTGTATAAATATAAATTAAATTGTAACAAATAAAAAGGACAAATGTCTGAGCGAATAAATGTGCATGAATTTTTTGTGTTCTTTAGCGAGCATTCAGTTGACGAATTTTGTATACCCACAAGCTTTAGTTTTTTGAATAAATTTTTTTTTGTCAGCCTTCATTGGCACACTGGGTCGTTTTGACCTGGACTAATTTATCGACGTTAATTATTTCTACTTGGAAATATTTTCGCCGATTGCTAACGCTTTTTTATCAGAATTAACGAAATTTTCATTTATTAAACGAAATTAATTGAATTGTTCAAATTTCTAGCTTTTTTACGAAATTTTTTGACACTATTTTACAGAATAATAGCATTTTTACATATACATTATTGTTTCAAAACTAATGAAAGTTTGAAAAATTATGATTTCTTGAGTTAAATACTGTCTTTTGGAAATGTCGAAGTTTTCAATTTCTTTTAAAACAATCAGATATTTTTTATTCCCTTTTTATTGGAAAATATTCACGGTGGGCTCCTGATTATTTTCAACAATAACCAACCGGACGATTGCTGATGACAGGCGGATGAAATAAACTGTGAGTCAAATTGAGCCAAAATGAATAGATAAAGCTTCGGAAAAACGCAACAATAATGGAATACAATGAATAAACAGTTTCACATAATAAATTTTAAGAAATAGTTTCGAGGCAGCAATCATTTTTCAAATTTTTAATCATAGAATTATCAAACATATTCAAGAAAATGTGCTCTAAAACTTTGTTCCGGAAGCCAGCTGAAACGCCACAATTAACAAAACTATTGCCAGTCCAGCACATGTGGCTAATCTTTGGTCCTTGATTATTATTATTTGGAATAATTTCAGTATAATAATCGTTGGAGTTCAATAGAGCAATCCTCAAATCCTCTTAATAATTGTGGTTTGAGCCTAAATCTTATGCAAATAAATTTGTATTATTTTGGAAAGAAATGTAAAAGAAATGGCTGATCTTTGTTTTAACGAAGTCATTGCTGTTTCTTTTTTTTTCGGTGGATAAATCTTCGGGGATTCAATTATCGGTTTTTTTATCACATAAATAATATAAAATGTTTTTGAGAAGAAAAGAATAAAGCTACTTACGTACAATTATTGAAATATTTCGTGGGGAAGGATAAGCCCAAAAATCCGTTTCTTACAATTACGTAATTCTTTGCAATGTACCGGAGGCGTTTCCTACAACATCTTCAAGACCCACCTGCATTTTTCTCTCCCTAACAGTCGTACTCTTTTGGTGATATATATGAAAATTTATTCAGTACGTAGGAGTCACGGTATTTCATGAAAAGATCAATCGGATATGATGAAATAAAATATTCATGAAAAAATGGGACAAAACAAAATACATAATAAACCGATGATCGAGTAAAAGGTGAGAGTACTCACGATCTTTCGACATGAACTTTTGCTCATCGATACAAAAAATGAAACAATGGAATCTCTCTGATTTCGAATAATCTATAGGTCGATTTGTTACTCACCTCGTGCTTGCAATTTATCGTGAATTTATTCGGGAAAGCGAAAGATGTACACGTTCTGAATTTTTATTATATAAAAAATTTTATTCGCAAGATTTTACCACGATACTTTAAACATCAAGCATTTTAACGATTTTACGTTTCGTTCACCACCTTTGTCATTTTACGAACTGGATATATGCACTCTCGAAACGCCAATGGATTTTTAAATACGTACGTGTGCAGTACTTCTTCCACTCGAATGTACACTTGAAAAATGCTTTAAAAAAATATATATACATATATAACAGCAATATAATTGAACAATTTTCTAATATACAGTCGTGCGTTGTTTTGGCCAAACGAATTTATGTTTCGTAAAGAGAATCAATTTCACAACTGAATTTGTCTCATTTTGACATTCAAAAGAATATAAATTATTCAAAAAGTTAAACATTCAAAGAATCTTTGACATTCAGAATAAATAGAAAAGCCGATTAAATTCACGTCCGTGAAAGGCTGAAATCGAAAAGAAAATCCATTAATAATATAACCGTGAATGGAATTCAAAGAAAAAATATGTATATTTAAACTTTCACACTACTGCTTATAATCTTTCCAAATTTATCAATTCCATTTGTGAGATTTTCAAATTTCGCTTCCTCATTCAAACACTGCTTCAATATCCCATGCCTTTGTCAGAATTCATTTTCGATTCGCATCTTAATAATGACATTTCACAGATCTTATGCATCATTTTAAGAATGGTCATTGTAGTTATCAGTCAGTTTTCATGAGTGCATATTGTAGTATTTTTTCAATCACTAGTAAACAGTTATCTCCATAGTCGTAGAATTTTTTGAGAAACAATCTCTAAATAGAGTCTGTAGCAATAAATGTACAGACGCGCCGTAAAATCGATGAATCGACAAAAAAAAATCGTTTAAAAGCAAGAAAAAAAGTGACAAATTTCGAATTGTTGAATAATTGGCACAAAATTTTACTGAATTTTTACAAAATTGAGTGAAACTCCAATTGTTACTGTTTTCTACAATTATTTTACCAAACAATCACTTGTCTGTGGGACCAAACGAAATATGTATTTTTTCTAATTTATTTTTAGGAACAGCGATAAAATTATGTTCAACGATACGAGATGGAGAATACGGTGGAATCAAAGACGTCGAGTACCCCTGTGGTGTAAAGAACGATATAGAGAAATGAAAGTGAGAGGAAAGGAGAGACCCCGACGGCCTTGAGCACCAGGGAAGCATTCGACGAACATTTCACTTACAAAGAGCATCTGCCATTATTTGTTTTCTCACTCTCTCGAGAACGACGAAGCCGGTAGAGCTTACGTACGAGAAATTCCTCTCGAACATCAAATAACCGAAACCCTGACCATTCCAAATTCTTTTATTTTCAATTATAACGTTACGTGTCAGTAGTAAATGAGACGAGTAAAAATGTTTAACGAAATCAAATGAAAGAACTGTTCTCGATTTGAGCCTCGAATTAATCTTCGAGGATGAAAAAATCATTATTAAAATGATTTCTCGTAATACATTTTTTATATCCACGATGAGAAATTCGATGAAAGAATTGGTACCTACGGTGTGATAACGTTTGTAATCACGTATCCCTTTATAAGCCTTCGAATAAACGCCTGAAATACGAAACTTCCAAGAGAAACGAGAGTCTAATCACTTGCGCAACTTTTATTCAAACTCATCGTTAATTAAGTGTAAATTTAGCAGCACCTCGCCATTCACACATTTCTGTCTAATGCACTATTTGCCGTTAGGATTTGTACACGTTTATAAATAAATAATCGTGTGCGTCTATATAACAGTATTCACGCTATCTCAATCAAGGAACATTCGCATCGACGGGCATTTCTCTAAGCAGTCATCCTTGACAACGTACACAACATTCCGTCATGAATTTCCCGTTTCACTCTCGATTCTTGTAATAATACACAAAGAGTGGAAGATCTATAACGGGCTTTGCTGAGGATTTCGACCAAGACGTCTCGCCATGCTACGTTAACTTCCTAATTTTTAGGTCATATTATACTACCCGAACACTACGAAGTGAGCAGTAAAAAAAATATTGTCGAATGCAATAATGGATTACACGTTTCGTTGAGACAAATACGGAAAAAATCATCCGATTCGGTTAATTGATCTCTTGATTGATATCATTAAGAAAAAAACCCGATTTTCTTCTGGAAAACTTCTAATTTTTTTTTCTTTATAGTACATAATTGCAGAAAAAAGTATTAGAAAAGTTTGAAACTAGACAACGATTTAGCCTTGAGTGACAAAAAACTTTAAACTTGCACTCGGAACTTATTTTTTAACTCGTGAATTTTAAATGGCATCGTTTTTTTTGTGTAAATTATTAAAATTGTTACCCACCGTTGACTCTGATGCAACGTTTGGAACTCTATATAAACTAAATTCATTATTTTTGGCCCAAAATACACGACGTTGAGTAAAACTTCATTTAAAACCACGAAGTTGTATTTAAATTGAACAAATCAATTTTTCAAACGTCGAGTGTCCACTTGATAGCACTTCGTTATTATGTACCAAGATTTCTAGAATGGAAAGCGAGTACAGCAAAACTCTCGATTGCATAATTCGATAAAGCGTTCGCTGGTGATGAGTCCAAGTGATCGCACTTTATATCCATAGTTAAAAGAGATCTGAGCCTCGTGTATTGCCAAGGTACAAGGTATATACGCAGCAGGGATGATGGAGCATATTATGTACATGCGGTCCATACATTGTACATAATATACAAAACATGTACATACGGAAAGAAATACGAGAAGGCACAAGTTTCTCTGACCTTTTCTGTAATGTCAGGATGGCGATACCAGGTCAAAGACTGTTTGCTGATGAGGCATCGAAGAAAAGAAAAAATATATCCTCCGTACAATTGATCGTTGCATGGAGCACTAGCCTGTTGATACGATCCGAAAACTTTGCGACCATTCGTTTGAGCCAAAAATAAAAACCATGAGTCACTTAAATTATTCCAATACCAGCAAAAATATATCTTGTTGCATAACAACTTTCATAACTGCGTAAATTTTTGACACTGATCGTGTAAAAACTCTATGTAGCGTTATTTTTTTTTTATTTGTTCAGATTAATACCCGATGAGAAGTATTTCGATTGTGTCATAAAATTTTTACAGAGAAATGAGAAAAAAATCTTCTTAATAAATTGATAATAGAGAATTCCTTTGTACTGCTAAATTCTGCGAGATCTTCAAATCAGTGGGAAAGATAAAAAACCCAGTGAGTGTGGTTGATAGCGTATGAGAGTGACTAGATTTATCGTCATATTTATATACGAATCCGATTGAAGAGAGAACTTTTATTCCATATCGCACACGTGTATTATTTTTGTGCTTATAAATATTCATATATAAATATAAGACTCCGAACATGAAGAAGTCATCGAGTGGATTGCGAAATAAGGAAATAATTATGAAATTGTAGGGTGCAACAGCGAGAGAGTACACTCTCGACTCGGCCAAGTTATTATCATCGTCTATTGCGCGAGTTAACGGTGCATTATGCACTGCTCTATTTCTCTTCTTTCTCTCGTTCTCCCTGTCATTTTGTTCGAGGCAATGTAGTCCTCGCAGAGCAAGCAAAAAACCTGCTACGATGTACACTAGTTTTGATAATAATAAATGATAAATGTAAAAATTAATTGAATTCAAGGAATTCAATTTTTCGTTAGTTACATGAATGACAGAACTTTTTTTTTATGTTTGCAATCTATGGATCTCATTGATAATTCTGTATTTGGCAATAAGCCTGAACGATTCAACACCTTGAGCGTTAGGGCCAATTATTGGTGCATAAACGTGTACTCTTTAAATGATATTTTTAGCATCGTCAAGTTCACTGTACCAATAAAATTGAACTGGACATTTTTTCGACTGTTTCTTGATCTTGGAATGTCACTCTACACGTATATACAATAATTTCATATACTCAGTTATCTTGACGCTCTTCACCGCGTGAAATCAACAAACAAACGGAGATAACTTATGCGCGAAAAAAACGGGAGAATACAAATGAGAAACAAAACGTGTTTTCGCGAACTCGCGTGTGAGTAAAGCAGAAAAAAAAAGAAAGAGAGAGAGAGAGAGAGAGAGTGAGAGTGAGAAAGATAGAGACAGAATACGATGCGGAGGTGTGCAAAGGACTTTCTCCCGCGGGGCGGAGATCCTTATTTTCGCTTTCCCTGATACACGCATCTGTACGGAAATATGTATATGGGGCAATGCAGGACAAACCATCATTGCTTCGATTCTCGGTACTCAGCCAGTTTGCACTGCGTGTCTAATTTGAGTGCAATTAAAAAAGATTTAACGACACATTCAAGGAGGGTACTACTATTAAACTACTCATAAAATTTTAAAAGGATTAACCCCTTCCGTATTGCAGATATTGGCGATCACGATCTTATGGGGAGCAGTAGAAAAATTCACATTTGACGGAAAGATTTCAAAACTTTTGCACATACTTTTTTCATTTTTTTTCAATTACTAAGAAATACATATAGAAATTTTTCCAAAAAAAAAAAAGAAAAAAAAAATAGCATTTCGACCATTTAGTTTCGCGAATGCAACTAAAAGCATAACCTCTTTTTCTCACAGTATAGACTTGATATTATTCGTTTTTCCAAAGTTTAGATGTTTTTAAATTTCTATAAAATATAAAAACTAACATTAGTGAATTATTTCACAAGTTGTAGCCAAGTATTTCAAAAATTAACCAGAGAGTTGCTTTTCAAACGAGACTACTACGTAAAGTAAATGTACTGATGTTCAAAGTAATTGACATGAATGGAATAAGTCGTCTTAATAGTTCATACTGTAGATTTTTTAAAAGCTCTAAACATTAATTATTTTTCCGGATATTGAATATTAAAATTTGAAATATCTGAGAAAACTGACTTTCTTTTGTAAAAAAATGATTAAAAAAAATGAAAAATTGATTAACGGTCGGATAATGTCGTATTTTACCTGGAATAGACTGTACACGCGTATACATATCGACACAAAAGTATAACGCTATCCATGCTGATCAAATTCAACCGTGCGAGGTTCTCAAACGATTAACAAGGCTGAAAAATATATATCGATCAAAGACAATGGGCCTCATATATTATTTATTAACGATCCCTGATTATCGTAACTCATTTCCATATGACCATATATTTATAATGACAACAATTAGTCTACTGGAATAAAAAACTTTCAACTTTCTACTACTATTTATAAAACGATGCCTTTACTGAAAAATCGTGATCCAAAACTTTTTCATTTCAGTGTAATAATGACTAATTTGTCCACATATAGATTTCAAGGCTGGTTTAATCGAGCAAAATTGTAGTGAAATTTTTGAGGTTTCCCATTCAGCTCACGACATCTTAATATTCCTTTTATTCTTAATATATATTTATTATAAAAGTTGAAGCCTCGCAAAGGTAATCAGATTTTGTTCAGAAATTTGCGAAGTAGACTTTTAATAATATTGTTTAAAGTAATACTTCGAACAAAAATAGTGATTTCTTTGCATACGGTATTTTGATGACATTAACCTAAAATAGGGTTAAGATACCCGCAGATGGATCATCAACAGATCTGTACGTTCCAGCAATGACATTTAATAGCACACGAATGTAATTTGGAAATAATCAAGCTATTGAAAACCTGTAATACACCGAGAGACAACTTTCACTCGAGATCGCGACTCATTAACATGAGATGGAAATTTTTAGTAGTTGAATATAAATATCCATTTTGTTAGAGTTAATATATACTTATTATTACAAAATTGTTGACCACGAGTTGGCATATACATCGAAATTAATATAAAGTTATTAAGTTTAAGCATAATCGATCATTGTGTTCCTCGTAAGTGTTTCAAGGAAGTTTAAAATGATTATAACGGTCTTTATTTAAAAGACCTCGCGAAAGACGTTCGAGTTGAGACAGTCAATAGTTTATTAACTATTTAACGAACGAATTAATTTATTCCGGATTCCAATGCACAATAACGTGGGGCAGCTTTTTCAAGTAAAACGAATCATTTCTATTCACTGAGAAGTTGTATTTTTCCTGGGTATAATTTGAAAAATCGTGTTGTATCGATTCATACACAAGGATAAAAACGACGATCAGCCATTGCAAATGAGGTTTTTTTTATGGCACTAAATATACCGGTAATTATGTAGTTGGAACGATAATTCTTGCTACATATATCCTTACAATTGAAAGTTAATTGAACTGCTACTTGAACAGAAGTAAATGTTTATCATTACAAGAAAAATTATTATCTATGAATTTAAATAATTAGATTGAATGAACGCCACAAAAGGGATAGCTCTCGAAATTGCCCTGCGAAAGTTGGGTTCCTGGAAAACAATAAAAGCTATGTGAAGACACCAGACAAAACTTTCGCGGTAGCCCAGTAGTTGATAGATATAAAAATAACAGGACAAAATAAAGATAAAGAGGGGCTGAGATGGGATTAAAATGAATGTGAAGTAGCAGAGGGAACGTTGTTCGAACTTCAATGTTAAGGTTACTATATCTACGTTTAAGTGTGCGTGAGTGAAAGACAGAGAAAGAGAGAGAGCGAGAGAGAGAGAGAGAGAAATAAGAAGTCGACAAATCTTATTGGGTCCAGCGCTTCTCTTGTCCATTCAACAAATGTAGGTCAAGTTGATATCCGGCTCTACGAAGAAATCCTGCGGCTCAGAACCACGGAATCGCCTCTCGATCGAGCCACATTATTTTTTTGTGCACTGCAATGACCAATGGCCAACAATATCTCGAAAACGCCTTGACCAATTATGCTCAAACTTTGCACATTATTAGAGCTCAATGCGTCTTTGTGTGCTGCAGAAAATCGCCAATTTTACTTCATTATTTCATACTACATTTCGTTTTTAATATTTAAAAGGTAGCTACGATTACATGCAATCAATTCGTGAGAACATTTTCCTTGTCTTTATAACAAGAAAATGTTGAGAAAAAGCTCTGTTTAGAATATTAATTAAACGAAGATCGATAATTAAATTTCATTATTATCAATTGCACGTAATTCAACGAATATCGATCTGCATGAACTTTGAGACAATTGCAACGAATATTATTATATTTATCATGATCGGCATTCAAATTATTTATATTTTGACCACATCATATTTGCAGGACGATATTTTTGAATATCAAGCGTATGATGTTTTCTTTCTTGCAACAAAATTCACGTTACACAATCACACCTGATTATTTGTGCTCAAATTTATTCGAGATGCTTTAATTTATTTCCTTTACACGAGTAAATAGAAATGTTAGGAATTTCCGTTATGGTGCACTCTTATTATTTATAAATCTTACGCGATAGCTTGTCAAAAATTAATGTAATCAGCAATATAAAACAGCGAAAGAAAAATGTTACCATAGATAAACAAGTGCGTGAACCAGTCACGAAAATAACAAATCCGTCCAACGTGTCTGCGTGTTATACAGTTGCGTGGATCTCAGCGGAATTAAATTCGACCGGAAATCAACGAAGCGATAAGTTCTCGTGTCGTTTCACGTTATTATTAATATGAAAGCACACATTCTTAGTTCTACTGTTACGAAAGAATTTTTTTAAACGAAAGTATTACATCCCGTGTAATTATAATAAAAAATAATCCTGGAACATCTGTGAAGACATGTTTATCCGTTTATTATACACAAGTATTGTGAGTTCTAAAAAGAAATTCGCAACTGCCACGTTTACGACGTTTTTAAAACGTCATAATAAAAATTGCTCGTGTAAAAAGTTGTCTCTTCAATAAATAAACACTTCAAAAACATGACAGTCTTCAAAATTTTACCATTTTCATAATATTTTTTGATTAAACGAATTTCACACTATTTTTTCATTTCCTAATATGGTTCATTTTTTTACCAATAGATTAATGAGCGGTATGTAGAAATAAATAACGGAATAACAACCAATTGTATAATTACCGAAAATCGAGAGATCCTGAATCAATGGAATTCGCTAAATTTTATTTTCCAATTAATTAAATTTAACAAATTTACGAATTCACCTTATTTAACAACTCAATAATACTGCTGACCTTGACATATCCTTTCATTTTCACCACAAAATTTAATTTAGAAAATGATTAGGCCCACAAGTTTTATATTACTTTTAGAGTACGAGGAGAGTCCACTATCGGGCCTTATTTATTTAAGGCGCCATGTTGGAGTTGCCAACATTTTTAAATAGATAACAGAATTAAAAAAGTATCTGTTTTTTTTATCTTCATGTACAACACGCATCATTCGAATGACCGAATTAAAAAAATGTCCATCACGATTTAAAAACGTACAAAACTGACACTTCAATTGGGCAAGTAACAAAAAAATATTGTAGACTATTATGACGATACCGTGATTTGTAGAAAAAATAAGGTAAAGTCATTAACGCCAGCGATTAATGCTCGTCGAACGATGAATCCCTATTGTGACGTGTCTCACAATGTGCTCTGCCCACAAAGGCCATCTAGCACAAAAGCTATGGCCTGCTGCTAATGCACATAACCACTTTATACGTACACACTACCTACGACGAAACTTGGAGAAAGTCAAATTTTAATTCGCCGTTCTGCGGGCACGTGAATGTTTGCATTTCTGTGTGTGTGTGTGTGTATTTGTGCGTGTTTGTTGTGTGTATACCATGGTCTTGGCATGTATTAGCGATAAATAAAATTATCCGGATAATAGTGCGTATACCTTTTCGCACTCTGGAGTCAAGAAGTATCGCCCATACATGCATCTTGATTGGAATTTCTCTGTTCAATGTCTTGTATTCATGATAGTCGCGTATTCAACATTGTATTCCAACCGACTTGTTTCTCCTCTTTCTCAAAAGTCAACGAACTGATGCTACAAAACCATTATTATAGAAATGACGAATCTCACAATTGAGTATTTAAAAAAATTGAAAAAAATACACTTCACGGTATAGGGATTCAATGTTTATTCCGATGATGACGAAAATATTTTATCTTTGTTCTTTATTCTTGGCATTAAAAAAAAATCCATGGAATTGAATTTGAATCCATGAATAATTGAAAAGTGATTGGTAAAAAAAAGTCACTTCTTTTGACAGCTAAACCGAAAACTTGTTGCTTCTAAGGATGTTGATTTAAAAAAATTACTACTCTATGCTACGTTGACAAGCGAATGATCGGCATAATTGGAATCTTAAACTTTGAGTATGAAATAGTATAAATGTAAAAAACATGGGAACCTAAACAATCGAATGTACTCGGAAAAATTTCTTAAGAAGCAAGATTCCGTTGAAATGTTGCGACAAAACCCCAATGATTTGAACATTGTTGACAGAAATTTGTAGGAGTCTACGGAAATATGAAGAGCTAACAACAGTTTTTGAAAAAGTTGATTTTTTTTAATTTCCCCAACCCCTTGATCAAACATTTGTCTAAATTTGCGCACTCAAAGGTCGATTCTGAGAACTCCTTTAACAATAAACGAATAAAGAAGTGAACGTTCGGGATTTCTGAAAGTTCAGAAAGCTCGCTGGTCGCAACTCGTCGAGTCAAAAGTACGTAAAAAAAGAAAAGAAAAAAAAAAAAAAAAACACCAAAAAAACCAGATATTCATCGATGTCGTTTTCATTGGGATTCAGTGTGCGAGTCCACGTCCTCCGCGAAAGTGCAGCCAAGGTCCTTCTCTCGTATCGTCGGGGGCTCTCTTGCGTTGAGAATCGCAGAGCCACACGCACGTCTGACCATCACGTATTCTCGTTTCCATTTCTACTGTGACCGGGGAATCGACGTTGGAACCGCTTTTGGCAGCCCTCTTTTATTTCTTTCACAGCCCATTAGACACGAGAAATATGACCAACGTTATCAACATCGGAAAAGCAATCATGTAAACAGCAAAGTATTGCCCGGATGGAGAGTCAAATTTTAACATCATTTCATCCATTAAATAATTAAAGCTTCTCTGGATAAAGTATTCTGATTGTTTTATTCTTTGAACAACGTTTTCATCAAACATTTCAGATATTTGTTGAGAACGGAATTCCTATGAGCCTACAACTTAGAATTTTTATCGACCAGTAGTAGAAAAAGCATTGTATACACATAAAAATGCTATTTTTATTGCTCATCCCGTGATATTCAACGTGAAGTCTGATAACAAGATGGCAGTTTCGCCAAAACTCTTTATATTATCGCAAGAAAGCTTCGTAAAAGTTCAATTTTAGTTCGTCAATGTGAATTCAAGACTATATTTATTTGAGTTACAGTAAAATCAGGCTTTTCGTTATTTTTCGTAATGCTTGCGAATGATTCATAAAGAGCCAGGTATTTGGGCAATTTGTCGATCGAAGCTCAGTGTGACAACAGCTTTAACTTCGCAACCCAGCTCACGTGCCCTCAAATTACATCCGGGTTCTACAAGGCAAGCGTCATACTACTCGAGCCATACAACATTACGAGCTCGCGACGACGAACCGTTGTTGACTCGAGCTCGGAGGCTGCATTCCAGAAGTCATGAGATTCGTTCTCTCTCTTGCTCTGTTTTACTCTCTCGCGAACTCTCACTCGATACGTTTGTCCCTGCGCGTGATACTACAAATGAAAAAGAGAGACAGAGGGAAGGACGGGAATAAATCACAATTTACCGCTGCATAATGCAAATGCGGATAAAAAATGATTCATATTGATAAGCTTTACTTCGTTTTACTACCTGAAACTTTCTTGAGTATACTAATTGTCATAATGAGTGGAAATTTTTATGAGCGTATATTCTGACGTTGACTTTTCCGATCTTCACACCTCGATTGACAAGGGTTTGGTCAAAGATTAAATATATTAATTTAAGTAAATACGGACAAAACGAGCTTTATTCCTGTTCCTGTATCTCGTTGAAAAACCTTCAAAAGTACAGTCCTCATTTTCGACATGACTTCTCACTCAGCAGGATGTTTTATTGTATCATAACCCCATGAGAGATAAGAAAAAAGCAAACGATTCAGAGAGGGCGAATATAAAAAGTCCATCTCGAGGAATTTTCTCTGATTTTTTGCACTTTGTCTTTATTCTTCCTGGAAACAGGGTTGAATCGTTTAGCACGGATTTCTGCAGTCAATGGCCGTTTCATATTTAACCTTCGATAGAAAAATAACGTTCGTGAATACCCGGACAGCTTGTCTGCGACAGTTGATCCAGGATGAAACGCGCTTCATTCTCGCACCACCTGGACGGATACGGCACCAGAGTAAGTAGCGGAATATCAATCAGTTCTAACTTTGTCTACCATGTATAATGTTATACGAGTAGAATAAATTATCGTAAGCTGCAGTACATTGCGAGGGAGAAAAAAAAAGAGATGGAGAAGAAAAGCAACGTGCATGACTGCTCGCGGTGAAGCACGAACACGTTCTTTTCATTAATACATTCGGATTCTACTCATTTTCGAATGCAGAGGCGAGTTCTTTGTCATAAATCCCATTCTTCGGCGTCATCCTATTCGTCGCGAACGAGACAACCGACAAAACGTGGGTAGGAAACGCCTTCTGCGTGTATTCTTGCACTTTACATTCGACAAATTTGTATACATATACGAATAACAGTTATAACCCCCAGAAATTACGGTACAACATTTAAGTGCGTTGGAATAGAATTTTATCACTTTTCTTACTATATTTTTTTCAGGTATACTAAAAAAAAATGGTAATTAAGGATAATAGTTGAGTGAAACTTGTAAAAATAGCTGGACAGCGTTAATTGGACTATGATCATTATTTTTTTAGTTTCATTTCAATTATTAATCGAGCAGAAGTCAATGGCCTGTAATTAATTGCAGGGTAGGAACGTTACGTGGTTTTGGCCTTTCGTGGATTGGGATCTGAGTTAAATCTTCGATGGTTCACTTCATGCCCTCGAAAAGTTTCTTTTTTGGGAGCAGTTCAGAAAATTGGTTCTAAGAACAAAATCATCGACAACCGATTTAATTTAATGATAATTCGAATGGAAAGCAACATTTCTGGTGGAGGAAAGAATTTTAGACAACGTGAAAGGACAGAAGATAAACACAAAAGATTCAGCAGACGCATCAGCAGAGCCAAAACTGGTATCCACGTACAGTATCCGAGCAGATTATTCGATTCTTGAAATGGAACTGGTTCCGCAACTAAAACTCAACGCGAAAACGCTTCTTAAGGTGCGACAGTCACAAACCTGTAAGTTTTGGCAAATACAGAATCGTCACATGTTTCACACCGAACCTTTTTCCTACAGTGGAATTCGCTCCGATGCCAGAAGTGTATATACAATGGCGAAGGGAACGAAATATTATATGAGAAAGTGTCTCAGAGACGGACGAGCGAGATTCCTCGTAAAACCAGACTGTTCTCGGCAACATTTTTAATGGGACCAAGGTCGATTGACTCCGGGATCTTTTATTTATTTTTTTCCTCCTCATTTGCCTGCTCT
This sequence comes from Campoletis sonorensis, assembly GCA_013761285.1. NCBI lineage: Eukaryota > Metazoa > Arthropoda > Insecta > Hymenoptera > Ichneumonidae > Campoletis > Campoletis sonorensis. Next base: position 2,339,624 of record JACEOJ010000137.1, read on the forward strand.
CAAACGCGAATAAATATCGAACTAAAATACTCGATAATCGCGATTATCTTATGACGTTCCGCGTATAAAGTATCGATACTTGCAATTTCCTGTCTCTGATGCAATGTGTAAATAATGAATTTGGTGAAATCATTTATTCAGCTATTTCTGGTCAAATAAAATACACCGATTTCAGCTTCCGTAATGAATGTCCGCCGAAATCTAGAGACGTTGGTTCAGTTTTTGAACGTCGAAGGCAAATCAATCCTTGGATGGAAAACCTCCTTGAAGGACTCTACATCTGGTGTAGTAAATGCGACGGCTAACGGCATCGGAAACATGGCAGACGCAGCCGAATGCTTTTCAACATACACGTAAAGTCAATCGAATTTAAAGTGAATCCCCTTTAATAGCGCGATTAAGAAAAACGTCGTAAATATGTGAAGAAAGGTTCTCTGGCATGTGATGATTGAGTGCAACGATGTTGATGACAAATAGTGCGTTTAGCTCCGGAAATCCAAGATTTGGCCAGTTAGGACGAAAAATTGGTTTGACTACTAGTAGAATTACAGAATATCTTAAGACTTTCTGTATAAAAGAGCCCAGTGAACAGAGATGGCGTCACATTAGTACTTTGGTCACTTTATACTTTGCTGTCCAGCGTCAGATTCGAATTTTTTGTTGTCCAATCAATATTTATCAGTATTTTTCTCAAATAGTTGAGAAAATCAAAGTTTCAATATATAAACACAATGGTAATGAGAAGAACTGATGGGCCCTGTTGGGATCGACTTGTCGAATGTCCCGACGATGTTGTGTCGACTTTTCACGGGCCTGCTGGTGGGGTTTACCTGATCGACGACGGGTCGTGGTGGGTGGCGGTATAAGTAGAGGTCTCCGTTCGCCGGCGTTCTCATACCCTCACCACGTCCTTCGACTGCCTCTTACTTTTACTTTTTTAACGACTCGGTCGTCGTTGTCGCCACAACGAATCTCCTCTAGATATAACGCGCTCGTTACAGTGGCCAACTCCATCGAACTTTACGACGATTATCATTACGAATCGGTTGATCCGAGACAGCACTTCGAATAAATAAATAACATTCTATATGATTGCACAATTGTACAATTTTCCTATTTTTCTATCAGGATAATTATCCGCGCCGCTACTGGTTACAATCGCGCCTTATTCCGGAATATACGCGACGAGCGAATCGTGCTAAACGTAACGATCATGAACTAACAGTGAAAACAAAAGTGTATTAACAAAAAGTTCATCCCCGTCGAGTCTGAGTAATCGTCGACGGTATTGATATCCGACGAAATAATCGGTGGACCGTTGACAAGTTTTCAAACTAAATCAAGAAGCACCGGAAGCTGACAGAGCGTGGAGTGAAGATTAAATAATATTGTTTTTAAGTAGTGCCCAGTGGAGATATGTGGCTCAAGAGCGCAATTCTGTGAGTACCAAATAATACATTTTATGAATGATTTTCGAAAAAAAATTTCTTTTGTCATTATAATTTTTGTTTAATTTCTATAAGAGTGTACGTTATGGTGCAACGTTCTATTATTGAGTCAAACTTAACATTAAACGTCACATTAAAAAAATATATATATTTCTAGATACTCATTTAGCAGCCAATAAGGAAAGTTATTTCGTTATTTATGTCCATTTGAATGTAATGATGTAGGTCGATACGATACGTTCAATGTACGTGGCGGATACGTAATCCGCATCAGGATTCTATGTAGCAAAATGGTACATAGGCTCCGAACGAAAGATTTACTCATCTGCTTACGTATTCAATGAAAATGAAAGTGCCTAGAAATTCCAAATGAAGAGCTTTCCATTTCAAGCGATAATAATCATATTCCAAAAAAGTAGTATCATAGGGCACGCATTTCCTTATATACATATTAATACGTTTTATCAATGGTAATATTACCATAAATTCCTTTACTCCCTATTAAAATGACAGATTTCGATTTTCAAAAAGTCATTTCAATCGACAACGAAATGTAATCTTTCAAACGAATGAATGAAATTTGAAATCGAATCAAAATGAGATCTTTATTGATCAGTACTTTGAATCAATTGCACCAGCATATGGTAGAATTAAAAGAAATTTCACCAACTTCCAAAGAGCCTTTTTATGGATTCTCTGCCGTTCAATATTCACTTTCTTCCGGTTTGTTTGTGAAAATGTGTTTTCCTCACGTAACAGGATGCGATACGAAATGATAGTATATCCATTTTTCTATCCTGCACAAGGTTCTTATTTTTCAACAGACTTGACATTGCACGTTTCAACGAATTTGTTAAATTCATTGGAAATTTGTGGTGGCAAGAAGTTGACATATATACGTACAACTTTATAGTCAATATTAAAAAACACCCGAAAGATTTGATATCAAAGTTTGATACATCCGCGTCTGACTATACGCCATCAACGTATAGTCAGACGTAGATATGATATATCTACTTCGCCTTGTTCTCCCCCCCCCCTTCCCTCCCCCTCGTGTTGTGTGGAGATCACCACAGGTATATACTTCTTTTTTCTTCCTCTACTTATTTCTTCCCTCTCGCCTGCACACACCTTTCTCCTGTGCTCATTTGTAGAGGTGTATGTGTGTGAGAGTTCGCTTAACCACTGGCGTTACCGCTCCTTGATATCACACGAGAGGAGAAGGCATATATTCGGTATACTTTATGGCTGTTCTCACATCGACTGTATTATACCGCACGTATTTGTGAACATATATATGTGGTATATCGGTCCAGCCGGGAGCCACTCGTGTTTCACGCCACAGAGAGGTATACTTTCGCTGATTACGATCCCTCGAATCTCAGGCTCATCCAGAGTGAGATTCAAGCAAATGAAGAATACGAGTACAACATTCGTGACGAAAACGGAGGAAATAATAGAATCATAAGGTTCGCAGATCATTGGATCTCGTGAACATTCTCGTTATTATCTGATAAATTTCTACTACAAAAATGTGTTTGAGTGCTTTTTCATGAATCAGAATAAGATGAGCAGATTGTCTAACATAGCAAAAAAAAAATCTAATATTTCATTCCATTCCGAAATGAAGATCATTCGAAAATAAAGAAAATGAGCGACGTCTGGGCTTCGAATAATGAATAGAAAAAAAGTTACAGCTGTTTTTCTTTTTTGTGTGTTTAATGTGAAATTTCGTCATTTTAATGACTCAATTTTTGTGAATTAGCTCATAATAGTAACATAATTTCACATGATCGCATTATAAAGGATATTTCTAGCCGCGGGCAAAGCCATAACGGTTTGTATAATGATGAATTTTTTTTACGAGTACTAAAGCCATCGAGCAGAGGAGAACATGTCATGCAAACTCCTGCGGATCCTAAAATACTCGTTTTCCAGTTAACTTCAATTTGGAGACGAGACTTAACAATTGCTAAAAAAAAAAATATCAGGGAGTAGAAATGAAGAGCATTTACAACAAAATCGTTTATTGATATTCGATCAACACGAAGGTGAAAAGAATTTTTTTTCGAGCCAAGTTTTTTCTCTCGCAGTTTCAATTGAATCAATTAAGTTCTCGTATATAGCTCGAAGGTGAATGCGTGAGCGAGGATATTTTCACGATTGCAAGAAAGTGGACACGATGACGTTTCTCGAGTGAATGAGGTGAGAGGCGGCGGCGGCGGCGGCGGTAGTTGCCGTCGTCGTGTGAGCAAAGTCGGAGATAGCAATATACACGGATCGTATAATGTACCGGCTACTGAGCGCCGCTTGCCGGTAACAAATCGAGCCGAGTCCAAGGTCAATAAAATGCCACCACCATTGGTGCGATTTCTAATGTGGATTAACGAACTCTTACTTCGCTATCGATCGATTGAATTCCCTGCTAGAAACACTCAAACCTGTCACCTTTTCTACGTACTCTAATAAAAACATTCAAGAACTCCAGTACTTACGATTTACATTGACATTTATGCATGACAAATGACTATATATTGCAAAAAAGAAATGACGAAAGTCATTTAAGTACATTCACACCGGAAGCTATTGGCTTCGGTTCAACAACACATGATAAAAAAAGGAATATGTGGATTTGCACCATTGATTTTCGAATAAACATATGTTTTTATCGATATTTCAGCAGACATACTAAGTATAGCATGTTTAAAAGTTGTTTTTTCAAAAAATTTCAAATAAGGGTGCAAGGAAATCATTCATTATTTTAGCAAAATCATTAATATATCGACTACTTGTGCTCAATTTTTATTTAATTTGATAGTCTCGCCACAAAGTCATCTTCATAAATTAAGTCTCTGGTTCATTTCCGGAAACAGGGAGATAACTTGCAAAATAATTTGATAGTCGTGGATGTTACATATTTTTTGAGAATGTAAAAACTGTAATGTAATATAAAATTTTGGAGAAAAAAAATGTCTTCTACGAATTTTCGAGTTTCAGGAATAATCACCTTTCCGATTTTTCAATACAAATAGCGAAACTCTTGAGTTGCTGTATCTCCGAAACTAAATAGTCGAACTTCTAGATTCTTGTGAACAACCTGCTTATTTATATGTTTCTCCCTAATTGAAGGAAAAAACGAACGAGATGTAGAAAAGTTTTGTAGTTATATTGTGAAATTTGAATTTATCCACAGCTCTCCTTATAAAAGCCCGTATAAAACTTCGGAATCGTTGATGGCCAGTATTTCGAATAAACGAGACGGAGAATCCTATTGAAAGTTCGCATGTATTTTTATGATAGTGCCCTCAATATATCCCCGACGTTTTTTAATAAATTCTGAAAAAAAAGACTCAACAAAGACCAGTAACTAAAACGTATGGATTTGACTACAAATTAATATTCGATTGATTACCTTATTCTTGTCACAGTAAAAGAACGAAATATCCTCTCGATTTCAATAAAGTCGTGGCGTAGCCTCGAGCAACCTGAACGCTTATGCTCCTTTCTTTTAAACTATTTAAACGGACACGTATATCGTTTGATTGTAGGATTTGATTCTTCACGACTGACGAATAGAGAAAAAAAAAAAAAAATTAGGTGCCTTCGGCGCCTCTTGATGGTAATATTGATGATGCTCACTTACGCAATGCGCAGGATTAACCGGAGCCAGCGTACGGCATTACAAATTTTGAAAGAAACGTGCCTCCCGGGTCTCGCCAGCAATTTCAATTTTATATACCCTAAAATGGTCCCCTCGGGCCTACCAAATTTCTTCATTTTGTATAACCTCCGTACAGACGCGTTGCGAGAATACTTTAGGAGCTTCGGAACTACCAATTTACATTGTCAAAAAGTCAACCTCTTTCGCACTTCAAATGAAACTTGGTCGATGCAATCATCGTCAGTGCCTGATTCTATCAAATGATATTCCAAAAGCCTTTCGAAAGCCTAAATTTATAAAACCGATGCTCATTATTTAACCGTACCAGCAAGCACGTAAACACTGTCATTTGTTGTAGTTTTTTACATTATTTTTACTTCATTACTAAACAATATGTATAGAAACATCAATTCAATGCAGTATGCCACGTAGAAATTCGTGAAAAATTCATTTCAAGTGGGCGCCCTAATAACATTGTGTATACTTTTCCAAAAGCCGAACTGTAGGCAATAAAAATGTCGCTTTGGAATCATTGATCCTCAATAAGTCCAAATAAAAGGCACGGATTGAAACATCGTTCCATGTGTTCGCTAAAAATGAAATAATACATACAAAACTAGTAGCGGAGATAAAACAGCCACAGAAATCTATATAAAAAGTTCAGATGTTTTTGTGGATTATCTATGAAACATTGGGTTTATGATCTGACGCAATCTAACACACCGAATGGTGGTGAAAAGTGATGAAACAATAAAATTGTTGGGCGGCCGACGATCTATATAAAATATTCGCTGCAGGCATTATATGGTGGTGAACAAACGTCGAGTATGAATTCTAGTCCATTATGTCAAACGAGAAAAACTTTTACAGCGTAAATGATTGGTACACCCTTTGATACACGCCCAACTTCTTTCTTTCGTAAGGTTGCAACCTATCGTGCAGTTGAGAAATAAATCGATTTAAAAAGAACCTGTGGCTCGAGGTTTTTGTGGTAATATCACGATACGAGAGTCAACTTTACAGAAGCTGAGCAGCTTGATTATGAATGATAAATTGACTATGAGGTTTCTTATGTTCATTCATTGTGTTCACGAATTTCAAAGAACTTTAAATCATTCGAGAAATAATCTGTAGCAACCAGTACAGTTTTTCTTGAACAGTCAATCGGATTATCAAAAATATTTGTGGCTGCATACATAATTATTTTTGCATGAAAGAAATGAGTTGCTCTTTTGAAAGAAAAATCTATAAATTACGTAGTTGATAAATCTGAGGACGAATCCTTATATGTTATCGTTATATGCGTCGTTTGACGTTAGTTTTGTCCAAATTGTATTGGAATACGAGTGTCATATATTTATTGAAGTAATATTCCTGTACCAGACAGCTTTCTCTATACGATGCCATGATAAATTCCACCAGCTTACGCAAAAGCATATAATTTTAAACGCGTGATGTATCAAACGTATACATCGAATACCGATTTTGTGAGAATAAGTATTTTCAAAACGTAATTATATTTTCGATGCCATGAAAGGTGTGAAATGAAATGATGTTTCAAAATCTGAAAACCGGAAGCTGTGCACGTATGGCATCGCATTCACGGTTAAAGTGTATATCCCCGTATTTATTTTACAAGAAATTTCATCAAAACAGTTGTCTTATATGGCATTGATTCAAAACCTGAATCATGACGTGGTTACAGGCACAAAATAGTCACATTTACAAACAAGATGCTACTTGTGTGTTCACAACGAAGTGTGATATCTGAAAAAAGTGATGAAAATTAGTTTTGGTCTACTGTACTCAATTGCAATAATAGAGAAAATGCGATTAGGGTCAAACTTTCGACATTACTGTTAAAAGCGTGGAAAAGCGTGTAAACAGTTGCCTTTAGAAATTCAGCATCCACATGCTCGTAATAAACAACAAGGATGATACGTTTGCAGCTGTAAATCGAAATGAAAATCATTCAAGTTGATAAAACAGTTGAAATTTTTCCATCCTTCATAATGGATTCAAATTCGGCTTCTTTTTCATGGAAGTTTTTTGTTGATTATTAGAAAATGGCCACAACAACGAAGGTTTTTTACCAGCTTGACTTAGGATTTTTATTTGATTTTTCTTCTAACGCTAAATCAAATGAAGCATTCTCCGGAAGATCGCTCCGTGTTATTTATACACTGCCAGTTTTTCTAGCGAGCTCGATGTACGAGAAATACTTGAAAAAGAAATTTTCCGCGGTAAACGGAAGTATCGGTAAAAGTTGGTGCGTTTAAATTCAAGCGATGATCTTCGCGTGTGCAATCTCCCGACAACGAATGCAGTGAACCCGAAGCAGTGAACATTTTATCCTCACGTGTCATTAAACCACGGAGGCATAAGCGAATTCTTATACCGTCTGTTTTACTCTCCGAACTTCCGGTTGTCACGGAACGAATAAGACAGCACAGCATACCACTGAAAGAGTCTCGAGATCGTGGGCGTTGCATGTACTTATTCGTGTGTATGGATATAAATATTCAAAGAGGCTGAGTCTCTCCTGTTCATGTCCGCCCATGGGAATGATATCTTATGCAGTTTCACTTCTCAGCTAGTTTTAACGCCCAAGTTATATTTGAATATAAAACTGCAACCGAAATTCTGTAAATCTTGTGACTTTATATCGTGGTAAAATAATATGCTAAATAAATATATGATCAAGCATTAAAAACTTTGAATAGCACCGGATGTTCGAATTCGGATGTCAAACTTTTTATTCAATTCACTTAAGTTTGTTGATATGTATCCGGGAATTCAATGATATAAACAATTGTGTTAGATGGTCTTTTCCTAAATTTTGATAACATCAACGGTGTACAATTTGGAAAAAATCTTCACAAATATGTAAGATCGAGAATTTTTGGTATTAAATTTACCAGAAATTCATAGAAGAATTGAACTATTTTGATTGGGAAAATACATCCTTCGACGCTTCTGATTAAAAAAAAAAATAATAAAGAGTTGAAAATCCAATTACCCGGGTGTTCAAAAATCGGCCGAGTAAGCAGGAACCTTTTTTATTCATAGAGGTTCATGAAAAGCTAAAGAGTCCTGCACGATTTAATAAGATTCTGCAAATCTCGCTTGACTCCGGTCCAAAGTCTAAGAAGTTCATTTTATCGGTATTTTGTTGAAATTTGAAGTCTTATTACCGCACCGTGTCATGATCGGTAATTGATTTTATGCTCAGAAGTTTTAGTGCTGCATATTTACTAGAAATAGTTGAAGTGATGAGCCAACTTGTTTGATTGTGCAGACGATAGTAAAAAGCAAGATGATCGAAAAGAACTCACAACTCACGTTTACGATTTCTCGCCACGGTGGTGTATTTCAAGGGGCTCGTAGAATGTAAGTGTTCGAAGCATGAGGAATTGCTATTTGTCAGCCTTGGCCGAAAAGAGAGTGAGGTCGAGCGTCTGGTCGATCGAGGGTAGACGGCCTCGTCTCGCAAGCCAATTACCACATCGAGTTTGGGATCAGAATTTTTTCTGTCTTCTTAAACGTCTATCAGACGCAACTGACGATACCAACAATTTCACAAGTAGTAGCCTCAAGGAATAATAATAACGCTGGAGTTTACGACCTATTATAAATTTAGGTCATCCAACATGAGTTCGAAATCAAAGAAATATTTTAATTTCGAAAGTTCTAAATTCAATACCTTGGTGTCCCGAGGGAAGTCAATTTAATTGAATGAATTTCATGAAATGTGCTCTGATAGGATTAAAGAAATTTATAAAAGTTTTATTTTTGCGTATGCCTTGCGGACTCGGAACTGTTTGATTTTCTAGATCAAATGGGGTTGAAACTTGTCGAGTTTTTCTTTTAAATTTTGTCCACGTATTTATAGTCTGTTTATAAACACCGGGAATTGTTTGAAAAAAAAAAAAAATAACATCCTTTAACTCATAGTTCTCTATGATTTAGTAGCGGAAAAAACTTCTGATTGACAATCATCGAAGGTTCGAATGTTTATCCCAATATGGCGGCAACATGACTGAATTTCGATTAATGATTTTTCACATACTTTTCCGCTTCAACGGGTTTTGAAACATAACAATTATTTCGAACCAACTCTGCAACGATAATGCGTGCTGATTGCAATTCGATCAGACAATTACCGATCGCTTTTTCTAGTCCAAAAAGTATATGTTTTAGAAAAAAAAACCCTACTAAGTTGTTTATCAATCTTTCTCTCCCTCGAACGACGTGTTCTTGAACGATCTGTGAATACCTGAAAAACATTTCAGAAAGAAAACTCGAACGATTTCAAACGTAACATAACATCATTCTAAACAACCACAAGGCCTCAAAAACCTAGACCAGCACTTCCTTTTCAAACTTTACCAGATGCAATGTTGTATGTACAACGAGATCCGTTAACTGCTATAGCTCTTGCTACCGATTCGAGTACTCCCGACACATGAACCAGATGTGAACTTTCACCACATCATGCTCGATTGTTGGTATTCATGCAAAAACATTCCATCAGTTTAACATACTGACAAAGCGACACATCTTGTGCATTGCGTTATACACGCTTCAGTGGCGTCTTCACCTACATTTCTTAGCTGCATTAACTCGAGGTTTATGTTATTAAAAAATTGAAAATACGGTTCGAAAAATTGAAATATCAATTTAAAAAATAATTAACTTTCAATTCGTATAACTTTGTTTATTTCTTTTACTTTTAGAATATGTTGCGCGGTAGCGTTTGTGCTCGCTAAAGAAGAGACGAGGAAATCGAAACCCGGGCAAGGATACGTGGACATTCGATCATCCGGTGGTGAGACCAGAGCAATTCCCATTGAAGGTAATCTACAATTCTACATCGATTATGAGGTTGCGACAACATACGATATTATAAGAAGTCATTTAATCAGTCGTTTCCACGAACCGAGAAAACGAACGATTTTCAAGATTATGATTATTCTCCGCATTGCTTTTTTTAGAATTTGTCACATCTCACAAAATACCTGAAGGATTGATAAAGCCAAACGATGAGGGGGAGGACGAGGACGAAGAAGCTGGGGAAGCTGAGCATGCCAAAGATGTTGTGAAAGCGGTGAAGCTAAACACGAAAATTGAGGAAGCCGACAGCTTTAATCAAAGTTTGGAACCCTCGGGGAGCGACGGTTATGAGAAAAATAACTCAAAGCGTCAGGCACGCGTAGAACTGGAGAATTTCAGCGGTGCTGGAGTCTTGCAAGAAGACGGAATAAGAAAACTCGACACGTACAGATCTAAGGATGAAGAAGATGACAGGGACTCTTTACTTCCGGGTGTTCGAGTCAGGTACAGTATACTTTTAAATCCAATTAATATTTTTTTCAATTTGAGTATGTACAATTGAATGCATTATAGAATAAATGAAATTAATTTTCCGAGTAGTGCTGAATACCCAACGACTATGCTGCCGGTGTTGACAACTGAAAGGGAATATCGATCCTTTGATTTTGTTCCGGTCAATATTATCCGCGAGGATAACAAGAACAATTGGACTCCATACTCTAATCGTAACTTTGACGATCTGGGTGACGTGAGTCTTGTCCCTGCTGGCTCGAATTCGCGGATTCAGGTGAGGTCATTCACTTCGATAAAAATCTTTGAAGAAATCATGGTTGATGGACTAATTCAATTTTGTGCTGTACGTATCCGACACTTGATTTCGAAATATCTAATCATTTTTACTCGTTGTTGTTGGGTAGGTGAAAAAAGGACCTAATGGCAAGGATTACGAGTACGAGTATGTGTATTACTACTATGATGAAGAAGAAGAGGGTAAGGCGAGCGCTTCAACGAACAATCAACAGGAAGGTCCCAGAGGAACCACGGCTGCACCGAGACGTAGTGGAGCCAGTAGCAATAGAAGCAAATATAGTAACGTAGAAAGGTCATCGACTGTTGAACCTGCAACCAACGAAGTCATTCCCAACAGAAATGGCAATCGTGGCAGGCAATTAGGGGAGAATGAAGATGTATCTGAAGAAAGGTTACCAACGAACACTCGTTTCCCACCGAGATCACTGTAATTAATCATTTTATTGAATATCACTCACCAATTGATTTTATAATGGGAAAGTAACGTTTGAATCATTTTGTACAAACAATGCAGATCGCGTTCGAATCATAACACAGGAACAACAGAACCCAGTCGAGCCCGTGGCAACCGCCCCAGGCCGAGTCTCGACCTTGTTGACTCCAGCAGCTTCCGAACTCATCAAGAAGGCCCGGAATTTCCGCAGAGTTTGCCCAAGGGACCTGTCAGATTTTTAGGCGTTACACCGAACGAAAACGCCGATGAGAAACCCGTTACAAGGGTACGCGGCAGACCACAACGAGTTCAGGAACCTGCACCCGTCGTTGAGGTTTCAGAAGACATCGTTCCTGTTACTAGAAGGAGACCAATCAGTGAACCAGCCGTTGAAGTTGAGCTGAACCGAGGACAGCCACCAAGACCTGCTTTTCCTGATAGTGAAGAGGATGAAGAGGAAGAAACCGAAACATCTTCATCCCCTCCGCTGAAGGATTCTGATAAAACTACCTCCGATGATAAAGTTCGTGAGCATCCCCAGGAATCCACCACGGAAGGAAGCACTGTTGAACCTCCTACGACGGAATATTCATCAGCCATGGATAAAGTAGCACTTGATTTGTATGCCTTCCTCCAGCAAGGCCAAAGCAATCTCGTGGATGCAGCTGGAGCCGCTGATGAAAGTAATGAAAACTCAACCGTCGAAGTCGAAGATGCAACGACCGATGTCCCAACCACGACCGAAGAAGTAAGTCCTACGACGACTGAACCTACCACTACAACTACGACAACAGAGCCTACGACAACAACAACGACTACCACTACCACTGAAGCACCTACGACTACGAGTCAACCACCTGGCAGAGGAAAATTCAAGAGACCTGGTCTTTCGGGCGGTGCTGGCTCGAGAAATCGGTAAATATGGCTTAGAAGTAGTTCTTGAAAATGGCAACTCAATTTTAAGAGATTCTGCAGCGTCTTATCTCATTGCAACTTTTCCTTACATGCACTTTTTTCTTAAGTTTCAAGTCCAATGGAAATGGAAGTGGAACTACGACAACTGAGGCACCAGCCGAACCAACCCAACGAAACAGAAACCGTTTTGGAAGTTCCGCTGCAGGAGGATTCAAGCGACCAAGGCCAGGTCAGAAGCAACCAGTCGACGAAGAAATCCAAAAAAATTCGGCAAGCAATGTGAATTCTGAAAAGCCATCATCTGGGCGAAATCGGTACCGAGGTGCAGCACCCAGAACGCCAGTAACCACTACATCCGCTCCTTCGACCTCGTCATCCTCTTCGAACGGAAATTCCGGTATTTCACGACCAGGGTTCAACAAACTCAACGTCAATCGAAGACGAGGAAGACCATCGACTCCAGTGCCAGCAACGAGCGAAGAATCTCAGGACTCCGGAGAAAAAACGCAGAATGGCCAAACAGACTCTGTCCAAGATGCTCCTACGACCCCGAAATCTGCAGTTAGAGCGAGACTCCCAGGTATTGGACCAAGGCCAGTCAGGCCCGGTGCAAGAGTAAATCTGAGAACGAGACCTGGACAAGGTGTGACTACGACGACCACGGCTGCACCTGAAGTATCCGAAGGATCACTAGAGGAGCCAGCTGGTGAGGGCACCGAAGAGGAGACTCACGAGGTCAGTATTTACGTTATCATCCCAAAGGTCATGTTGCTTTCTTTAGGAATTTCATTCATTTTAAAACGTTTACATTTGCTAACGCTAATATAGCGTCAGATTGCCCGGACTTTTTAAAAATTTAAATGACTGATTTACGAAAGTGGCCTAAAAATGTGTACCTGATGCCAAATTGCCAAGTCTGTTATCGTAACTGTGACAGATGTATAATAAAATTTACTTGGCGTTGCACGATCGTAAGGCTGTTTTCAACCACGAAGCTTATCCCGATTCGAAGGAGGATAGATGATATTAAGTCCGAGGTTACGCGAATGATGTCACAAACGCCGGACAGATTTCCTAGAGCTACTTTCACTAGATGGCCTTTCAAAATGTCATTGCGAACTCTCAAAGTACTCGCTCCTTTGCTTGCTCGGTTTGTTGCTATAGTCACTGTGTCTTCACGTGAACTGCCAGAGACTTTGTGAATATTTATCCTTTCAACTTAAGCTCGCACAAATCCAAACGACTAGCAGTTTTTTCACCTGATCCCTGCAGTCGCCGTTTCGATCGTTAGTATAGGCAGGTTACTGATGAAACATGGCCATTCATTACGCGGGCTTGCTGTCGCAAAAAAAATCTATGCTAAATATACAACTTAAGTGAATAACAAAATGCCATTACATTCCTTGAGGAACGATACCGGTTTCTCTTTTCGCAACTGGCTGCAATTAGGCTCGCCAGAGATAGCTCAAAATTACCAGCGCCGATCAACTCACTCATTACTTTCTTAGTCAATCCTTAACTTCTTGGATTAAGTTTAGTTATTTGATGTTTGAGCATCAAAATAACCTCTAGGTCATTTATCACGTCACTAGCATGATCATGAATAACGATAACTCCTGGAAACCTTTGCAAAAATGTCACAATCACATTGAGAAAAATGTCAATTTCCAGGCGCCAGCTGAGACGAGTCCACCAGCTCGTCAAACTACGGTAAACCCCTTGAACAAATTACGCTCGAGGAATCGGCTTCAAGTTCAACCGAAGACAACGACTCGTTCTCCAGTCTCCGTTTCTCATAGACGATCACCTCTTTTACCAAGGCGTAAAACAACCGAAGCCCCAGCGACCGAAACTACCGAGACTGATGAAGACGAGGCAGCACCAGAAACAGTCTCGGAAGTCGAAGCGACAGAAGCAACACTTCCAGAAACTAGTACAGCCGCTAGCACGAAGCACGAAGAAACGAGGGGTCTGAGTGGTCTCCTGGCGCCTAGGCGCAGGATAGCACCAAGACGTCCTGGTCAACTTATTTCCCGGGAATAGAAATAATCTTACAAACGGAACTTCTTCATACCATCACGAGCAATCGAGCGGTAAAGCATTTATTATCGAAAAATAAGCTTTGCAAATGATCCAAATACTTTCCAACTGTCAAGTATTTTGGTATAACTTTTCAACGATGTTTCGTGATCGAATGATGAACCTGACCTGGTAACGTTTTAAAAAAGAAAATAATCGAACCGCTAAATCTTCGGTGGCGAACATAAAACCATTAGCCCAGTGGACTGATGGTGGCAAATTGTTGAGTTTGCAATGGCCTCATAATTACACCTATCAATTTACACAAAATAACCATTACCACGAAATGCCTGAGGTGAGTGTTCCAGTTCTCGAAAACCTAAAAATTATGTTTTACTAGAGCCTGCTACACAGTTAAGTTGGATTGGTCAGGAACTGGGACACAAGCAACATCTGGGTCATTCACATTCGTAAATCTCTTAGACATTTACGTTGCTATAATTTTCTGTAAGTGCAATTGCAATCAAGTGCATTAGGCTGCTTGTCATTGTGAATCACATTGCCACTGTAAGCAAATATGAAGCAATCGCACAAGATACGTTTTGATACCATACACGGTTCAAGTGTCACTCGACCCAGGGAAGACTGTCGTTGTCACGAAAAAATCAAGCGAGTTCACGAAACGCTTGCACAAATTCGAGCATATTGTATCGTGTCGCAAAATCTTTAGGAGAATGGTGACGACAATGACAATGATATATTTTACCTATTATTTCATATTTAATTCTACTTCGCTTGCGTGAGTTATTTTATTTAATAGTTAACTATGATTATATGTTGTATCGAGAGACCCATCAGCGTCTCGACGCCAAGTAATTGATTGATGTATACGTATATATAATTCGAGTAGCCAAACGCGCAATACGCGTCACGATATGATTGCATCATTACTATCTTTCTCAGATTGGAATGCCCAAGTGCCTGATGTTATACTGTTTTCTTTTCTTTTTTTTTTAATTATATGAATTATCTAGAAATTGTGTAAATATTTCTATTAAACGTGTACTTAAATTAATGATCCTTTTTATTAATTATTTCTCCTAAGTATCCTTTTCCCATCTCTCTCCCCTTTCATTCATGATTCGTGGCCACGTGATTCGAAGTGCTTTCTTCCGATAAAAACGTCAAATTAAGCATCAGAGTATTGCCAATGATAACCAGCATTGGACGTCAAATGTTTCGGACTTCATTCTTTAGACAACGTGTGCAATTTTTTTCAAAGCATTACGAACTATTCTTAAAAAAAATGAATCAGGCCGAAAAATTCCATTGATGACAAACTATTGGTTGTTGATGTCATAATGACATAAATTGAAATAAATTATATGTTTTATATCTCGTCTGAATTCTGAAATTTTATTAAAATGTGACATTCTCGCCTTCCAAGTGACATTATTCTATCATATAGCGGCGGCCCATGTTTGTATGTTGAGTAAATCGTGACGCAGCTCCAGCGCCAAAGGTAATCCTAAATACCAGCTGCAGTATGGGTTTTTCGGTATGTATAGTTTCCTTATGCTCGCAGGTAACGAAAAATGCAATGTACGAGATCAGCGGGGGAATCCATCTGCTTCCGCAAGATGGGGATTAAAATATGCAACGAAAAATGGGCATGTATATAAAAAGCAAAAAATACTGGAAGGTTGGAAAAACAGATTAAAAAAATGGGATTTTAATAAACAAAGCATTGGGCGAATTAAATAACATCGATTTGCGAATCAGAATTATTTCTCAAAAATGAGTTGCGGAGAGGGAAAAGGCCTCGTCTTTCGTTGCCCACCAATGAAACATCCCCATTTTCGGGGCTGTTTTCTACCTGCGGTCGGCCGGCCCAGGTACTAGTTTACTCCGGATCGGGCATACTGACCAAAAAATGAAGTTCTGACAGTCGACTTTTCACAGTTCGTAGCGTTAAGTCGAAAGGATTGCTTGCGAATAGAGAACAGAGGTTTTGATTTTGACTCTTTAATAAATAAATCAGTAAAAACGTTCATCATATACCAGTGTTGTTTGAATTCCATGTTTCTCTTTCACTGTAAACGCGTTTTAAATTGGCGAAGTAAAGAAAATAGAAACTGGCTTTACTGACCTCTTCCAATAAGGTAGGTATAGTTTTTTCTGTCACGGTTATTGCCGTATTGTTGACTAAAATAACGCGTTTACAGAGATAATTTTTTGGAAAGAATAAGTTTGTACGCTTTCGATTTTTCTTTCGTTTAATTTTATACGCATATCTATTGTTTATGTTAATTATAGTACGTCTTTCGTACGGATAACGCGCTTGATATTTGTCTTCGTTATTACGCTGTAGCGCTAGTACGGTACCTCGACAATATCGACGGCGCAGGGTTCGATCCGGCATTCCGGCCACCCCCGAGTTAGCCCCCTCAGGTCAAGTAAATTGATTTAAAAAAATTCCACTCTTTGGTGGTCGTACACTGGTTCGTGGTAGCAACAGTAGATCTTTCGGTGATGAACCATTTTTTTTAAAAATGAATCATAAAATTTAGCCCCGGACTTTTTACTTAGCGCCACAAACTTAACCCCAAAAATTTCAATTATTATGCTAGCAAGGTTTACCAGGCGTCTAATCAGCGCGGAATCGTTTGTCGGTGAAGAATATTGTAATTTAATTTTTTTCCAAGTCATATTAACGTCGAAAAAAAAAAATTACGATTCGCCTCAAAGAGAACACCGAAAATTTAAATTTTCCTACAAACAAACATACCGAAGGTTATATCCTCCGGAACGAAAATAGCGTCGATTGATTGAATTATGTGTTGAAAATTGTAAAGATTTTACAACTATTTGATTAGTGTAGCCACCGCTCAGGACCCTTAATATTCGCCATAACGTTGGCACCGACAATTTTAACTTTCATGCTAGCAAAGTTTGCCAGGGGATTCAAGAATCGTTTGTCGGTGAAGAATATATTAATTAAACCTCTTTCCGGGTAATATTGACGTTGAAAAGTGAAAATGAAAGGCCTTTTGACTCATCAAAATGGTTCTTGGATAAAATTAACATCAAACATACTTTCAAGTCTTCTTAATTTTTTTTCAATTTTCATACCAACTATTATTTCATGATATTGATATGTCATGCTATTGAAATGATTGGTTTACTCACCGTTCGATGTCTTGTCCTGCCTCTTAGGGACTCGGCATCCAGTCGTCACATGTGGCAAAGCCCCTCGAGTGCTGCATGCGTCAGATCCAATGGACGAGACTCTCACTCCATCATATTCCACTTGTTTTCTTCCGTTCAATGAAGTTGTGTTCCATAATAACGTTTTGTTCAATATTTCTGAATGTCAACCCCGCACAAACGATTCAATTAATCTCACACATCAGTTATTCATTTCACGCTCTTTTGGCTATATCATTGACACTCGAATTTATCACAAACCGCGCACTATGAAATTTGTCTTCGAAAATTTTCACACCTAACATATTCGTCGAGACCCGAGAATACTCTCGTTAGTGCCACGCGTGCGTGTGTGCATATGTGTTAAGCATAAGCATAAGTTCTTCAAGAACCGTACGTTCGTCCACTATACATAAATGCAACCGTACTTTTCTCGCGCTGCAACTAAAACAACCTCCGTCGCACTAAATCGTACCGTACTGCCGTGAGTCGCTAAGTACCCTACCCGAAAGTACACGTTCAGGCCGGCCCACTATGTGCCATACAGACTTACAAACTGCCTGCGTTTTAATGAATACGTACGAATCTCAAAGCTGTGAGAAAGGATGCTAGATCGTTTGTCACATAACTATCGGGATATCCATTCGTTCACGAAATTGAAACAGTATTCAGGATGTACGGACAAATCAATAATTCATTCGATTGTTGTCAACGAAATTTAGGAAAATTATGACATATTATGTCATATTTATGTCATATTACTATATTATGAGATAATTATGAATAATTATGAAATTATTATTTTATGAAAATAAAATATCAACCCTTTTTTTCAATTTAATTCTATAATATTATTAATTCTGTTGTATTTTTTCTTATACGCAGAAAAAGCCTTAGGGTTGTATAGTTATTTTTTTTTCCATGGGAGATAAAAAAGAATTCTACTTGTACTATTATATATTTCGTTCCGTAAAATTTATCGGCATCGGCGAACAATGAAGCGTGGCGTTGAATTGTTCCACCGACGCTCAGAACGGGCTCTCCGTGTATTGCCAGCTAGCACCCGATTCAGACTGATAGCCTTATCGCGCTCTCCCGTCCCGCTCTTCCTACCGCACCGCGCCCGCCCCACCCGTTGCGCTTCCCCACTTTTTCCCTCGCGCCGCGCTGTCACGCCGAACGTTTCCCCACTATGCAGACCATTCAACAATACCAAGCACACGGGACTCACGGGAGCGCGTAGAACGTAAACAAACAAAACCAAAGGCATACCACACAAGTTTACTTCGAACTCTGTGATTTATTTCAATATACCGGAAATAAATTTCTTCAAATAATGAGGGATTTCAAATTTATTTTTGAATGAACGTTTTTGGTGATGAAACCCCAATGAAAATTCCTCTGATCGTTACCACAGGTAACGAAATTACCGATAGCAGCTCAAGAGAAATTGATATCCACAAAAAATACAGAACCTTCAACCTAGTTCTCAGTTTAGCCACTTGATTCGCTGCACGTCGAGATGTATCATCACAAAATAGAAGAAAGACAGAAAAAAAATAAAACAGTCAAGCAAGAGAAAAAAAAGAACGTATCCGCGAAAAATGGTGAGACGCACGCAACAACCTCGGTACTTCTGATCAAAACATCCAATGTCTAAATTAACGAGTAAAATAAAATTAAACGTCATGCAATTAATACGTGAGTGATGATAATCCGCATGACCAACAAAACTGGATATAAATACGTGAGAAAGGAACAATAAAAAAAGCGATTGCTGAACGAAGGTAGGGAGAGTCTCTCTATTCGCTTTGTTTATGGAGATCAGCTGTATTGCCAAAACATTCATGTCACTTCTGTTTCTCAACATCGAAATAATACGTCGGTCATCTCGTTGCTATTTTCATCGATCAAACTTATTATTCCTCTGCACGAGATAATGAAGCAAAAAAAAATTATGGGAAAAATATAAAATTGGAAAACTCTTGTTTTAAAACATCGTGTCGGACCTAATTTTTGAAAATTTCACTTTTTTGTTTGGTTACAGATGACGAAAGTAACAAAAATAAATACATATCCAACGGAATTGTTTTCTTTCAATTTGCATATGTATTAATACTGAGAAATTAAAGAATGGCAAAATTTACGAATTCCAATACGTTTTATTGTTGTTGTACTAATAAAAGAAATCGTATCCTAATTTTCCTGTAACATTTTTCGTACTCGTCTATTTTCATCTCTTCTATGACGACACACTCATAACCAAAAAAAAAAAAAGCAATTTCAAATGCTTTGTTTATTTTACCTGCCTGATCATTCACAAAAATATTGGTGACACGCCATTGCCGATGACGCATTCACACATGGCAATTGCGTTTTAGATGTACGAAGGTGCGAGACTGTCGAACCGCCGAGTAGATTAATTAAAACCTAAATGACATGAGAGAATGAAACGTGACACTGTCATTACCTGCGTGGAGCCAAACCGCAGAGCAAGAACGGTAAGGCTCCGTCCGGAAAAGCTTGTCCCGATGAAAATTCTCACTGGCTTTCAAATTCTTGTAAATACAGATCAATGGAAAACTTAAATATTGAGTTGCCAACTTTCATTGATTTCTATCCACAATAAATACCAATGAAATTACTGTTTGATGAAGTGCAAGAATGTTCTTACATTTTTCAATAACATTAATTCTAATTGTTATTCTAATTCCATATTATTGTATACTTGACAGAATTCTAAGACAATAAGTTGGTCGAACATAAGGAAATTTTGATTTGATTCAAAGTTTTAATTCATTGAGAAACTGAGCCATTATGAATTTTTTTTTGGGAATCCACGTCATTCATTTACCATCTGCATGTTCAATTGTTTCTTTGCTAATTTTCTATTCATTTTTTCATTATGCTTGTATTCACATTTCATGTAATGTAGAATAATGTATTTCATTAGTCGAAGAAATTGGGAAGGATATGAAACATATTTGTACATTGAATTCAATGAATATTCCCCGAACCGGACAGAAATCATCTGCTGAAATTTATCTTTTATATGATACTCTCTTGTGGAGTGGAAACTTCATTGACATAAAAACTTGTAGGCCAGAGTTATTTAAAAGAAGTTTGCATCGTTGACATACAACAAAAAACTTTTCTTTTCATTCATCAAATCCGGAATATTGTGTCCAATTGTCCTACAAATTTTGTTGTAAGGTATCTCAAAGGGATTAAATTATCACAGCTGCGTATTGCATCGAAAGATTGGACTTTATTAAAAGAAAAGAAAATAGAGTTTCAATAGATTCGAATGCCAAACTTAACACCGTCTCAGAATTTAGTGTTGGAATGCGATGAAATTGTATTTTGGATTAGCGTACAAAGGTTTTTTCCAGATTTAGAATAAAGACAGCGGTGAATATTTTCTTCCCTGTTTTTATCAAGTCCAATGAGCTAAATTAAAAAATATCTTCATTGCTATCGATGATTGAGGATCCAAGAAATAAATTGTCATTGCCGATGAACAATGCAATCGCTAATGGGCAGCATCCAATGATGGCAATATGAGAAGAGCGAGTATGAATGAAAAGTTATTCAGAATTACTCACAAGACGGAGCTGTGCTTTATTTCATTTTGATAAAAAAGAGGCATTAGAATAAATGCAATATAATTTATGCGCACTGCTTTATGCTTATTATTGGAATAACTTTTTCAAAGCCTCAATATTTTGCTTTGTGAAATACTTCAGTTGAGTTTTTCGTGCTCCCAATTGAATTGAAATTTTACAAAAAAGAGGGCTAAAGTTAATGGATAAATGAACATGTCAATTCTTAGGGATCATGAAGGACGCAACTTGAATTTTTGTCATTTTCATTCAATTGATTCAATGATCTTATTTCCCAGGTATATTATCGAAAATTTGATTTTACAGATGACAACGGTACTCGATGGCAGCTATCAGCAGCTCAATCATCATAGGGACATCGATGATGAGACCGGTGATGAGGATCGAGACGAAACACCCCAGGACTCCGGTGTGATGATACACGTCGTGCCGGAGGGTGGTAAAGCACGATGGAACCACATAGAGGATCTCGATTCCTTTTTCACGAGGATGTACCATTATCATCAGAAACACGGTTTCGCTTGTATGATGCTCCAAGAATTCTTCGAACTAGGACAATTCATTTTTGTTGTTATTTTCTCAACGTTCCTGTTTCATTGCGTAGACTACGCAGTGCTGTTCAAGTGAGTATAGTAAATCGATAAAAAAAATTCGGATGAGCAAAACAATTGACTTGAATTGAAAACAATAAAACCAATTCACAAAAAATTTTAAACAAGTAGTGTGTGAAAAGAAAGAAGAAACTATTGTTTTTCTCCCACCAACGCAATCTCGAAGGTCATTATTTTATTATTTGAATTAGAAAGTCATAAGAACGAAAGAAAAAAAAAAACAGATTCACTGTTGCAGCTTTAATAGTTTCAAAAACGATAACCAAAGTGTTTGATAATTTTTCAGAAATGAGGAGGTAGACAACAATTCGCACAAGACATCGATTAGCGACGCAATACTGTCGTCGAGCGAATGTCTTGCCTCGATGGGCTTGATAACGTGGATTTGCATACTCGTAGCGGGCATTTTTTGGATTCTACGTTTCGTTAAAGTACTTTATCATTTGACTCAATTTTGGGACATCAAAATGTTCTTCAACCTTGCCCTTAAGATCGATGACAACGATCTTGACAATCTTACTTGGCACGAAATACAAAAACGCGTACGGGAGGTACAAAAGGAACAAGAAATGTGCATACACAAACGCGAACTCTCCGAACTAGATATATATCACAGAATATTACGATTTAAAAATTATCTCGTTGCTATGATCAACAAATCACTTTTACCGGTTCGACTCAAAGTTCCCGTTATCGGGGAAGTTATATTCATGACCAGGGGACTCAAATACAACATGGAACTGTTGTTGTTTTGTAAGTAAATTTTGGTTATTCTTTTATAAAGGATTCTATAAAGTATTGAATTTCGAAAACTTTTCTACCGCACTCTGTCCTGCAATTTTTTGATGGTTCGTCAAAAAAACTTTACAGGAAAAACGAAATAAAGTTAAACTTTTCATTAAAAAAGCAAACTAGGCTCAAGAAGTAACAACTTGCTTATTCTTTCGAAATTAAACACTTCGTTACTAAAAGTTACTCGATTTTTTCATCTTCATTCATCTCTGAAATAGTGAAAAAGTATTCTTTTTGTTGATTTCCATTGCACATCAGAAATCGTGATGCTTTTGCTGTAGAAGAAGCTAAAAGATTTTTTTCCATGCACCTAAAAGATTTACGAAGACCATGGAATATTTGATATATTTTTTTTAAATCGCCATTGGAATATTTTTTGTTGATTTTTTAGGCTCTGGTACTATGCAAGCCCTTTATAGTCTTTTGATTTTTTTTTATAAGGCTAAAAGTTCCAAATAACCGAAGTCTCGTTTCATTTCTTGTAGAAATGTTGGTTTTTATTTAACTCTAATGAAAATTAAAAATAAAACGAGTTTCATCAATTCAAATATAACGTCTGGCAGGAGAAAAAACATAATAAATAGTAGAACGAAACTAATTATATTGTTTCAATGTTTGTTCGAACCAGGGGGTCCATGGTCACCGTTTGAGAACAATTGGCATCTGAAGGAAGATTACAAAAAGTTGAATAGACGACAAGAGTTGGCGCGTGCATTGTCCAAGCATATATTGTGGGTTGGAGTAGCTAATTTTATACTCTGTCCACTCATTCTACTGTGGCAGATTTTATACTCATTTTTCAATTACGGAGAGGTAAGAAAATAACAAAATAGAACAAAAAATAGAAATTCTATGCTTGGAGCATGAGTGCCAAGAAATGAAAAAATTAACTTAAATTCTCCTTGTTTTTTTTTTTGTTCCTTCAACAGTTAATCAAACGAGAGCCCGGAACGCTAGGTTCGCGAACATGGTCGTTGTACGGTCGTTTGTATCTGCGTCACTTTAACGAGCTCGATCACGAGTTGAACGCACGTTTGAATCGTGCCTATCGTCCAGCCTCGAAATACATGAGTATATTTACTTCACCGATAATGACGGTTATAGCAAAAAACGTGGCGTTTGTGGCTGGTAGTATATTGGTCGTATTATTGATACTGACGATATACGACGAAGATGTATTGACGGTGGAGCATGTATTAACGACAATGACGATCCTTGGAGCGGTCGTGGCTTGTTCACGTGCTTTTATACCGGACGAGAATCTCGTTTGGTGTCCGGAAACATTATTGACAGCTGTATTAGCACACACGCATTATCGTCCTGACAGTTGGAAGGGTCACGCTCACACACAAATGACACGTGCACAAATGGCTCAATTGTTTCAATATCGTGCTGTACATCTGCTCGAAGAACTTTTATCGCCTTTACTTACACCATTTATATTGTGTTTTCACATGCGACAACGAGCTCTCGATATCGTTGATTTCTATCGAAATTTTACGATTGAAGTCACCGGGGTCGGTGATGTGTGTAGTTTTGCACAGATGGATGTCCGTAGACACGGAAATCCAATGTGGCAGACATTACCCACCACACCGACCGACGATCGCACTGATGGCTTCGACAATAATTACGCCCAGGAACAACCTCCGCGGGGACTTACTGTGCCAATTTCAAATCAGTACACACAGGCCGAAGATGGAAAAACCGAATTATCACTCATACATTTCACTCTCACCAACCCGGAGTGGAAACCACCCAGTCACGCCGAAAATTTTGTTACTGCCCTCAGAGAACGCGCTAAAAAGGAAGTTAACGTTCTTCCTGGTGATATGAATCCATTGCTTACCAGCCTCAATAGCCTTTCGAGCTTAGGACCTGAAGTACGTTCAAACTTTTTATTTTTCATCTACGATTTTTCTTCTATTACAATTATTTATTATATCATAGATTATTCAATATTAATGACATTGAATTATTCATTATTTATTATTTATTATATTGAGTTTTTTATAAGCGACATCTCCGTCGCTAAATCGAGGAATCAAATTTTCCACGACAACGCTCATTTTTCTTTTATTCCAAATAATCGATTTCTATTTTTTTTCTTTATCACTAAATTTTGATGGGCAGTTAAGTAAAACGTTTCTCGTAACAAAAACATCGATAAATTTTAAGAGTTTGAAGGTTTTTTTTTTTTTCTTTAAGCAGTATATCGATAAATGATGAATGATTTAGTAAAAGTATTTTTTTTCTATACCGTACAGTTGTGATTCTTTCATTTAAATTGTAATTTATTAATTATTGTTCACGATAGGTCCAAAAAATTGGGTAAACCGTGGAAGCGGATTTTTCTTACGTTGTTTCAACGACTCACGATGACGTTGCAGGAAAACGTAATTGATTTTCCCTTTTTTTTCAGTACAACGATATCGTCGCGAGTATAGTGCGTACCACGATGATCAATCACGTGAGCGTGCCGAGCATGAATTTCGCGAATCAAGGCCCCGGTGGCATGTCAACGACATCCGTAGGTGTCGATGATTCGACGAGCACGAGATCAGACGCTTTTCCCCATGTCATAAGACGAGGTATGAATCGTGCTGAGGGACCGTTCCACAACGAGCGAGGACTGTTGTACGGTCTTCAACAGGGACTCTCGAATCAGTCACTTGGGGCTTCCGTTTTTGGCTCTGGACATGATTTGACCTCCGATCTTTCTGTACCCGTTGAATTCACTGCTGCCGATATGTCCCTATCTACATTGTACCTGCACGAATTGCATCATAGACAAGTAAGTCGCGTTTTACGTTGGAAAAAATACAATGTAATCTGGAATTCCGGTATTTCACGAAAAAAAAAAAAAATTACTGTCAAATTTGATATTTTTTTGCAATTCAATCCCTTTTTTAATTGTTTTTCTTCTTTTTTACATCCTCGAAGAGTTACACTCAATCTGGCAACAATTTTTTCACACAAAAATGCCTTTCATGGCTGTGCTGAAACACGACGCAAAGAGAATCTTGAATTTTTTGCGATTTTGATCATCCGAAATGTCGAATTGACTGTTGAAATCGAGAAAAATTAAAAAAAAAAAACATTAACAGAATCATATTTTTTCATATTTAGGTAAGAAGACGGGGCTACCACGAAATGGCAACGCGTAGTATATGGCAACGAAATCCGGTCCAAGAACTAGCAACTTTACCGGAGGTAAGACAAGAGCGTGCACCATTGTTACGCCATCAAGATTCGTCAATAAGAAATCCACGAGAGTCCTAGCACCACTGAAGCCCAACATTCGGCTACAGTATAGCTAATTGGTGCAGTGATGAACTATTCAAGGAATAAAGTATTTTTTATCCATTTAACAAATGCACTGACTACAAGTGATTTAATCCGAACGACCAAAAAAGCGTCTTTTTGGTCGAGTGAATTATATATTGATAAATTAGATCAGACGAGTGAAGGGATTATCCTACTGTGATGCTCGACTAAAGAGTCAAAATTTCAGAAAATAATTGTAAAGAAAAAAAAAACTATTCATTTCATGTTAAGTCAATTTTTTAAGTACTTTTTAGCAATGTTGTCAGAATATATTCACGTTTAAGGAATTTACATGATTACGCAGATGGTATTCGGTCTGAAACAAATGAAACTTAGTCTTGGAATTTATTCTTTCGCGAAATTGAAAGGGTCAAAAATTAAAACTAGAAGGTAGATTTTCCGACCAAGATATTTTTCAAAATCTTATTGTCAATTGAATTTTTATTCTTCACGAATTTACTGTCAAAAATTTCCCAGTTTATTTAGATTTCATAAACAAAGCTCACGTTTTGATTATTGTTTGTTTCAATAACATTTATGTTTGAAATTTCAATCCGATTTATTTATTCTTCAAAAATATCGTATCTACCGTTTTGAAAAAAAAAAAATTGCTTACAATGAATCGTTCGAAGTTTATTTTTCAGTAAATTTTTTGAACTCACATTGCTACCTGTAAAGCTCGTTACACGCCATATATTCTCAAGACTTGAAATAATTTTGAAAGATTAAGAAAATCAATAGAATCATTGCAGCAGGATTACCCCTTGAAGAATTGCAGAGTAAAAAAGGAAGGAATAAAATCGTTTCCGTTTTTTCTCTAATCGCGATCACCAACTTGTCGCTGTGTTCACGAACAATTTATAGACGAAAATGGCGCGTGTGTCTCCTCTCTGTCTCACTCTGTCTGTCTCTCTGTCTCTCTTTCTCTCTCTCTCTCTCTCTCTCTCTCTCTTGTTATTCATCAACGATGCGAAATCGAAGATAAATGAAGAAGTTACGCAAGAAAATATAAAAAATCAACGATCCGTAAAAAGCCTAATGGTATGTGCATCCAAATGTCTTTCCTTGGTTGAAACTACGAAAAACGAATGAAACATAAGATCGTGTTCGACACACTCAACCATATTTGCCTTGGGTTTTGATAGATTTTTCTCTCACTTCAGTCACGAATTTTCTTTACTATAAAACATTTAGTAAACATTTGAATCGTCGAATTATGTTGAGAATAAATGGAGTGAATCTCCATCAGGAAAACAAAAATGTACATATGTTTTAGTTACTTTTACGAATTGTTAATTGTGCAACAAAATATTGTACTGTCACAAGTGCCCTTAATGTTCAGAAATATTTTATCAATACTAAGATATTCAATTGCCATACGAAATATTTTGAAATGTTGAAAACAACTACGCACACTAATGGCGTGCCAAGTTTCGTCTGAATCTTTTAGATTTTCATGAAAAACGAATAAACCCCTTGGTTTTTCGACATTTCATTACATTTGGTATTAAAAAATCAATATTTTTCTATTAGAAAAATTGTTTTCTGCTATCACTCACACAATTTTTTATTTTTTTCAAGAGTTTTTACGAGCTCTCCACAGACTGTGGTCGACGATTCAAAAAATTTTTAAAAAATTTTTTTTAAATGAATTCTTTTTTTTTTCGATGCTCTTCCCAAAAAAATTTCTTATTCGTGAACTACTGGTGGCAGTACAGTTGCACAGTCAACGAGTTAATAATCGGTTCTTTTGAAACGACAAAAAAATTGGCACATTGACGAACTCCGTTAAGTAGAAGAGAATTTTGTTCAACAAAAAACAAAATAGCATAAAATGTTTAATTATTTCGGACGTGCTTGCATCGTCGTAGAATATAAACCAGAAATCTGTACGATGTGATGATTATTGTTATTATTAATATTAATATTATTATTATTATTAACGTTATTATAAATAATTATAATTTAAACCTAAATTAATTCGTTGAATTATCGGCGCGATGTTGTATTAATGCTCCGATCGATCTAGTCATGCCTTTATCCTTTTAACGCAGGGAAGACGAGTTATTTTTTTTTTTCTTTTTTTTTTTTCAATTTTTAATATGCAGCTGATTGTGACAGATAAACAAACGGGTAAGGTCATGAGAGTCTTTGATTTTTTAGCGTGAAATACCGTTTTTTTTTGTATATACGAAAATATATTGAAAAAAAAAATTTGACTTTTGTTCCAATAGTTATATCGTAAAGTGAAATTCAAGAAAACAATCGTTACGCCGTAGATGATGTAAAACGCCCAATATTACGATAACGGAGACGATGGCGAGAGAATAAAGAATGGGAACACTGAAAGGGCAATACTTGAACGAATTTGCAGGTTGTCTTAGATCTTAAGGTAAAAAAAAAAGCATATAAAACGAACGAGGATATATATTTAATTCGACTTTATTGTATGAAACGTTTTTAGTTTCTTTTGTAAGTAAATTCACACATACGCACGTACTTATATACAATTTATGTGTGTTCGTGCTTATAATGTTAATGTTAATTGTGTCATCGCGCGAATTGCAAAGTCTTCTACTAACACGATTATTCTTCTTTTTATTCAGCTTAGTTAAACGAAATATTCTATAACAATAATGAACCATAGCGGGTTTTTACCTAATCACTAGAGGTATAAACCATCATTTTTGATTTTTTCTCTTCACTAACGACGAAAGAATATTTATTCTTTAAGAACCACGTGTAATTTACAATTTTAATGCGAATAAAACGTTTCTTAATGAAAAAATAATCATACGAAAAGGACATTTCACTGTGTTGCTCAATTTACGATCCTTCTTTTCTTCGTAAAAACGAAGAAACAACCCTTTGGGTGTTTGTGACGTCTTAAAATACTTGGAATTCTCATACCTACACAACAGTTTTTTTTCTACGATTGTCTTTTATTTTTTAACCTGGCAAAAAGTTACCATGTTACGGAAACAAAAGAGAGATTCCGAAGAAATGATAAACGTTGGAGATTTCACAGATCGAGGAGTTTCAGCGAACTTTAATTAAATAATGGATAAAAAAATCCAATCACAAACAAATTCCGGAGCTGCGAACGGCGCTGAATCAATTGTTAAAACGACTGACGTCTCGAAGTATAATTTACGATGCAATCGGAGCCTTAGTGAGAAAATGACTAAAAAAGATTTTGTCTATGACATTCGTCGGCCTCTGCAGACTGCCAAAAAGGTACGAGAGTTTTACAGGATTTCATTTTCTGGATAATTCGTTTATTATTATTATTTACGTCTCAATAAATGAATGCAATTTTTTCAATCTTACAATCAATTAACTTTAATTTACTATTTTTCTGAAAATCAACGATTCCCAAAGATTTTTGCTGTTATTCATCGTTGTTGTGTTCGGTACAAAAGTTAAATGAATCAACGATAAATTCGTATTATAGCATGTCTCATTAATCTTATTACATGATAGGTCCAAAATTCTACTATTCCATTTTTTCATCGATTTTCATTTTTGGAAGTGTTATCCGTAATTTTTTTTCTTCATTCCCATGTACCATCGTTTATTAACTTTTTCTCAAGAGACTCCCCATAAATTCGCCACGTGTACTTTTTTTGAGCTCGTTTCAATGTTGTCGTCGATTGTTGGATGGCCAGAAAAATAAAAAAAATCACTAACAAGATACTGTTATGTCAAAATGATACACAAATTAATTATTATTGTGAAAATGTAACACTAATTTGACCAGATTCAAACAGCTATTTAGCTCAAAAAATTGAATGTTCACGAATAATAGTTTGAGGTTGAAGAGGGAACTTAAAATAGAGTTTTACACAAAATCCAGAAAAATGAAAAATTGCTGGTGCAGATCTTCACCAGTGCACAGCAGAAGGATTAAAATGGATAATTTTACATTTTTTTTTCTTGATTACCATGTATAATTAACGTCAATTCATTTGATAGGTGGTGGATGTGCAGAAAAACAATCCGACGAGTGTTCCTAACCAGCTTTACCGAAGTAAGACGCCTAAAATTACAATTAGATCGTCCATTGTGGAAGCTCGTTACATCGCAGGTGGTGGAGACGCGACTATGGTAAATTATTCAAAACAAATTAGACTTTCGAATCCAACTTACAGCGGCTTTTGAAGCTCGAGCTGTCATACAGTTTTCTTGTTTTTAATAATTCCATTACCCAGTGCAACATACATTTTTACTAAAAAATAATAAAAAAAAGCGATGCCCCTTTTTCTTAGCACAAAAATAAAATTTTGAATGCTGAGGATATCAAAATTTCGATTCAATAACAATTTTAGGATATTTTCCAGCCTCTTTTCATTCCTTTTAAATATTTTTTATCGATGCATGAAAAAAATAAAATGAAAAACACTTGCCTTCTTATTTAGCAATATCCTGTGCACCGCATTTTGAACTTTGAGTGCAATTTGTGTCACGAACAAATAGCGACTCGCTTCTCCCTCTCGACCCATGTGAAATTCCATCGCCGGAAATACTGCAAAATGTGTTATTGGATATTCCATGATGGTGAAACGATGGAGGAACATCTTATTGAAAAGCATATGAGGGTGCTTACACCAATCTCTGCAATTCCAGTTCGTTATAATCGAGTATAATTTTGTTATCAAAAATACATTTAATCTTGATCTGTTACATGATATGAATTTCAAATTTTTACCTCAAGACAAAAGTGTTCTTAAAATGCTACTTAAAATTAAAACATTTTTAGGTCTGTATAAAAATAAAAAATAATCATAGGAATGTATGGTAAAGATTTGTACATATTTTAAAAACAAATAACATTAAACTCGGTTCATATTTTTCCTTCTAAATGTTATAAGCTGTCAGCATCTATTATTTACTAGTTTTCTCGGCGAGTTTCCGGAGAATGATTGAAAAATCGTAAAATTTCAAAGCTTTTGGGATTGCATAAAAAAATTTTGAAATACAAACAAGTTTAACATTCTTTTATAGCCGCACAATGCAAATTTGATGATCGTGGTAACGTTTTGTTTTAACCTTATTAGTTGAAAAGTAGTTGATGTCTGAAATTAATTAGAAAAGTTGAAACACTCGTGAACCTTATATTTTCTTTTCTGTCATTTTCGTCACTCAGTTCCTTTTTTTTACTCGTTGGCATTTAATTGGTCTGTCGTTGTTTTGTGAATTGGCTTCGTACCTTGTAACGGATTTTTTTTAACGAACCGGCGAGGCATTATTGAAGGAGTTAGCGTACCATTTATTTTTGGTTAAATCTTCGAAAATTCAACTTTTTGAAACATTTTTCAATGAAATTTTAAATGAATCATTTCGCCGATGATTTAGGCGGAAAATCAAAAAAATACTTGGTACGAGTTTCGGGAATAGCGACGTTCCTAATATTCCTGAATGGTCATCTTTAATTTCTATTTTCTTATATCACTCAAACTGAACAGTCGAATTCCTATTTCGAGATATCGTTTCAATTTCACGATTTGAATGAAAACCGAAACTTTGCCACATGGAAAAACAACAGCATGCTTTCCAACGAGAGAAATAATACTCTTTGAATTTTTGGTCTGACGAATCGCTAGTGTATTGCCAAAATTTTCATGGGTCTTCTGCCAGCGTTTCTTCAATGACTTCGCTGAATTTGTTCGTCAATTCAGGAGCCACAACTTTCATCACCTCGTCAATATCAGTCGTAGCGTTTATAAAAATAAGTTCTTGGCCCATCAGACTGAGATCATGAGCCAGTAACTTTATATTCTGAAAAAGAAAAAAATAAAAAAATAAAAAATCAAAACCTGTCAAGATAAGTTTCTAACTAAAAACTCAAGTTTTTCTATTATATTCGAGATCTGTTCTTTAGTCATCGATATTAAAGGGATTCAAAAAGTTTTTCATAAAATAAATGACGCCACGTGAAAAGCATCGAACAAAAAAGAATTGCATGTTGACGTTAGCAGTTTGAAAGAGTTTTCACGTTTCCAGTTGACCTCGATGAAAACTTTATCGTCTCTGCACGTGTTTTGGATGTTGATGATCGAATTCATCGTATCGATTGTATGGCTTTAAACTTTTTCTAATTTTGAGGGCCATTTCTAAATGAGCAATTATTTTTTATTGTTTTTCACAACGAAATATTCTTTCATTTATTCATTTTTCAATAAGTCGCCAATATATTTTTCCATAGTGAAACAAGAGCAGAGAGAACTAAATGAAAATTGAACATTTTTCTGATCCGATTAATGTTGTTTGTCATCGACGTGAACTCCTTGATTGCTAGTTATTGATATTCTAGTGACGCGATTCGTGAATGGAAAAATCCTGTTCTTTTTCCTGTGTTTACTTATCTGATTGCAACAAAAGGGTCTTTAAGTAGACAACTGATCGTGACTTGCTCCAGTTAATAGACTCAGCTATTAATTCTGGATATTCATATATAAATATATTCAGTGTTGATTCTTGCTTTTGAATGAGCTAATAGTAGGAAAAAGAAAGAGTGAAAAACGCGTAACTCGATCGACTTACCTTGGCTACAGTAACGTCAATCCGCTTCAAGTTCTTAAAGTCGAGTATCACGTTGCTTAGATTCTTTTGCGAAAGACTCATTATGTTTGCTCGAAGATTCTCAGCGGCTGGAAAAGAGATTGCCTCTTCCGGTGTGACGTACACTACCTTTTGTCCCTCGATCTTTTAAATAAACAATGAAAAGACGTGAGCAAGCTAGCAATTTAAATCATTCAGTTTAAATCACACATCTGTGTTTGTGGGCAAAATTATTTGATTTTTCGTTATGAAAAACATTTAATTTTGCGCATTTTAGAGGATTGTTTTGAATGACATTGATTATGTGGCTCAATTTAATAATATTTTGATTTTATCTATCGATTTGTCGTTATTATGAAGTGATTGTCTTACCGTTTCGATTCCAATGATTACTGATGGTCGGGCTGAGAAGTACAATAACGTTGCTAAATTAAAAACTATACCTATTATAACACCGATTTCCAGACCAAGTAAGACACTGGTCACGAGGGTGACGAGCATAGCAAAAAAATCCAGTCCTATGAAAGAGAATAATGTTATTTTTATTATATTTCATTTGACGAATAAATATAGTGATTATTGGCAGGAAAAATCGAAATGAAGTTTTTGAAAAACAATTTTTACTCACTTTTGGCTCGCCATAGTAAACTGTAAGTTTTGAAGTCCAACATATAATACATGGCACATATTATGAGACCAGCCAAGGTTGCCTTCGGTATAAAACGGAATGTAGACGTCAGCAGGCCTGCCGCTAACAAAACGAGAACACCTACGAAGTACACGATTCAATGAAATGTTTGATAAGAACGACATGGGTACGAAAACTTTTTTTTTCTAGGACTGATTGATAGTTACATTAAAATAATAATAAAATGTACAGCAAAACTTCATTTTTCACGAAAGGTTCGCAAGGCATTGGTTCGAGCTCTTGAGGAATGGAAAAAAAAATCTCCCCAGCGTTGAGAATATATTGAGTGTCAAGTTCGTGACGTCTTTATTTATTATTTTCTATCAATTATTTCAGAGACTTGTATGCTGGAGATATTTTCGAAATCCGTTCACCAAGAAATTCGTCCAAGAAATTCACAAAAATGATTGTACTCTAAGGTTTTATACCCGTAAATATTCCTCCCAATGGTGACCTTACTCCTGACGCATGATTCACTGCTGTCCTGGTGAATGAACCAGTGACTGGCATTGACCTTACGAACGAACCGAAAATGTTACATATCCCAAGTGCCAGCATCTCTTGGGTTGCATCCAGAGACTTCCCCATAGCTGGAAAAAGAAAAACGTGCACAAAAAATTAAATTAAAAAAACAAAGCTCGATTTAAATATTTGAATAATTCGCTCATTAAATTTTTTCAAGATTAATTACGATCTTCGATTCCAATACAATGCACATTTCAACTTATTCTATCCACCGAAATATAAGACGAATTAAAATTTGTGCATTATACGCGAAGGAGCACATTTCAATGCCATTAGTGTACTAACCCTTTACAATCAGTTTCCATCAGTAATTATAAGTATCAAAAAATAAAGAGTAGTTATCACGCACTTACGAAATCAGTGCTAAACATTAATCAATTACTTACAGTATCTATCAATGCTCATTAGCATTTTTCCACAAGTGATAGAACAAAAAAAAAAGTAAATTTATTTCAAAGGACTTGAGAGTTTTCACAACTTCGAATTTTCGAAGTTTAAAAAAAGTCTGATTATAAGCTTGATCTCCGGGTGGACTGCTGCTGATCCAGTTTATGGAAATATGTTCTATACGGTGGATATGTTACGGATGAATTCACGAATTTACCGAGTCGAAAAGGGTATGGCGCAACATGTTACACTCGTGAAGCCTCGAGAGTCTACCTGGCCACATAAAATTTCACTCTCGATAGATATACACGATGCAATCCCCTTTTTCATATCTCTCTTTCTCTCTCTTTCAACATGTACCGGGAGGATCAGCATGTTGGTTTATTACTCATCGCTGGAAAAATGAGATGAAAAATTGAAACCTCTCGGTTGGAAGTACATAGCAGAAGGTTCTACCGGTTCTACCAACGACCAGCCCTCACTACGGACTTTCTGCTCACGTACAACACTTCAAACGGTATGCATGTGGCAATCGACATCAAGTTGAATGATTCGTCTCACCAGAATCATAACGATATCGATATGCCTTCAAAAGTTTTTTCCCATCTGCGTATCCTTAGAAAGATTATCGAGAACTTGTGTTTATTGAAAAAAAGTCAAAATTCTAATGACAATTTGAACAGTTTGCGTAAAAAATACATTTTTTGTGCGTACTCCAATCTCGCTAACCTTTAATTTGAGTTTCATTTTTATGGATATTTTACGAGGAGATTTCAATGTTACTTCGAAAATATTCGCTCATTCCGTAAATTGCACGTAAAGTTACAATTTTTCAATTTTTCAACATCGCGATAAACTACAAAGTTTCTCTTCGTGTATTGTGGAAGCAAATTTTCAAAGAGAAACATGGAAATTTACTGAACTTACTGAATTGACGAAACAATTGATTCTACAAAATTAAACCTACTATTTTTAGTTTCCACGTTTCATAGGAATGTAAACTTTGTAAACCTTGAACTAAAAACTAAAAATTTTGCGATTCAAGTAGTACATGGAAATGATAATAAAGTAAACTTCATTTTCCGGAAATTCGCACTAAAAATTACATAGATACATTGCGACGTGTGCGAATTGTATTCGTTATCGAATAATATTGTAAATTTGACCACGTGCGTTCGAAAAATTTAGATACTGTGCGGTGAAATTCTGTTACGATGGAAACCGCGTGGGTGTAGAAGAAAATTCTAGCGTTCTGGATGAAAAAATTGATGTGACGTTCGATACGAATTTTCAAACTCATATCGAAACTTTCGTTAAAACTGAGTCATTGTTCTCTAATGATTTTTTAACGAGAAAATATAACGCAAGTCCCAATTCCCCTAGTTGGCTACATTTTTTTAATTGACGTTTGGAAATTGTACCAAGAATTTGAATTTACCAACGACCCCGAGGAAAAATTATTAAAACGTGCAAAATATATTATTAATTCTTTTTCATGCAACAAATTGATGTTTTTTATTTGAAGAATTCCTTAGAATTCCGTAATATCCTCTGATTACTGAGATTTCGTCGTAATTTTTCACGATTATAATCTTTTTCTTTAATATTATCCACTTCGGTAATGCTCATTAAAATCTGGCTGGAAAGAATAGCACGAAAAATGTCGCGAAAAGACAACAGAAAAAGAATAACAAGGATAAAAAATAAATGACAAGTAAAAAAATTGAGGATAAAAAATAATCATAACATGGATATTAGTCTGATGGACTTACGCGTCAAGAAATTTTCATTTTACGAATAGTCGAACAAAATTTTGGGCGTTGTTTTGACGAAATACTCACCAAAAGCTTTGGCAATGGCGATATGTTCAATGGTCGAAATAATTGGCATTGTGACGAGAGTTGTTCCCATAGCTTTCGTCATATCCAGGAAATTGTAAGTTTCATTGTTGAATGTGGTGGAGAATGGAGGGGGCCCAAAAGGTGGAAGACCTCGACCCATGGTACCTTAATAAATATTCCAATAAAATCTTCAACGCTGTTATAATTGTATTATACATTCTTAATAGCTCCAATTTAAAGTTTACTCTTGTTACCCGTTAGTTTAAAAGGTTCCATGCCGTTTACATAAAATATGTATGCTATAACAGCACCAGTTACAACTACGATGGCGTTTCGAGCGAGGGTGACGATCCATCCGATTTTTTGTAAGCTCGTACCTGTTCTCCGACCAGGAATATTCTGTATTAAAAAGAAATTATAATTGCTAGTTAAATGCAAACCAGTTTTTTATTTTTATTCCAGGTCGTCTTTCCACGAACTCGAGATTTTTATAAATTCACAGATTTTTTTGTTTTTACGATACAATGAAAACATACGTTCTATTTCACTAAAAAATTATCAATTCAAGTTACGAACTTTTGACAAGAAAAAATTACTTCAGAAATCGTCTAATTCAAACGAAATTTCATGAAGATTGCTTGTCGCGGACATTTCTATTTAAAAATATATCACGTTCGTATAATTTGATTTTGTTTACCGTTGCGCCCAATTATTGCTCGTATTATTATTTTTTTTTCAAGACTCAGTACAACTGATGAACGTTTGTAGTGCCTGGAAAATATATTAGCAATGCGAAACAAATCCTTAAATGATTGATGTATAGACTTCGAAGAAATAAAATGCAGCAGAAATGAAACTCATTTAATTTAAATTCGTGGAATACGGAACACGTTATTAAATCAAGGATCTATTTAAAATGAAAACGTTGGTTACCTTCATAAGCACGAGAATCACCAGCGTACAAAGGCCCAGCAACGTATCCCAAGGATTTATGTTATTGAGATTGGAAAATATTGCTTTAACAGCGTCAAGAAAGTCTTCAGCTCTTCCAGGAATACCCAATAGGGACTTAAACTGAGACGCAGCAATGTTGATTGCCGCAGCCGAAGTGAAGCCCGTGATAACGGGCAACGATATAAAATCCAATAAGAAACCTGAGCGAATAAATCAATAATGTAGATCACGAAAATTCTCTCTTGCACATTGACAACTGCATTTATTCGTTCTAGTCGCGATGGAAGTTTGAAAAATCTTTTGTTTGCTTTCCACCAGTTGGATAGAATGAAGTCGATAAAATAAACGAAAAATAAGATACTGACCAAGATGGAAAATCCCAAGGAGTGTAATAATGCACCCTTTGAGAAAACAAATGAGGACCGCCATGTCTGCTCCATATTTCCCGACCAGGGGTTGTACCATGAGTGCCATAATTGCTGTTGGTCCTACAGTTATGTTTTGGCATGATCCAAATAATATGTAGACGAATGATGCCATGAATGCTGAGTACAAACCGTACTGGATGTTGAAAGAATTTTGTCATCGTTGTTTGTAACACACACGCATTGATATAATATTTTATGATGTAAAGTTGAATTATGGGAGAAAAAAACTTGCAAATACTAAGGAATCAAGTAAAAAACTCCAAAGAAAAGAAGAGGAGAAACAATTTCTTCCCGCAACTTTTGGTTTTCATGATCATTATCATTTTCCAAAAAGGATAATATTCAAAAGTTGAATCACATGATGAGAAAGGTCTATGTGAATAAAACAAATAGTGCTCTATTCAAATTTTTTGTAACGAAGAAGGATTTAAAACGAATTTGAACTAATAACCATTTTTAAATAAATTTTAAATTGAATATTGTTCAGTAAGTTCGGATGCGCATGAATAATGTCTCTTTCTAATGTATTTTTAATTAGGCAACCATGCAAGTTCTAAGAGTTAGATTATTTAATTTATGGACCAAATCCTTATCAATGCATTCACACACTTATTTTTAGTAGTTGAACAATTACTCAATTTTACGCTATATCTAATTATAATATTATCATTTAAGTATTAATTAATTATTAGCACCATTAATTGCGCCGTTTCAAAAACTACAATTATGCACGTTTGAGTATTTAATTGATGCAAAACTTACGAGACGTAAAATTTCTGTTTATCTTGCTCGTTTAATCTTATCAATCCTCTTATTTTTATATTTAATTCATTTTTATTTGTTTCCTGTTGATGTTACCTCAGGATTGAGACCAGCTACGACACCGTAAGCGATTCCTTGAGGTATAGCGGTTAATCCAACTGTGATGCCTGCTAGAGCGTCCTGGAGTATCCATGTTCTCTTGTAATTTCGTGACCAATCGATAATCGGGAAGCGTCTTTTGACGTATTCGATTGCAAGATTAGTAGACCTCACTATGAAACAAACATGTTTTGAATAAATCACTTTTATTTTTGGATTGATTGACCGATTCATTTGTATAATTAATCAACAACTGTCATCAATTTTTTATGTTCATTAATTTGCATCATAACATTAACTTAGATCTTCAAAGGTTTACTGCACGAGTCGTTTCAATCAAAAAATTCTAATGCCTATTTGCCTCAACCCAAAGTCTCAACGAAAAACACATTTTCTTAATTTCTTTGAAAATTGTTCGTTTTACAGAGTTTTCGTAATTGAATCGACGTTCTTCGAATATACGACTTTAACATATACCATTATCACGAGTGAGAAACATTTTATGCTCAAAAGAAAATTGGGGTCGTTTTTGAACCCGCTACAGGGTTTATGTTCTGTAAAATAAATCGTAGTCGTCTAGGGCTTACCACAAATTTGAATACTCACTTTTGGAAATTAAATATCGTCAAATAAGATTTAACGAAAGTAACAAATCTTTTTGCACGTGTATATACACATTCAATTTTATTGAACCGTTATGTTACATTTGAATACGTAACTAATACGTATGAACTAATCAAAAAATATGCAACATAAAAAAAAATATTCAATTAATTGCGATGCAAAAAAAACTATTTTCTTTTTACATTTTACAAGAATAAAATTGATTATATTTATGATAACGCCGAAAGCGGAGACCGCCGTGTCGTATCTCCGAGTAGTGCGATGAACGACTGAAAGTCTCTCTCGATCCATCGACACTTCGTGTATATATAATCTGCTTTCAGCGTTATCGGAATAAACTTGTCGATCCTTTAAGACGATCTGACACGTTGTGTAATCAGCGGAACAACTTCTGGACAGTCGACAAAGGTTTCCAATGGTACAGAGAATTTTGATCTCTTAATTTTCTATTGAAAAACAAACTCTCTCTTGAAACAGCTGTTATTTATTAATCCAACAATTACTTCTTTTGCCGATTGAAATGAAATGTTTAATAAATTATTTTTATTCGAATGGAAGAAAATCTTATCTTTACAGGTATAACCGCTAGTTATCGCGTGAAATTGGTAACGCGATCTTAAAATACACATTAACGTTTAATTGCTTTCTCGTGATAGAAGTTTTGTTGATAAAAGAATACATTTTTCTATGGTAAAAGATTGTAATGCTGGGGGGAAT
Source organism: Campoletis sonorensis (assembly GCA_013761285.1). Classification (NCBI taxonomy): domain Eukaryota; kingdom Metazoa; phylum Arthropoda; class Insecta; order Hymenoptera; family Ichneumonidae; genus Campoletis; species Campoletis sonorensis. The sequence goes on from JACEOJ010000137.1 coordinate 2,378,889, forward strand.
ATTTCTATCGATGTTTATTACTCTCTAAGTTTTTGAATCCATTATCATGCCACGAAATAATGTAAAGATCATTTTTTAAAAGGAATAACGTTCGTTGATAATTAGTATACAAATTTGACTGTTTTATTCCTCGTAATGTTTCCCTGTAGCAATGAATATTGAATTGAATAGAATATCGAGAAAAAGAAGAATAGAGACATCTGTACACAAGTTTTTCATGACTAACATTTCGAATTCCAACCATACGTTTCGGGGAGATCGTGGCCTCCGCATAAGCTGGTCTGAAACTTGGCAAACTTATTCTTGTAAACGTGTACGCGGGGTCGAGGGACACGGAAAAGCCCTCGCAAATTTTTCTCGCGGATGTGACCAATACCCTGGATGCTCGTATCTTGTTCAACGTAAAGTTCTTTGAATTCCACTCTGAGGAATCAGACAATTCGGAGGTTGAATAAACACGATGCCTTTTTTTTCTGTCGAACCCAAGTTGAGCGATTTCTTATCATTTTGAATATAGTAAAATAAATAATATTCCAGGTTTTCGATCAAGCATTTCGTCGAATCCAATATAATCTACTGTTCGCATTTGCCATGTTTAATTTCACAAAAGCACATTTCAATCGTGACCCTTTCTCGATACGAAAAGAAAAAAAAAGGTATCGTTTCCAAAACGAAATTGTCGACGCCAATTATATAATAAGAAGTATGTTATTTTTATTACGTAACAATGAAGAAGTTATTAAATAGTTAGGTAACTCCAGCGGTGCTGATTGGAATCGTGTTGAAATTTAATCTCGTCAAACCAAACGATAGAAATTTTTCGACGATATTATTTGAAAAATATGAATAGCACGTAGAGAGAGGAGAAATTATCGTCAAGATGTTTTAAAATCTCTCGTTAATAATTATATAATGGGATGGCTTGATAAGACATTATTGGAAACGTTTCAAGACTCTTTGTTCCGAGCTTTCCATTTACCGACTTTGTTCCCTCTTTTTCATAGATTGATGGATCGTCGATTTAATCATTTCTGAGTTGTGTGATTGAACACGTTTCTGGAAACAATGATGAATTCTTTTGTTTGCAATGGAAAATTTGATTTCTTCAGCCGTTATTGAATCTCTTCAATAAATACTTCGTTTTTATAATTTCTTCAAAACGTCAAGAAATTCTAACCGTATAAATACAAAAATTTGAGTTCATGTTTTTTTGTTTTCTTTTTGTTTTTTTTTTTTTTTTAGCCCTTGGAATTTTATTGAACGTATGTTTTTAGTAGTGGAGACTGCGAATAGCTGATTATAGGGGAAGTTTAATTAGGTCACCACAGCATTCAAACAATAAATTTCGAAAACGTTCAGGTTTTACAATCTCTTGCTAATAAAAAGTTCTATCACTCTAATAAAAGAGTTCTATCACTTTCAACCATTCAATCTCATCATCCAATCGAATGAATTTTTGAGAAGATTCGGTAATGTCATCAGAGTTTATATGGTTTAGTGTTAATTTAGTTTAAAACGACACGAACGAAACTTTTTTCACCATATCGTATAATTCGACGTTAGATTACATGTATTCTAGTTTTGTTCAAATTTGAAGAAACTGAAAGAAACTGAGGAAAAAAGTAACGAAGGAGATTTCAGTTCAAGCATAAATAATAGGGAGTTGACAAATGATTTTTTTTTTTTAACAGGGTAAAATAATTAATTGTATCTGTTGATCGAATTAAAAGACTAATAAACCTTGGTCCGCGTTCAACCATACGTCATGAACGGTAAACAGGTTTGAGAAAGGGTTCTTAGAAGGAAAATTCATCGGTGTTTGTGGGGTATTAAGATGATTGGGAGCGCGTGCGCGAGGCAAAACTTTCGCCTTGAAATAGAATGCGGGAAAGCGTGCCCGAACATCCCGTCAGTGCCGCGCGAATCGGCGAACCTGACGCGGGTCTTGCTCTGACCAGGGTCTCATTCAACAGCTTAAACGAAATAAAAATATTCAATTTTTCCACAACAAAACAAATTTGTATTTATTTTTAATTCACTATTAAACCTTGATCAATCCTCGAACCACGAGACACTGTCTCACCGCATTATCAACATTGCGACAAAGTACAAATCACCGAAAATCTCGTTACAAAAAAAATTACCATTTAATTTCGACCATCAGTAGAGAAGCACATTATAAAATCTTAATCCATTACGTTACTTGAATATATTTCACTGAATGTTCAAATTTGTTGAAAAAGGTCGATTACTTTGTGGAACAAACTCACCTGCAAATATAGTGTTGAAATGACAAATCGTTTGCTTACGATCTGAAAATATTTAGTTGACCATGTTTAAGAAAACAATTTACGTTTTTCAATAAAATTTGAGTTCCGTGTAAGAGAAAATGGCATCGATTAATAGCCGAAAGGAAAACTGAACAATCTCATGGCGATTGTTATAATGATCGTAACGTTAGCATATTGTCATGATGCGTGTGCGATTGTAAATGTCACGATACGATATAACGATCAGAGTGCACCGATAAACCGGTAATCTGGGCTTGTTTCTTGAATTTTTAAGAATATTACTGATTAAGATCGCAGCCGTAAAAACAAAAGAGCTTTAAATGATGTTTTAATCGGTATTCGATTTCATGACAATTCATAAGACGTTCATTGACACTATTTTTTGAGTATTTGTCAATGTCAAGTTTGGCACACGTATCATCTCGCAACGATAAGTTTTTCGATGATCAAAAATAACTATTGCCAAGAAGGCTTGCACACGTGATTTTGTCAGCGTTATTAACTGCGTCAGGTGGATTGAGGTTTTGTTTGAAGTTGCCCTGATAGTTTGCGCTACGTACGGATAAAAAAAATGGTCACCGAATCGAGGCTTTCAAACTTTTTTCAAATCTCTTTTTTCATCCTAGGACACGATTGAACATTGTGTCAAAAATCATGTGAATCGATTTGATGTGGTATCTGAAGCTTTCTCTGATTTGCAGTACGATAGGTGTCAACTTTGACGATTCAGCAATTATTTGTCGTGCTGAGAATTGTTGAATTTACGATGAATGAAAAATACATGTGAATCAGAATAAAACACATGAACTAACATTTTTGGATTCTCTAATTATTGTGGCGATAATGTATGAGGATTGTTGCATTTTAATGCAAAATTAATGTTTTGAGGCGGAGTGCGATAAATCAATTGTATATCAACATTTCGTTTAAAAAAATAGAAATAACTTCTCGAATTGATAAAGTTAAGTGTAATGACTACAGATAAATACTAAACAAAACTTATTAATAATTTCTTTAATTTTGACTGAAAACATTATTCATTGTTAACGATACAAATGGAAAAGGTGCCATGCTTTTTCGATGTTGTCAATGTGAATTTCGCAGTATTCAAATATCGAAATAATCAAACTCTGATAAAAAATGTTTAAACCAGCAACTTGCAGGTGAATTTTTGTTCTAATAAATAATAAATAAAACGAGGGCTACTTGCTCAAACAAGTTTTCCATTAAATTGAATAATTAATTCAATAAAAGTGATTTTTATTTTCAATGAAACGACTTAACTTTTCGTGAAATCCAACCGTGTACAGAATCAAACGAAAATAAACGAAACAGATATTCTACTAAAATTGATTTTATCATCAAAAACTCTGAAAAATGTGTGCTGAAATGTTTCTCTTCCGATGAGAGAATTAAAAAATATATCGTCTGTGTCGAGATTAACGAACAATAATCTAAATCATCACAAAATGTATAGTTCGGAAAGCAAACATCATAAATGAAGTAAATGGAAAACCATAGTGAAAATAATTATAAAAATGATACACGTCTAAAAATGTAATAGAATTCTTATACAAAGTGCAGGGCAAAAAGTACACGGCACATACGTGAATATATGAAAAAGTGTGCATTCTTTAAAATTAACTATTTCTGTATAGTGCGGTGGATATAACGAATATATCGAGAAAATAAAAGTGACGTGTCTCCGTCCTTATTAGCTCTCATTTAGCAAACGGTTAACCGGAACGACGGGAAGTCTGCTTGTGTGAGATATCACTTCTCCGGAGAAAACTAAGTGGTAGCGAGAAAAGCGATAAAACAAGGAGAGACAAATTGAGTAAATTGTGTGAGGTGCCGCTGAGAGAGAATCATTAATGTAAGAAAATGGAGAGACTATAAAAAGACAGATTAATAAAAAGTGAAATAACATGTGTTAAAGCCTTTAAAAATCATCAGCAGTATGGAAGGTCTTTAGCGACGAAGATTTAAAAAAAAATATCTTCCTCAATTACATTTGCGTCAGCGTGCGTCAGTTGTGAACAAGTGAAACTGTAACAGGATCTACTTTATATTTCCTTACATTATCTTGCAACTTTTTCTCTATCCATGTTTTTCTTTTATTTGATAAGACGAGCTTGGAGAGAAGAACTATTTTTTCGCTCACGCAGCAGCCAAGTTTACACATTAAGCCATGATCGTCGAAACGATCATGACACGCGCGATCGTACGGATATACTTTTGGTCGTTGGCACCGCAATTTTGCAAAAGTGTCTGAAACGCGGTGTGAAATAATAAATTGAGTTCATTCATTTGATTTTATATTTAAATTGTTTGAGGTCCACGAAACAAAAGAAGTGAACAGTGATTTGATGAAAGTTTCTTGAACAACTCGTTTCGTTTACAGTAGAAGACATTAATCAAGAGACTCGAGAGCTTTCGAGGATATCGAAGTGTATGTGTACACGAAGTATAGACAGTTCTGAAGCATTTTCTCCTCGAATCTACCTCTTCGTTATGAAGATGACATTGTAGGACGTCGTCGATACATTAAGACTAGCTAGAGATAAAATTAATATTCATTTCATTCAGTCAAAAATCAATGTGTCCCGTAGTCTAATTGGTTGATATAAAGAAAATAGGAATATCGTTTTGAAAACAGTAGAAATATATTTCATGGTCCTTCAAAAAACTGGCTTCATTTGAGTGAACATGAAACTTTGATCTTTGTAATTTTATTAGTGGTTTACACAGATTTTGAAATCATGAATATCCTTTGGATTAATCGAATAATGAGTCGCATGATTTGACGTATAATTTTTTATGTATGTGGACACAAGTAAATATACAGACGTGTGAATATGTTTTTAAAGTTTTTGCCAAAAGAATAAAATATACAGATAAAGTGCAGTGACTCAAAAAATGTGTAAAATCAAAGATTGTGCTAACACATCCGAGGAGTGACAGTACATTTTATGGTCAATTGTTCATCATCGATCGAATGGATTCTCCTCGGAACTTCATAAACTAAAGCATTCGGAGGTGAAAAATGAAATCTAATATTTTTCTCAGCTCGACGAGAAGCTCGGAAATTCTTTCAACTTAGGATCATCAGAAAAAGACAGTGTGAAGGGGCAAAAATCATTGATAAATAAACTCCATTTATTCTTGGCACACTTCTGAACGTCTTGGAAAACATCAAAGTAAGTAATTGCTTCAAGAATGACAAATTCGACCATTTTGCTGCTCAATTCAGTTGATAAATCGGACGACTTTCCAATGAAAATTCAATTTTACTCGAAACTATGTGGAAATATTCATCCCCCTGATAATTAAGTGAGCCCTCAACAAACTAGTTTTGATTTCATAATGTCCAGATGTTAGAATAAATCGATTATTTCACTGTATTTTGGTACAAATGCAATTAATCGAAGTCAATCTCTCTTTTGACTTGTGTTGAATATAGTGAAACACGATATAAGTTATAAGTCAGTAACAGCTGTCAGTCTGTTTGTGAGCAGATTCCTGCGTCTTGTATTTTGCTGTGAGAATTACGTATCAGGCTGATTAGCGGTATGTGTTGATGGTACGATCGAGATAACAGATAACAAACAGTAGTTCACGAGCACGAGGAAAATTTGCAGATCAAACTTGTTAGAAACCGAAGACGAATTGTGTGCGATATGAAAAGGAATTGGAAACGTTTTTTCGTTTCCGAATGTATACAAATTTGAGTCAGTAAAATTGAAACGATTCGAAATTGAATGTATTCATTTATTCAACTTCGAATTTCTACTGTGCAGAAAGATATTTAAATGGAATAATATCTCAAAGAAAATCGAATAGAGCGGAACAACTAAAATTAGTCCGTTGTGTACAATAACAATTTACATATTCAAGTACGTTTTGGTGGCACAAGCAAAGATAATTAAGCCTGAAATAGGCCAGATGGGGCGGATAGACATTACGTAATGGAGATTCTACCTTTAACTTGCTTTTTGTCCTGGTCGTTCTAGATAAGGTTTCGAAGTTTGAAAGTAAGTTTCATCTGACTTTCTTAGCTGCTTTTGTCCTAATGATCCTGTCTATAATTTGAAATCACAGTGGAATCACAAAAACAGCACTTACTTCGCACATTGAATGCGGGGATTCGGCTTATTTATTTAGTATTTTTATTATTTGGGGAAGCCATTATAATGATATACATGAAACGTGCTCAACAAATTGCGTACCAGGGCCGCGATACCATCACTTTTACCAATTACCCGCCGTCAATAAAATTCGGAATGTATGTTCAGCCCTCAGCGCTCATGTCAGTCAGCAGTTATGTAGCAAGTATTGCCATCGAGTTTATTTCGTTGGAAATAATTTGTTTAAACTATATTTATCTCTCATTTTCTACTCATAAAAATTAATCACCCTTGACTTAATATTTTCTCGGAATAATGATCCTTTTAAATTTGAGATAATTCATTACATAGATTTGAAACGTAATTTATTTCTTTGGGGCTGCTGAGTAACAAATTGTGATACTGCGTTTGCCCTTATTTATCAGATTGCAGCACATTCAACTCTTTGGGTGATTGGTTTGATGCTGTGAATGCTCTTAAGTTTTTTTTGTCCCTATTTTTTTGAAGTAGATTCAAATAAAAGTTCCGAAAAATGGCTAAGTGAATCAATCGAGACTTTTTTTTTAAAGTTCTGTAATTGGAATGGTCAAAAATTAAGAAAACAGCCACGCACATCGATTGCTACGTTTCATGTAGATCGCTTGAAAAGATTTTCTCCGTTCATTTTCTGGTAATCCCGACAGTGGAAAGGACTTTTGTTTTGAATCTTCATACGAAAGCTCATAACTTTGTAAATTTCTCAATAAAAGTTTGTATTGGGATCGTTGAATCTATACTCAATGAAGTAGCCTTTGCCTCTCCCTTCAATCATTTGTTTGAACGTACAAAAAAAAATCTCTGAAGTTATGGGAACATGAAGGACGTTGATATAAATTGCGAAAGGGACACACTTCAATTTGCGAAGAAGAGACCATTTATTTTAATGTTTCTCATGGGATGGCCAATGATATTTTATTTTTATTTTAAGCTTTCGGGGCACATCCATTTGTCAACATTAGCCGTTAGCATGTCGTGATTTTCAGCCCCTTCCGTGACGCAGCGAGCTTTGCACGAAGGTACGCTGGGTGGACGGGTCACGTGCAAGCGTTTATTCCAACCCCCACCAAACCAGATAATCCGTGCAAGTGCCTATCCTTTTGTAGATCTCCTTCCCACCTTACTTTGCATACTTTGTGAAGATCTTTTTTTGCATGTATTTATTTTTCTTGCCGAACGTTTTGTTTTCTAGAAAAGTTCCACTCAGCGTCGCCATTATAGTCAGAACCTAATGAATCTTCGATAATTTCTTCGAAAACTATAATTTGTGTACTCGACATTGTATTTTTCTGTCAATTGCGCTTACAATTTTAATTTTTTTTTTCATGCTACAATTATTCTGTCCTTTACTTCCGCATACTGCGATTCCAACAAAAACTCTATAACCTTTCCTTATAAAAAACGTCACCTCCAAAACCGTAGATTATTTTCAACGAACAGTTTTCGAGTTATTCCTCTCAAATTTTGCCACATCATTCTTCACGCCATTCCTTGGATCTTTTCTTGTTCGGGATTTCATTAAAAATAATAGAGAAGCTGTACAAAAGAGCCCAATTTGATATTTTATTTTGAAATAGCAGCCATTTTCTATTTCAAACAATTTATAGAGGAGCAGAAGCCACTGTTTCCGAATGTTATTTTAGAAACATCATAAACCATCGAAAAGTTGAACAATCAGAGAAATGTTGATGTATCACATGATCGATTTGAATGAATGACAAAAATTAGACTTATTATCCGATTTCTTTAATTGAAAAGGAAAATCACAAAAATCGGTATTTTCAATGACTATTACTCTGAAAAGGTCCTTCAAGCCGTAATCCACGAACCTTCGAAGAGCCTTTTAAGGAGACGCAGCTCTGCTACAGTGCTTAAAGCGTTCATGCTTTTCGGTGTCTTTTGCATGGAACGAGACCTTTATAGGGAGTCTCAAATAAATGTTCACAAATCTTTGACGCGGTAGCATCAATGTTAAGCTCATTACTGGCGTGAATATCGGCTTTGAATAAAGAATATCTTTGTCAGTGTCGAACGAACAAGAAATTCTCGTAGCAACGTCATTTTCGACGAACCTAGATTAGTCCAATTATAAGGGATAATTGTAACTTTCAAAAGAAACACAGAATTCAATTTTGATGTCAACAAGGGAAACTTTGCTTTGCATGGAAAAATTTTTCTCATGGATTCTTATGGAAAGTAATTTAGTTTTTTTTTCGTTTTCTGAGTACTTAAAAAATAACGGAAACGAACTTCTGTGGAGTCAGTTCGAGTGGTCAAAGTTTCTTTTTTAACATTGAACTTTTTTCGTTTAGTGGCCACTTATCGTCAAATCCTTGATTATAAAATCCACTTACTCGTAATTTTATTGACTCTAAACAACCGCACTGCGGTACTAAAGCATTTCATTTTGCATGGAACGGGAAACGAGAAATGAAAGAAATATTTATAAGCTCTGTTTCACGCCACTCTATAGCGTTAACGTCGAGCTGAAAAATCTTGAAATGAAATAGAAGGAGAAACGAGACGTGTATGGAGATAGAAACGTACCTCTAGGTTCCATATTGTTTGCGAATCAAGAGAAATAATTCGGGTGCGAGTAAATATGTCACGCTGGATGACGAAAAATGTTCAGTCCGCTCCTTCCTGTTTCGCTGATGTGCTATTGCAATTCGTCAACGAGTGTTTCCCGCACTTAGTCTTCTTAGACAGTTCTCCAAAGCCTCAAAACATCGTTTGAATATTTCTCCTTTACAGATTGCATTCCTTGGGGTCTTTCAAAATCTGTTATATCCTTTTACATCACTGCAATGCTTTTTTCATCAAATCCAATTCCTGTTTGTCCGTTTTTAAACTTGTGTACGGAATGACTGTTTTGCAAATTATAACTTTATGAATTGTAACACGCTCTAGTATCACTTCCCATATTTTTAAAATCCTTCTCGAACCACCGAGGAATTATTTCTCTTCCTTTCGTCCTCAGTATATCATTAAATAAAATTTATTATTTTGCGTGATTCGATGCACTTAACATTTTATTTCTATTTTGATTGCTGATGCTGCAGAAGTTTGCCTTGAGAAATACTTTTCTTACAAATGTTTTTTCTCTCATCGGTGACTCCGTGGACGATAATTCTTAGAGGTTCACACGATGTACGATATTCTCAACTTTTCATGCTTTACATAACATTATCCACGAACTCGATGGGCATCGCTTAAGATATCTCTGAGTAATTCCAATGTCAACACTTGTTCATTTCGTATAGTCTAGAAATTGAGTAGTTCAATTATCAACAAAACTGCACAAAATAAAAATGAAGTAATCATAGGTGAAAGAATGTAAGTCTCACTATAGATCAAAAGGTTGAGAGACCTTCCAGGATTATGGGGCCATTTTCGAGCTACTGTGGGAAAAGAGTCCCCATAATTATCAATTCGGAACGCATGAATAATTAAAAATATTATTTACGTGAACTCTGTTATCCAAAGTATTCCAAAGCTAAATAATTCGTGGATGGCGTATGACTTATGGAACTGAATGGTTCGATTTTACTCGGTCTGTGTATAAAGCCAAGCGTGTAAACGCTAAAAGCTCAGAGATTGGGGATATTTAAGCTGGTCAACATATTCGATGCAGCATTGCACGTACATGCTCTATGCCATGTACGAAAAGTATAGAAACTCATTAAATTACTGTATATCTCTCATGATGAAGTTGAAGTGCAGCAAATACTTATTAATTAGCTCTGAAAATTCAACTTTGTATTTTGAACCGCAGATAATTCACTCCTCTGAAAATTACATTCAAAGCATAGACACTTCGAATTATTTGCATGTGACTTGCATATTTCACCAGAGCATCGATTAAAAATAATGACTTTGTAAATTCTTCAAACACGACGTACCATGTATTGATTTCGTTAAAATTTAATCTTCTGTCAATAGAAACATCCAATTGACTGTATTGAGCATCTGTACGTCTGCCATCGAAATTCGGCATTTTTCCTTCGGCTCTCTCCAATTATTTTTGATTCTGCGAGTGGAGAGGAACTTGACGAGTTACAATTCGTTATTTCATCAAATAGTCAACTCAAATAGTTGAACATCAAAGTTCAACCAGCTTTTGTAAATATTAATGGTTGCAAAGCTTGTGAATAGAAAAAAAATATTCGAGAGAAAACATAAGCTGTAAATAGAAAGTTGTGAATCGATCGCCCAGAATTTTATATGATGCTGGAAGTTCCTTATCACAGGAACAAGCCAAATTTATAGAATCGTATCTTATTCAGTGTACGAAGCAAATGATCAAAGTTATTTTACGCACAATTTACATATTTGGACTCATGTATTGTAAAGTTCCATTAATTAGAGAATCTTTGTTAAGTTCTCTTATCCCAAAAATGGTTGGAGTGACATTAATAAAAGTAAAAAATAAATGGTCGGAATTCGTGTTTATTTTAGAAAGTAAAAAACTTTCCCTACCAAATTGTTATGGGCCATTTCTCACAACCTCAATAAACTTCAAAAAATGTCAAAGAATTATTTCTTTTAATCTCGTGAGATGGTTTTTGTTTAAAGAAAAACCGATTAATTTTGAATTTCCAAATTTTGATAAATTGCATGTGAGCGCGTAATATGAATGGCTTTGAAAAAGGGCTAAATATCAAACAGAAAGAAAACAATATCACAAAATAATACGTGCGAATATAAAAACTCGCCCTGCGAGCTTGGTTCTCGCACACTTGCAAACTCTTGTGACGTTATGCAGTTGAAATTTTCTTTCCATACCCGAGATTTACACGATTTCACTACGAGCTCAGATTCACAGCTTATCGAATATTTCTTGCCTCTCTCTCACACATTCTTTGAGGTTGAGCGTCAAATTCGTTCCACTACCGCAAACGTGTACTCGCAGTAGTAAATTTCTCGCGCCCTGACGTATATATTCGTTTCCGGATAGACAAACAAGCACGTGGAAGCAGCCACGTTGGAAAATGGAGAATAAGTATTACACACCACTGACATTCAACTTATTATAACTTATTATAACTGTATACACGGTGCATGCGTGATACAGCATCTCCACGAACGAGACGTGCTGCAACGCATGTAGTACACGTTCGATTGACAAGGTTCTTATCCGTACAGTGGGATATATGTATTCGGTTACGTAGAGTGGAATCTCTCGATAAGGGGGGAGATGAAACAGCAGCGATTTCTTTGTAGAGCCTGTTTCAAAATATCTGTTTACTTGATAAGATCATCCGTGAATGAATTTGGGTAGAAAAAAGGACAGTTTTAAGAAATCTGAGTAAAGAGTGAAATTGATGGTAATTTTAAAAACATCTTGACAGCAAATAAAGTTCAACTTTTAAAAAATTATTTAGAATAACTTTAACCTGTGAAAACCGTTACAAGCCTTTCATATAGTGACAGAAACGTTTTGGTAGAACACTATGTATAAGTTTAAATAAAAAGAAAATTGACTAGTTCAGTCTTTGTCGTCGTCTTCATCTTTTTACTATTCAAAGATGCAAAGACGTTTTGTAATGTTGTTTGAATTTGATTAAAATTATGCGTTTTCGTCATTTTTGTAAGGTAGTTATCTTCGCTTCTTCTTCATTTTTTTTATGCATTCATAGATTTTGAAATATGATTTTTTTTTCGTTTTCTATTTATTTACGATTATTTCATCAACGAAGCATTCCAAAGTTTGCAGAAGTCGAGTGTCTTGAGAAATCGAACAAAAAATGCACACCGATCTATGAAAATCCTGGGCCGAATGTAAATTTATAGACGTCAGTATCTGCTATTGAACGTTCCCAGTAACACTATATATTTTTTTATATAAAGCATGCGACTAGCGATAGATGTAGCGAGTAAACGTAGTTATGACAACGACAGGGACGGTATCATCGCTATATTCTATTATTGATTTTGATATATTCAACAAGTTATTTTTATATTAATGTCAAAATTGTATAAATACACACGTGGTCACATTAAATTATTGATGATATCATTTACACCGGTAACACAAATTTTGATTCAAATTCGACGAAGTAAGTTTTCACTGTTTCAGAAAACGTTTCTCAGCAGATAACACATCAGCTGATCGCGGGACAGAGCACAAGTCGTTCATTTTTCGCACGTGTTTACAATCGAGAGTTTAAAATAAAACAGTTCTCTAAATTAGCAGATAATGCTTCGCAATTTCAAAAAAGCATCATTGTCAACACTCGCCATAAAAATGTTCACTTTATTAATGATTTGCCATGAAAAACGGTAAAAAAATTAAAGTATGTTTCAGAAATCGATTTATCTAAACGTTGATTTTAAAGCTGACTGTACAAATGGCAGTTTCTACTTTACACGTTCATCCAGACACTGATCTGCGCGACTTCTAACGGCACATCGACGAAGCTCACTTGATTCAGAAAAGTGAGAAATATCTGTCTTTCCTTTTGACACTCTTCCCTTTTCTCGATAAATCTATTTACGTCCCTTTTTTACCCCGATTCTTTTTTCCTTCCATTTTCTTTCTTGCTTTTTTCTCATTTATTCGCGTCTCTTTGTCTCTTTCATTACTCGCGTAACCTCCTTCTTTTGATTCTCAGCTGTTCGCCACTCTGTGGCGGGAACGACCGTAAGCCTTTGAACTTGAGTTTTTGCTCGTTCGCGGTTTTCTCTTCGGAAAAATAAGCACCATCTTGAATTTGAAAGGTCCATCTCCTGTAAACAGCCACTTTTGATGTCCTGCTCGGTTCCGCACTGCCCACCTTGCCAGTGGCTCTCTGCTTTTCTTTTTAACTTCCTCTATTTCTCTCGTATTTCGAATGTTGCAAGTGGTCACTTCTAACCACACAAATGACGACGATTCTCTTCAATGCTCCCATGTGTCTATTTTGGATTCAAAGATATTCACATCATTTTCTTCATTTTGACTAATTGCTCCATTTCGTTACTTCCATTTTCCTCATTCAAGTTTTTACTTGTACTCATTGATACGTAATTGGAATTCCTCGCAACATCAACGTCGTACAATTAATAAATTGAACAAAAAAGAAACGATAAACAAAAGAATGTACAACTGATGAAATTCTTATAAATTTTTTTTAAGTCCGAACACTTTTTAGTCGCAGAAATTCCGTGAAAAAATGTTTTTTCGACGATTGGTAAATTGCAAGGGTAGTTTCGAGTTTGAAACCAATAGCAAAACCCTCATATTTGGGTTTTTTTCCTAATTACAGTTGAAATCTTCAACATTATAATATTTTTATATTTATTGATGCATTCAGAGTTCTAAAATAATAATAAAGTACAAATATATTATTCATGGGATGATAATAAAAGCTGCATCATCAAAAACAGGATATGAATGTTCTGCAAGATTATTCAATACGAGAACATTTTCCGCAAATGGTTTTTCTCAGTCAATTTGCTGTTGACGTGGGAATGAGAGCGAAAGAGAATATTACTTTTTAATCTTGAAAACCCTTGGAATGCCGCAAGCTTCGAGATTAAAAAATAATTACAAAACATTTATGCAAGGGTAAAATAATTGCCCTGGTAAAACTTATTTCGAGAGCTCGTTTCAAGTGTAATTCTTGATTCTTAGAGTGAAGCTGAAAAAAAAGATCTCTCATATTATCGCAAGTGTATTAAGAGCCAGTCGTTTACGTTAAGTCCGATACATCACATTGAATTCTCTCTCTGACGCAGAGAAACGCACCGTCTGTATGCTCCGCCGATGTACTAAATGCATTGAATGCATTTTGGAAAGCTGCCATCTCTGTCCTGTCCCAAAATATACCATAATATGAAGATTCTTACACCAAATGAGTGTTGCATAAGTTTTCGTCGCTTCTCGCGTCTCCCGGGGCTCCCCTTGGTTCTCGCGAACATCTCGGAGCTCATAAATTTCAGCGGCCCTACGATAATTTCCTATCCAAACTTCGAAAGCAAAAGATGAATGAAATGGTCGAAAATTTACTATTATCGATAAACTTCTTGGTCGAATAATGTTGCACAAAGTAATGAAGTACAAAGTGCATGATGATCAACTTCACGACATAAATTGCAGAGGCATCGGATTTATGATTATACATCAAAGGAATGGTCGTGGACTCTGGTTATTAAAAGTTTGACTATATTCATGAACGATTTATTGACATACTGGGTCATTTTTGCATGGAATCACTTTTGGGCGTTGATTATTCCTGTCCCAGAAATATTTTTAGACACAGCCAGCCCTTTTTTAACAAAATTGAAAACTTTCTCTCGTTGCATCAATGAACTAAGTTCACTTGTCCGAATAAATATAATTTTTTTAATTCTCGCCTTATAACACTATTTTCACGATAATTTAATCATAGTTTTTACTTAAATGCTGACTTATGAACTAGGCACAGTCTCAATATAGTTTTAGAAAATGCAATTTTATATTTTTGTGTATCAATGCGAATTTTAAGTCACCAAAGGGATGATTATCCAGAATTCCTTTATACTTGGATTGATTTTATGATGAAAAATATACAGAAAACATGATGAAGAAAAGGATTTCAGCAGATTGATGAATTAACTAATTACAGGATTTGATGGACATGTATACATTAATATTTTGTTAAATAATGCAAAAAGAGATCCATGAACTGTAATCAGTGTACATTATTCGACCTTCACTAGTTCCTTTTCATAATTATCCATTGTACTACGTAATTCCTCGTTTGCGAGTTTAATATCTGCCACGAGATATGCCAGCTGCATAAATGATGCACATGTGCGTATCACAGCTGCATGACTCTGTATTTCCGTTTGTGTCTGTATTTATCCTATGGAAACTTCATACGCTGGTCAAACGCGAATCGCCTTATTTTTGTAGCATCCAGGCCCTCGTATCGTAGTTCATGTTGTTCGATGTCGTCACTGCTCCAATTAGAGAAACTTTTATGTATACGCGCAGATCTAGTAAAGAGAGATCGACTAGAATTTCATGTGGCAGTCGCGAAAAGAGAGTCAATGTCATTTGCGCAAAAGCTAGAATGTGATGACGAGTCTTAGTAATGGTGAATCAAATGACAATCATTTATTCTAAAGTTACAATAATATCTCATGAAAAACAACAGCTTGAATTACAAAAATGACGTACAATGGAGAAATTGTTAAATAAAAAAAAATTATAAATTTTAAAACATTATTGTGAGATGCAATCTACAAGCCAAATGAACTGTGATTTCAAGTGAAAATAAAGTCGTAATTCACAATTCGAGTTGCTTTTGATAGAGTAAGCAATCGTTTTCGAGAATATCGTCAAAGGACTTGAAATCATCAATACAATCTGTGTTCGCATATTTAAGCACTTTCCACTACTGTTGCCGTTTACTTTGAGGAGGTGAGTACAGATCTCTTAGTGCATTGCTTCAATTCCCATGCCAAAACGAACATCGTGACGTTTAAATATCCGTTCCATGAAATGTAATCTCGTAAACGTCAATCCGCGTGAAGACCAAATGACAGTCGGTCATTTATTACAAAAAAATTGCAGGAAAATTTCTCCAAAATTGTAACTTTTTCATTGGACTCTCGATACGTTTTGCTTCTGCATTCAAATTTTTTAAAAATTATATCTATAATGCATGATGTGTCATATTTTAACGTCGAAATATTTTGTCGATCGCCAATGGTTTCGAATGTAAACCATAAATAATAATGGAGAACAACTTTTAAAAAAATATGTTTGACGTTCTTAATTTTCATAAATTACAACTTCTCCAGCAAACATTTTGTTCGAAAATTCGAGGAAAATAATGTTGCAGCTGCATTTGCTAGAAGGTGCATTGGAATTAAAGATAATTTTGACTGTATTAAGCTTTTTTTAAAGTCAATATTCAATATCTACAGTAAATCAGTAGAAGAAAAAATTTTGTTGTTAAAAACGTACGAAATTCAACTATTAAATTACATGTAGTATGAGTACAATTAAAGAACAGTCACTGTTTATTTTTTTTCTCAAAATTTCAAAAATCCTGGTATTCGTTCTTGAACTGTTTGTTGTGAACAGATAGATTGTGAAAAAATTGCAAAAAAAAGGTGTAAATATCCACTATTGATTAAAGGGCTAGCACGTTTCGTTTCATGTAAAGAAAGTTTCTTAATTACGCATAATTAGGTAGTGAGAATGTATATATTGTGGGTAAAGTAAAACATCTGGACAGTACGTTTGTACTCATTATCTTTTTTATACACGACGCGTATAACATGAGCAAGCTCGTGGAGTGAATAGTAGTTTTATTTGGCCAGGAAATCGCCGAGTCAAAAAAGACAGCGTCAATAATCGCTTGTGTCCGAGAGTAATTGAGAAATCTGAACTACATTAAGAAGTAATTCTAAACACAAATATAAAATTGATTTTCATTCACCTAGTGAAACGTTAAAAAGTTTACGAATGTTGCAAAAATGTTATATATGTTGTCTCCTACCGCATAAGCAGCAATTCCCCTTCATAAATATTCTACTATTTTTAACAAGTTGAGAAGTTTCAGTTTACATACGACCGAGTAAATCGATATCACCTCACTGAAGTATGAATATTTCAGGTTCAGCGAACGTTTACACGTCAACACTTTAGTGCGTGGAAATTATTTTTAAAGAATCCTCAACTTTATTTCTATGGTCCAAGAAACATCCCATTTGTTTGTATCAAAGATCATTCACGGTGTTAGGATATTTCGTGTGTAGAAAATGTAGGAGAGTTTAGCGAACCCAATTCAGTTCACTTGCACTTTTTACTATTCGAGGCTAGAGATTGAGATGACAAGATTGCAACCAACCACTGGTTGTGGATTTAATTCACGTCCTCCTTTCCATGAAACCGCGATCTCGACTGTATACCACCGGATTAATATAAATGAGCATGACAAATACAAGAAACAATATTGAAAGTGATTGACAAGTTCTAAGCACGGATTGGCTCAACCCAGTCATATTATTATCGACTCAGTGATGAAGCTGGAGCACATATTGGCTGAAGTACATCCACATGAATAGTAATACGATAAGACATAGTGCACAGCGCACGTGTGAATTGAATCGTTTATAGAACGAACGATATACATATATTTCGAGAGAGCGACACTATACACAATCATCGAAACGATTTAATCCTGTGGGAATATTTGAGCCTCTCGAATATCGATTGCCAAGTTTCTACAGTACTTGTCATCATTTCGAAAATCCCACTTGTACATTTTTTCCCACTATCACACACGTTTGCTTTCCGGTCGTTCGTAGTTTCGAGTGTTCAATAAAACCGCAATTCCGTTATGAATTATTATATTTAGGGTCAATTTTGATTGTCTCATTAAAAAACAGAAAATCAGGTAAAATATAATTCAATAGTTCGTAGCAACGGTTGCAAATTTTTATTTTATTTTTACTTTGAGAATGAAGATATTATTTGCGAGCATTTTTTTTTTGTAAACGAGATTCTCTTACCGTTGATAAGCAATCAGGATTTATAATGATCATTATAAATTATAGGAACGAACTAAATGACCATGATAAAGTGATAGCGGGGGCACGGGGTTTATTTTCTCGGTCTGATTAACGCGAAAATAAAAAACATCATGCGCCACATTTTGATCCCTTGTTTGAGAACGAATCAAAAAAAGTTGGCAGAACTCTACTTTTCCGCTCAATGTTGAACGCTTCCTTCAAACCACAAGTTTGAAACTCAGTTCGTTCGTTGTATAAATGAAACACCATCGGAACTAGTCAGCCACGAACACGAAGGTTCACTTCTTCAATAAAAAACGAAAAAAAAAAAAAAAAAAAAAAAAAAGCATGTGTTCGTCGAAGTTCGATAAAAGAGAGGAAAAATAAAGTACTTTCATAAAGTACTCAAAGGAAAAAAAAGAATGAAAAGCCAAGAAAGAGAATTGTTTATAGTCCGTGATCGAATTTTATTTATCGATACTTTATGACTAGCTGCGATTGTTCGTTTTCCGAGAAGAAGACGTCACGGAAACACACAAAGAGTCTTTCTAAGCCACACTCTACTCATGGAACCTGCTCGTAAATCGCTAATAAAAGGAAGATGCTCTTCTTTCCAGTCGTTTTCTTTTTATAGATGAACGCTTTGAAGAGATTTTTCCCCCAATTTATGTATGAAGAATAGTATTTTACGCACCGAGGGAGGGACGACAGAATACTTCAAACCGCGGCAGAATTGTCACGCGGATAAGCACGCGGTTTGATGGAGTTCAAATTCACTCCCGTAGAGCATAAAATATTTTTCATCACGCCTGCGCTGAAAGTTCAACTTGCCGATTTCGGAAAGTTTAACTTGCATGTGTGATGAGAATAATAATACAGACAGTAGCATGTCATTGCGGCTTCAATTCTGTAAACGAATTTTTGTTGGACGTTTGACTTAAAATATCAAGTTTTATGAAGAAGTCGATGTATTTTTAGGTTATCCATTTACAAATAACCAATAAACATGTTTACTTAGTTTTTATCAAACGTATAAAGTATATTTATGACTCAATAGTCGAAAATAAGTTACTGAAAATCACTCAAAAACCAAATACAATCGATTTCAATGGTAACAGCTCTCGATTAATTTTGAAAATCTGGTCAAAAAGTACGAGCATTAATCAGACAATTTACACTTCGATGAATACCAGATCCACTAATAACACAAAAGTATTACATCTGCTTGAAAGATTTTACGTATAACTTGAGCCTATTTTAGCAAGAAACCCATAACAAAACGACAATTATAGACCCGTCGGAGTTGCAGATACGTCGAGTGCAGTAGCTAAAGTATATTTTTACAGTAACACCATACATTCACGTTTGGTAGAGCTTGTAACCTTGCCAAGTTCATTTTCCCAATGGTGTTATTATCAGGGACCTGATTGTATGGCGCATGTAAGGTATATAGAAGTATAATAGACTTTGTCTCAGGGAATCCCTCAGGGCTGTAAGGACAAGCAAGTCTGCGTATATACATGTTCGATAAAGCTATAGTTATAAAAAAAAAGCTTCCATGGGACAAGAATAAGTCAAGAGAAGGAGAAAGCACAAAATTGTGATCCAAAAAGCGCGCATTTAATCGGGAATATTCTCCATAGAATCGACGCTTCTCACGACTGAACAATCAGAGTGACAATTTACTTTTAGTTCATGCAGGAGCAATTGTGGAAACAAAATAATCCCCCACAGTCAATAGAAAATAAATAATTTACCAGAAATTAACTAAAGTATGATATTTTGCAATTGATCTTCAACACTTCAACAAAGTGACGCGTTGCTGATGTGTCAACGAATGATGTTTTATCATCAGAGCTTTTCCATCACGATTCTTGAATCACTTCCAAAGTTCGTCCATCGGGTGCTTGGAGATCCGCAAGCATTGTCACAGATAATTCACGAGTCTAACATTTATTTGCCATTCGAGAGGTTTTCGGTTATGGAAAGAGACATGTGGTTGCGTGAAGTTATCCCTCACCTCAGATTCAAACTTCCATACTTGTAACCTACATCCAACTTCTCGGCGTCCACTTACCCACGGATATTTCTCTTCTGTTCGGTCACCTCGTTCCTGCGGGTATGGATCATTCGATATTTCGAAGATACCATTCACATACATGGCCAATAAGTATGTATATGTATGAAGCAGGCGTGACCCATGTCCATTCGAGTTGAACCATGTGCCATACGCCTGTTCGATTTTTACCGCTCCTAATACATACTTTAAAAGTATATTTTCACGTAGATATAGGAACTTTGATCTCATAGCTCTATCTATAAATGTGTATTCAAAAACTCGATTCAAAAGGGGTGCAATCGATTTTTTTCCAACAAAAAGTCGAATACTCTCCAAACTATACTACGGTCTACCGCATCAGAATCGTTTTATCAGAAAAACGCTAGTGCAGTCTGCATTGCAAATGCATTCTGTGCTCGAATGTTCTTTAGACATAGAAAAGCATAGAATAAACAAGAAGCTGCAATGACGAGTGGATTTTTCAAATTTCGACTCTCAACTGTTTAAAAAATTCTAAGACCGTACAGCAAACACTGAATGAGTTTATTCGTGAAAAAGAATTTGCTCAACTCAAAGTCTCGTTAGTCATCGAACGACATGGTGTGTTTGATTTATACGAAGAAACTTACGAGCCAAAATTCATGTGTGACTTTTATTACTGAAATATTTTATGCATACTTTGATACTTTCATCAATTGAATTTTTCTTATTCTCCGTTGTCAGAGAAGCAAAGGATTTCCGGTAATCCAAAAGATAATCGAAACTTTAAAGTTAGGAAGAGATTGATGACAAACAGACGCGACGTCGTCGACGTCATGGCGACTTATATGTCAATATCCAACGTTAGTAATGATCATTCTGTATTCATGCGAACACGTATCTCATCGTATCGTTGCTCATGTTTGCTTCGATGTAGCCATATGTTTACTGTACATCAATTTGAGGGGGTAATTTGATCATTGCACATTCCATGCACTGATCGATTTTGGGTCATAACATAGTCGCACGAAAATGATGAGGTCCTAATATAGGCTTCCATTTCCAGCCCAGCCATAATCTCAATCATGGCGGTGAATATGATTCCGGAACACGTCTAGATTCCATGATGATTTCATCATTCTCCCTCAATTGATCTCCTCTTCTAAATGGATCTCTAAGTAAGCGAAATATTGGCCAACAACTTCTTATACAGTTTTATTTTATTGCCAAAATACACTCTTAACAAGGACACACTCCTTTCATCGCAATTGAACCTCTTTATTGCAATCCGCATAAGTAACTAATCGTGTTCAACGTCACATGACATACCTATAGGTGCGGGGAAAAAAAATTCTACATCACCCAACTCAGTTCAGCTCGAGACATCCACGGCCCTTTTTGGCCATGTACCAAATATCGTGGGAAAAAACAAACGTTTGTGGAAAAATCTGAAAAGAAGAAAAAGTCGAACAAACCATAGAATAAATAACGAGTGAAACAGAGATAAAAAATAAAAATGTATCAACGCATGTGTTTGATGTGTATTATAAAAACAGTAAAAAGTTCGAGTCTCTCGGATCCTGATGAAATCATGGTTTTTCCTAAACACTCGGTGGTATGGTAACGAAAAATGAACATTTTTTTAAATCAGTTTTTTTGGTCATCAATCAATATAGTTTTGTTAGAAAAGATTAAATGTTAATTTGCAACATGTGTCGATGTGAAAAAAATAACGCAATTATTAAAGAACAAAGAAGGGTCTGCGCTTTGATTTTTTCTGATGTCTTCATCGCGTACGTTCGATTTATCATCACAACTTTTTTGACACAGAACGAATTCTCGCTAAGCCAAAGCCTACGTGTAAGTATGATTGATTGGATACGTTTTTTTCTACGTCTTAGAAGTTTCAGCCTCACATGAACCCGGGAGCCAGTCGGTGATCCAATATGTGCTCAAGCATACGAAAGAAAAATGTGTATCAACTCTTTTAATTAGCCACTCCCGAGAAGGTTTAGAAGAAAATGAGAATACTTCAACCCGGTTTGACTTTATTATTTTAAATGATGAATAAGTCTTGGATGTTTAAATGAATATTTATATGATCAAGCAATATTTCAAAAGGCTGAAATAGAAAAAGGTAAATAATTCGAACTGAAACACGATTACGTTTTCCGGCTTACGAAATTAATATGAGAGAGAAAAAAAAAATGGAGCACAATTGTTTTGAAGTCACAAATTGCTTCTCTGCTAACAATGGTCGAAATAAACGTATGTTCCTCAGAATCAATAGCAAAAAAGCTTTTCTCCGTAAAGTTTGGTCATTTGAAACGACTTCTTAGTTGCTTTATAGTTCGAGCCTAATCAATCGTTAAATCTCTGTCTCATCACATTTCAGGTTATTGTCGGTTACGATTCGTTCATTACTGAGTCTCGAGCATATTTATCAACACCAATAAATTTCTATGTTGCAATTGTTTACCTTTTTTTCCCACTCGACTGCATATTTATTTTCTCGAAAAAAGGGAAGGAGGGAGGAGGAAGGGAAAAAAGGGAATTATTTGTAGTGGTAAAAATACCACGGAAATAAAGATTTTCATTTGCTTTGCATCAAACGCAGGATCACGGTTTCTTCCTGCATGACTGGAATTCAGTACCGGAAAAAATTGTACAAGATAACTTGGAAATCTAAATGAAAAATATTCCTACCAATGTTTGATTAAATGCTTGACCATGTATTTCAATGTTTTTTTTTCCAAGCTCTGTCATTATATTTTGCAGCACACTGCTCACGCGATCATATGGCATTTTTATCTTGAAAATATGAGCTTTATATCAACATTCGATATGCTCCTCTCTCAACAAATCGATCATCCATTACGGAGAGGTACTTTTACGGTCCGTTGAATATCATGATCGAAGTGGTGAAAATGGGATAAAAAAAAGGATCACGAACCGCAGGAAACGGGATAGGCTCTAGTCTGACATGCGTTATACCTATTGTTGTGCCTGCGAAGGTTTTATACGCGAGGACCAGTTATCGTGAATGGGTATTTTGAGGATTTGCCAATAACTAGTAAATCTCCAATTCGGGACTTGTTCGAACATAATAATACATTTTGACATTTAACATTTCAACACATTACCATTTTATTTAGAATAAATATTTTAACCAAGTTTCATATCGTTTTGTCAAAAGAACATCCTGTTTGTATGACTATTGATATTTAGCAAGTTCATTTGAAAAATGTTCGATGAGGGTCTGCTGATCAGTTTAATTTGTGAGCAATTATTTATCAAAATGTCACGCGTACGAAGTTTCACAAAAACGGTTAGTAATCGTGATGCTCGCGAGTATCAACCACGAGAAGATCGGCCTTTGCAATCTTATTCCAGGCTAAAAACCAGAGCAAAACCAGTTTCAACGAGAGCAGGTTACGCAAACGGGCGAAACACGTAAATCCTACCCTTACGCATTGAACACAAAAGTGTCGAATATCTCATTTTCAACATGAAGATTCTGACACCCTTCAATTTGTATTTTATCTTGAAATGAAGTCTTGATGTGATGAAAATTCTGCGAAAGCAGAAATTCTTGAAGTAAATATAGAAAAGGGTTCATTAAGAATTATTTAATCATCGTTCGCGCGACATTGTATGGATACTGAAAACTTGGCCGGAAAATTCATTCATGCAATCATTTAAATTCGCTATTTGAATGTTTCAAAATTTGTCTTCTGGGTCAAATTAGTTTTGACATTATTGAGGTGGTAATAATAAGATCAAAGTAGAGATGTTTGCGAAAATACCGTTCTCCTCATTTGGATTGAAAATCTTTTTAGTTTAAAAAAAGTGGTAAGCTTTAATGAGTGAAACAAAAAATATGAATGTTGACATTCATGGAGACTAGCAGCGTTTCCAAACAACAACAGAAATATGAATTTTCCACAAATTACATGATCAATTTGCACGAAGCTAGAATATTTCGAAGGACCTCGGGCTTTTAGATGTTTAAAATCCTATTTAATTCCTTGCGTGCACCAAAGTCTTTCATCTTTTTTTTTCGTGCATCACGGATTTGTCGGAAACTCGTAGTACCTGTTAGAGGGCACGGGATCCATTTGCACGCAACGTGACACATGCGGATAACGGAGAGCTTTCGTGGTGGGCGTGTTAAAGCACATATAGAGTTCGCGATGCACTTGTGGATTACGGGCAAATCCGATTAACCTCGAAACTCAACTCGGTGAGTCTTATCGACATACGTAAAACGCAAGTGCACACATGCTATACGTGCATGAGACGAGACGGTGTTAAATAGATTTCTCCGAGATTCCAGCGCAGATGTTTCTTTGAAAAAGTTTATCACTAACATTGGTGAAATATTGAGAAAACAAACTGCATGTCTTCAGTGAAATAGGATTCATGCGAGAATAGAGAGAATATTTTGAAAAAACCTACAATAGCAACAAAAGTCATGTAACTGATGCGATAACAGGGAATTTCCCTTTCATTAAATGAGAAAACTCCTTGCATTCATGTTTTCACAAACTCCCAGGATTCCTGGCTCAATTATTTTTTCACTGAAATCTGTTTGTTTCCCAACGCCAGTAACGACGAATCTGCAGAATTGTTTATATTCATAGCTCAGGGTACATTACGAAGTTTTCACTTCAGGTAAACTGCACCTAATCATTGGAAAGGGGCCATGGATGATTGGATGAAACCAAAATCCGAAAATCCCTGTTCTTAACGAACGTTGTTCAGAAAAGTTGTTGTTTTTTTTTTTTTTAATGTCAT
The DNA here is from genome assembly GCA_013761285.1 of Campoletis sonorensis. Classification (NCBI taxonomy): domain Eukaryota; kingdom Metazoa; phylum Arthropoda; class Insecta; order Hymenoptera; family Ichneumonidae; genus Campoletis; species Campoletis sonorensis. Next base: position 2,403,668 of record JACEOJ010000137.1, read on the forward strand.
TTCAACTTTACTCTTTATTTTGTTATATTCGATATGCTATTCGGACTCGAGAGAAACTAGATTTCGCAGTTAATTAGATACACGAGTATTACGTGGCTAAACTAATTTCGAAGAATATACACTGCATAATATTGAGGCTCATAATTTATGGAATTTGGCCTAAAAGACTTGGACGTATAACCTATAACAGCCAAAAAGAGAATGTATAAAGTTGTGTTCAAGTGTGCGTGGTACGTAGTCGATGTTGCTAGTTACTACGTGAGGTGGCAGTGCTGTATTGTAGGTAAGCGAGGTGGTAAGATACAGAGACTTTCATTAGGCCTTCCGGCCAGCTGTGCCACAAAAGGGAGGGAAAAGTTTTCCTCGAAACTTCTATATGCAGTCTCGTAATTGAAGTCGCTAAGGAATGAGGGAAACTACTGTCAAGACTTGCAAACGAATGTTTCAAGTTTGCCGACCGTAAATTTCTTGAAAAATTAACACCTCTTTCCTCAGCGGTCCGCGTATGTATATATATACGTAGAAGGTGCACATTCGAAATATATTACAGTACGTGTCAGGATGCTTGGAAATTTCTTTTCAACTTCTTCCCATCTAGATACAGCTGAATTTTTTATTGCATGATGACATTAATCTTTTCAATACTAGACACTGTATTTGGGAACCTACATAAGAATCTTAAGCAACTGTCTCTAGTCGGTTCACAGTTAACTTTTTCGTGCATTAAACTCAATAATTATTAATAATGATACTCTGAGCTGTTTTCAACGTGATGAAAAAGCTCCGTTGATCAAAGTATCAGGCATTGAGAAGACTCAAATCATTATTCATGACGAATGTATGTTTGTCATTAGATTTTATTAATTCGATCCAGAAAACTCGACGATTGATGTAGACTTTTGAATTTGTACACTTGAAACCATAGAATCAAGAGAAGCCAGAACTTTCTTCCAATAAAACAACATTTTTAATCCTTCGTGAGAACATGGGGAACTCAGAGGGACCATCGAATTTCCGACTTGTGGTGCTGATTCAAATGGAGAAGGTTGGTCCTCGTGTTTCTTCCCCGAAATTACTAGATAATCTATTCTAGCATTTCGTAGAGACATTTAAAAAAAAACTTGACTTCAACTTTTTTTTTTCGACAGCACGAAACACATGATAAAAGTAGACTAAACTTCAAATCCGACGTATGGTGACAGAAGGTCTACAACACACAGAATTGCGGTCGGAGGATCGAATCCTCTGAGCATCAAAAACTTGTTGATAGAGAGAATAATTTTAGGATCTCACGTCATGAATGACTTGATCTACGGATCGATCCGATAGAAACTGCAATTTCTGCATACGCAATGTGGCTACGAGAATAATTTCAAATTTGAGTCGATAGCTCGTGAAAATTTTTTCTCGCTTTATTGGGACTGCACATTGCAACTTGACACACTTGTATGTCTCTATATTAAGGAAGAACACGGTATGCATAGGCGGAATTCCAACGCATACTGGTACATGTAGTACCTGCTGGTGGCGATGTGTTTGAACTTCCGTCACGTGCGAATTAACTTCAACACTATTTGTGAACGATTCACCCACACGTTTCTCCAGCTAACTCGTGTGCTTTGCCACAAACTTCCCCCATGAAAATAAATGTCGTAAAATGTTTTTTTAACCTGGTTCACGTTTTTTTTTTTATTCGTGTGAACCACTCTGCCATTGCGGAGATCACGATTTTGGTCATTGATTTATAATACATAATAAACAATTGTTTTTTATTATCATTTTAGAGTACCGCGTGAAAAAATAGCCATGGATGATTACGACAATGTGACTGACTGGAATGGGTCGATGCCCATGTACTTCGGAAACATGTCTATGAATGATGAGTACATCTTCGACAGGACCGACATCAAAGTGATATTCATTACTCTCTACTCCATCGTTTTCGTATGCTGCTTCTTCGGTGAGTCCGTCACATCATTTATTTTTCTTAACTCTAAATGTTAAACTAGTGTAAAACGAAACGTTTGTACTTTCAAACCACTCCGGAATCGAATAATTATGTCCAAGAAAAATAATCTTACTGGTAATTATGTGATAAAATAATGTCAGGAATAAACTTTAGTCTCAGAAATACCCATTAAGGGGGTCTTAGATCCAACGGTAATATCATGGTCTAATGACTTCGCGCACTTGGAGATTATAGGGGTCGTCCAGAGCAGTAAATAAACTGGGACCCGTCTCATGCAGGCTTGGTAAAGGACGACCGATGATTCTACTTCTGACATCAAACCACATACGTTGACTTATCGGATACCCTTGAACATATAAATCAAACAATTCGCCAATTTGTCTATCTACCATCGATGTTTCACTCTACATTTTTACTTCACAAGACATTTTGCTATTAATTGCAAAACCTGTTCTTGAAAATCATGTCAAACATCAAATAACAATTGTCATCCTGACTCGTGTGGTATGTCGTAATTGAAATCTAGATCAATTTATTCGTGTGATTATGTTAGCCATTGACAAACTTGTGATTACGGTCTACCAGGAGTGTCCAAGCTACTTCGCTTGTGGTCAATTATACAATCTCGGTATAGTGATGAGCGTCACACGTGTTATCGAGCCCACAAGAATTAGGCCTAATCTAAAGTCTAGGCTATATTCAAAATCTTGTTTGTATCGATCCTCAGAAATTGAGTATTGTCCATGCTGCCAAGCCAGCACAAGATAATTTGTCTTTTTGGTTTCGGCTTTTTAACGTTGTTAATGCACATGAGCCAGGGCCCATTTTACTGTGATGTTTACGAAAATGATCGGCTGTATGTATAGATACGATGAAAAAATAGGCATTAGAAGAAAAAACAAATTGGAACAGTTGCATGAAGTTTTTTTAATTCAACACATAGTAACAATTTTTCATACGAAATTTCAATCGGTTTTCGGCTCTAGTTTTTTTTCTATAATATTGTGATGATCGAATAGTTTCGCAACGGTGTTCTCTAACTCACAGCCACACGTTTCGCTATCGCTATCATGTCCTTATTGCACGTATAACGATAACAGAAGTTTAATGCTGCTGCTATGTTCAATCAATCGATTGTTTTCTGCAGTATACCTCATCATACGTCGAAAACATGCCTTTTCCCGTTTACGTATGTCGATGTATTCATTACAATCCAGAGGGAGAAGTGAGAGCTTGCGGTGATCCCAAATCGAGACCGCATCAATGTTCCTCAATGTTGAATGGCATCAGGTAGAAGGATGCTGGGCAACCAGAAACTCTCTGCCTCGCTTTCTCGCTCCGTTTTACTCTTTCACGCTGTAGGACCACTGCATTCAAAGTACATAGATGCGGTCTGCGGCCATCCGGGAGGGATACCTTGAGCATTCAAGCGCAGTCTATATACGTTTTACATTACAGTTCAGTCATTTGGGATACCACAGTAGACGACTAGATCCGTAGTTACAATGTATTTACTATTCTGCCGATATGATACTGCATGATTATATTCTTTGGATCTCATTCCCGATGATTTGGTTTGTTTCTGTGAACCTTCTACGTCTGTATACACTGACTTTTTTCTTCGATATTCTTCGATTCGTTGCCGAGGAATGTACGGGAATACGGAAAAGCTGGAATAAAATGTTACGGAAGAAGAAATTTTCAAAGCTTGAATGTGATTATTTTTTAATCTCGAACTTTTGAAAAATAGAGGTTTTAGAAACCTTGTATTGAAAGAATCGTTAATTCTATGAATTCACAAATTTATTAGGAATATTCATATGAATTTCGAACTTTAAATAAGACGATTTAAAAAATCAATGTACTTTGTGTTATGCTGTGGCAGTAATGATTAATTACGATTAATTACGAATAATGACTGTTATGGAAGATCAATTTCAGGTGAGGTATGATTATGGATATATTTGGAACGTCAGAATATTGTTGATGGTATTGACATTCCAAAAGCATTTTTAGCCTCGGAAGAAACTGCAAATAGATTGGAGTGAAAAAAAACATCCTCTCGACTTAATTTATATCCACGAATATAACGACGATTAAGGAACACACTGCGTAGGCGTATCAGATACGAAATTCGCAAATGGAACGTAATAAAGAACGTAATAAAGGTCAATTGCTCTCGTGACGAGGTAATTCCATCGCTCGTTCAATATCGCGACGTGATAAAGTTGATTCTGTGATTAAAAAAAAAAAAGAAAGAAAATTGTTGGCGTCCATATTCCATAATTTTGGAATCATTAAATTGATTGCCATGAAAATGAGTTTGGCAGTTGTCCACACTTTCCCATTATCTATGTTCATGGTTATTTGACTTTCGATTAAGCATGACGAAAAAAACACTTGTATATTTAGGACTAAGGGATCATTTTGAAATGTTTTTATGCTGCGAATAATACATTTAAAGAGGCACATCGATCGATGCACTTTCTAGCTTTAACCTAGTGCTCCAAAAGTTTATATTACGGTGGCGAAAACTATGATGATGCGGTACTTAATTTGTCTGTACAAGTGGACCAACCCCATGATGCGGCATACTATAAATTCCAGTCTTGTGTTCAATTTCTTTTCGAATTGCCGAGCCTCATGGAGCCACAACAACTTTACACCTAACGATGTCGAGATGCTTATCCATCGATTGTTCAAGTGTATTGAGAATTTCGCCTTTTCCTTCTGGCTGATCAGCAGTTCTTAGAACATTCTGCTCAAGTCCAGTAGTGACTGGACTAGTCCATTTCGAATCGGTCTTGTTCATCTCGATAGTGATTCTCCTCCTTTTATTCGTTTCTTTAAGTGACCATTCTGCTCGTGTCGAAGCCTCAGGAGAGCAATCAACCCATATTCTACACAAAAAATCCACCGAAATATATTTCACGTCAACTTAAGTCCATGGTGAAACTTATCGCTCTCATTTATCACTTCCCATGAGGGTGCGAACGAAAAAAAAATTTCAAACGATGACACTTGTTGAAGATTGGGAACATTTTGAGCGAACCTCTGATAAATCATAGAAAAAGAACTGATTATCTCTGAGACTCAAGTTACCGGAGGACGTGGACATTTCCTTCATCTTCAGCTTAGATAATGTTAAAAAATCCTTTTCGACATGGCAAATTCCAATGAAAGACGCTCTTGGAGTTCCAAGAAAAGTAAAATGATGAGGAAACGACATCTTTTTTCTTTTTGACGCGATCATAATGTTGAATATTGTTGTAAACATGATACCACGCAATCGTTACATCATTTTTTTCAAACCGTCGTGAACTTCGAATCAAATAACTGGAGGGGGAGGAGGGGGGAGTAGTGATAGTTTATTTAATTTATTTTCATAAAATAATACATTTAGTGTATCTCCTGAAATACGATCAATAATGATGGAATATAAATTTTCCAGTAAATATATTTGCGCATAATATTTTTTTTGTAACTCATTTTCTAATCACGCATCTCGATGAGGACTTGCCCATGCGACCCAGTCACGACCTTATTTACGACCAGATTGTCACAATATTTAGCAGGGCGTGAAGAACATATTACGCTGGTCTCAATTTTCCACGACATGTTGGAGGCGATCGAACCGCAAAATTACGAATAGGTCAAAAGGGTTGATGAATCGAATCCAATGCTATTCTTTTTTTCCCACCCATCCATTTACTTCGGGCAACGATATAGAAGTGAAGATTTCCGTAAAATCGTTCAATATTTTTTTCTTAAATTAATTATTTGAACGATGTTATGTCCATTCATACAACATGGGGAAAAGCAGTGGCTTCCGTTTGAAAAACAAGATTTTCATTACCGCAAATCCCATACCCGATCCTACAGAAAGTGACCGTCATCTTGAATGACTCGCCTTGCAGTATGTCATTCTCCAGATGATTCTTAACAACTTTGTTGCTCCTAAAAATCCCACTTCTGTACATAAACCAAGTTTTCTCATATCGGGGCAGTTTTTCCCGGACCGCAAAATTAAGTAGGGTAAAGGGATGAAGAATCGAAACGGAAGCTATTTTTCTTACTTAACCATTTATTTCGATATCGCGTTATCCGCCTGTCGGAAAAATAGACCTTTTTTCGGTTTCGTGGAGAAACAAAAATAGTGGAGTAAAGGAACATCTACCGAGATAATCAGGCGATATTTTATTTTTAGTAAAAGACGTGTCAATAACAAAAACCTGGTCACGTGGAACATCGCAACAATTATTCTTCATTGTGCCACAGTATATGTATGAATTGAATGATTTTCTAAGAGTATAAGAAATCTATTCATATCGGGGTTGCATTTTCTAACAGGATTGTGTGGAATTTTTAATTCACGAACAGATAGGTTCTTTCATAATTTTTTCTTAACAAGGAAAAAAATAAATAAACCAAGCTGGTTTCACATAAATAGATCCATTGTTATCACGTGCGGAGGGAGAATATGGTTGTCTACATTTGCATTCGTATTTGAATGTATAGAGCAGTTGGTTGTTGCAATTGCGGCCTCTACATGATACCTCGCCAACAACAAAAATGATATTAATATGGCTTCATAGTGAAATATTCAATATCTGTGCACATTGCTCATCCTAGATCTACGTGGTCACATTTTTTATTATCTCGCACATGAAAAGAAAAATGCACACATAATTAACATTCAGGTGGAGTAGCCGAGTGAATTTTCACGAAAACGTGACGAAAATACTGAACAACTCGTGGTGACACACAAAAAAAGCTAAACAGAAAAAGAAAAATGTATTACACCGTCAGAGGAAAAAAGGCTCGGGCCGGAGAAAGGTTGAAATCGGGGAAACGAATTGGAAGGATATAAGGCGAGAAAAAATAAGACACACACTCAGCAGTTATAATATGGAATCGATATGGAGCTCGGAGAAAAAAGCACACACCTATATTGGTCAAGCTCTTCAAGGAACCTTTTTATGTACGATTAGGGATGGAAATTTTATTTTATTTACCAGTATTTTGGATGTTTACAAAGGATAAAAGGCGTGACGAAAAAGTTCCATAAATGCTTTCTAACAAATTTCACTCGCAACTGAAGCTTTCTCAATTTTTTCTCGAATTTTTTCTTTCACGGCAAGCACACCATATTTCGCGAGAAAAAAAAATTGCTCGCCATTTTTTTCTCGATTCGCAGACTTTTGATAACAGCAGAGCTATTGTCGTAACCTTCGCAGCATTCCATGTTCTTCGAAGTTTCTTTAAATGTAAGTAAAGATAAAAACAAATATTTATGTACCACTCTGACGAATCAACAATCAATTTGTACGTTTTTCAGCTTCACTCTCCATCAATTGTTTTCCGAGAATTCAAGTGCATCCCCATTTTATAATTCACATGACACACCATTATGAATCTGTTTCAAATTACCGTAGACTCGCAATTATCCAACGAATTGTTATTCGATATTCAACGACCGATTTAGCAACAGCGAATAGGCGAAGCAGAAAAGTTGAAAACTGAAAAAGGAAACAATTAGTTTAATACAGAAACTGGAACTATAGATTGAAGCTTTGCGGTGGAAGCTCTTCGTTTTTCAAATAAAATGTATCTTTAGGTACAAAATTATTTTAAAAACTCTCGCCCACTGATACCAAGTCTAATAGCAGAGATTGGAGCTCGTTTTTGTTTAAAAATCATGTCAAAAATCATGTAAAATGAAACAAATAATACATATATTACAATTTGCTTGTAATAAATGTATGAACAAACGTCAGTTTTCCATTCTCTCAAGTGTTTTAAATACACATTTTCTCGTCTTGCACTAATCCCAAAAGTTATCTCCATTACTGCAATGAAACACACACGTTCAACAAAATATTTAAAGTTTTCAACAAAATCCCGTTTTCGGTGCAAGTAGATCAAAAAAGCTGAACCGTTATCAGAGAACTAACGGAAAGGTTTCGCCTTTCGCCCATCATGCAACGACCGTCCACCCAATATTCTCCAGGTCTGGATCCTCGTTTTATAATGGAGTATTCCGTTGCCTTTTAGCACAAAGAGACAGATCCTCCCATTTCATGTTCCAACTAACCTTTCGTAGCTCATAAAATTATCTGAAAAATAGTATATGAGGTTTATTCTCATGGCCATAGTAAATTCACTCCGACATAGAGATAAGATTCATTTCTGTAAAATTATTTTATCAAATTCCCAATTAGTTGTAACCTGCATGCATAGATATACGAAATGTAAAAAAAAAAATCGAATTGTGATGAAAGAGCTGAAAATTCAATAACATTAAGGGCTTCGAGTACCTAGTGTCTAAATTTTCAAGAGACGTGGCCGAGGCTCGACTTTAATTATTAAAAGAAAAAAGTCGGTACGAGCCCTGCCGCACTCGCTTATGTACTCCGATTCGGCCTTTTTGTGATGTCACAATTTTTTCAAGTCGCTTTAACGCGAGAACAGGTATATCTATGCGGTCCAATTAAAATTAAGCCCAATCAACGTCACTCCCATGAAGAAGTGAAAAAGTGAAAAGAATCTGTCCAACTGAATGAAACAGAACAAAAAGTGTAATTTTCTGGAACTTGGCACTTAATTTGAATTAATATGCTGAAATTTCAACGAAGATCAGTTGGCACGTATTTTATTTTTGCACAACTGTACGAACTGCGGTACTTTTTTCCTATGAAGGTTGACATTTAAAAAAAACGTGCAGCTTCGCGATGGACTCGGGAAAACAACCATCGCTACGTTAGATATCAATTTGGCTGGGTATTCTTGTCGGCGTTCTGACGTTTTTCCAATTTTTCGGACAATTTCGCAGATCCATCGGTATCGTTAAGTTTCTAGCAAATCTGGCTCATCAAGCTTTTCTCGTTTCGTTCGTGCTTTTTTCTCTTTTAGTCTCGTCTCTTTCGTGTCGTTTTATCGCTTTCATCGCACGTATTTCGATGAGAATTCGAGAATCGCTCACGCGTCGGTTAATTTATTGAGTATCTGCCAGATTTCAGCTGATCTCTTAATTAATAGCTTACTTTTTCATTACTGATCATTTGATCGTTTCCGTTTCATTTTAAATCACGATCTATCAAATAGTGAAGATTCTTCGAAGTCACATTCGTGTATTCAATTTTTTCTATACTTCACATTTCACAAGGCAATGAAACTCTTCTAAAAAATAATTCTTGTATACTGTCGTCCAATGTGGTAAAAAAACCATTTTTAAAGTTCCTGACGTTTCATGAAAGTTACATTTTCAACCTCTCGGTGGTCGTGCTATTCACACTCGAAACATTGGTTCCGCTATGAATATTCAAGCATTCGATTTGATGGATAAGCATGTTATTTCTTGGTAAGCATATATCAAAAAGTAAGAAATAAATAAGAAAATGCTTAATTTTTTCAAACTCATTATCATGTGAAAGTATAAATTTAGAGTACATAAAAAAAAGTAATTTCGACTGATTATGGTATTCCAAATTTACGAATAATTGTCGTTTCATAGCGCAACCGCCGACAAATGACCTGCAGTTTGAACTAAAAATTAAAAATTACAAACGGAATTAAATCTTTCAGGGGAGATTTGAAAGAAATTCCGAACAATGTTTTGGAGTAAATTGAGTATAGCGTAGGATTATTCAAAAGATTCATAATTCCCAACAGATTAGTTTCCACACAACCCCTATAAACAGTGATAATTTATTCTTTGCACATAATTGTTGAAATTTCCAGTTATTCAGCTCTATGTTGACAATTTTTTACCACAATCAAAGCTGCAAATATTCCAACGTAAATATTTAGAAACGAATCCTATTAGCAGCTGGAGCTGTTACCAAAATATGTGAAACAATACTTTTGATTAGAAATATGTACATAATTTATACACAATCTACCGCTATATTATATATATTTATGGAGAAATAGGCACAGCGTCAGTTTATAAGCGTAATAGACGAGCACGCAACCGGATAATTAGACGAGTCTTTGGGGAGACTAAATTTTCATGCTGTCTCGTAAGTAACTGACAGACTAACAAACATGCATACAAAATACATTGATACGCGCATGTTTCTAGAACTTGTGGGTGTAGGCAATGCCATTGAAAAGGCCAAATACTGGTTTCGAAGTACATGTACAAGATCCAACATTGTACGGTATGCTGAACTTAAAGTGACATGGTGCGAACGGCATGGAACAGAGTGTGGTAAATTATTGCGATCTCGGCTTCCGCGCGGCAAAAAGCCTTTTCACTAAAGAGCCTTACAGGCCAGAAGAGAAACTCGACAAATTTACAAAAGCTTCACTATAAATCCCAAAGCTACAAAACTCAAACTCGAGTATCAGAGTTACAAAATACCACTTCCGATATAAAGCATGTAACGAGTGCACCTAAAATTTCACACGCACGATAGGAATCTCTTATTAGCATTCCTTCAACTCGTAACACGAAGCTTCCCTCGCAGTAAAGCGATGCTCTATACATTTTTGGATAATACAAAAGTGCATGAGGATGAAAATGTGTATTTTCCGTATCTTAGAAATGTGCCATGTTCTCAAACTGTTCAAAATGTTCAGAGAGGAAACTGAACCGTTCTTCTTTTTAGTTCTGTGGTCGCTATCATGCCTTGATACTCAATCTTCCTGTAGATAATCCATAATGAAAATCAGGGAGATGAAAATCTCGGCATAATTCATGGAATTCAATAGAAAACGTCGCTTTATGTGATCGAAAAGTTTTTCAAGTCTTTCTACGATTTCGTTTTCTTGTTGGAATATTACTTGAGAAAAAGCTGAAAGAACGTGAGCCGTGTTAAAAATAATTACAGAGGCATGATTTCTATGATACTTCTGATCGAACGGTAATTAACGAAACGGTACGATTTTTTATAGAAAAGTTTGAAGAATAAAACTTTTAAATAGAATGAAACGGATATAATGGATATGAATTTCCATAATTGGCCCAATTTATCCAATATTGAAGTTGTATTTGTTCCCACAGGAAGCGTTATGAATTCTCGTCGGAATGAAAAAAATATAAGAAAAACCATAAACATCACGAAAATATAAACTAGAAAGTTGCGTTATAAAAGTTTAAAAGTATATTCTCGTCCGTCATTCGCAAATAGCACTTTTATAAATTAATTCGGAACTTTCGAGCTTTCAACTTTCCTGATAAGTTCGACATTCGTCTTCGTGTTCACAATGGCACAAGATTTTTGTTAGTGTACAAGTTGGTGCAAAATTAAAGCTTTTTGCAAATGACTATAACATTCTACTGAAACGAGGAAAAAGATGAGATAAGATAAGAAGGCTGAGGAATAAATATCGAAGAATTTTTCGAATGGTGCCGTAGAATAAGCTTCAAAATTTACTCACTCGATTCTCGGTTGGATCCTCGATTGAATATGTCACTGTATACACGTGTCTATACAAAACGGTATGGTTACAACCACCACGGTATTGCTCCCAAGGGGAAAAAAGGATGGTGTTGAAATTTAAAGCGAACGAAAACCGTTCTTCGAGTGATGAGAGATCGAGCACACAAATCGTTCTATAGAAAAAAAAAAGAAAAAAAACAGCAACGAAAAAAGGATATCCAGTGGTTTTCTGTAAACCATTTCGTTTTACCCTTTCGCGGACGAACGAGCAATAAAAGGGGAAATCCTCTAGACATGGATGAATCGAATTGAGAGCATATGATACGGAAGGTTAGCTCAGGATATTTGTGTGAGCGCGTGTGTGTAAACGAAAATTTCATCGCAATTCAGCTATTTACTTCATAAGAAAACTTTGTTTGATAAAAAGCATTTAATCACGACAACTTACATATTGCATTTTCCTGTTTCTCATCAAATATATTCTTCCGGACATACTGCGGAAGAAAAACGTAAATTAAACCACGAACCACATGAAGTAGATCAACTAAAAACTAGTAAAAATCGTCTAATGTGAAGGATCGACGTTTTATTGAAAAATATTCAAATAATGGGCTCGCCATAACTTACGCATTTTTTTTTTGGAGTCTTGAGCTCAAAATCTTTGGTGGATCACCATTTGATAAGAAAAAAGTGAGTTGCTTAAAACCGGAGATGCTCGAAAAATTCTTGAAATATTTAAATCCCATCTGTAGGGCTGAACATTGTGTGCCAATTGCATTGTAAAAAATATTACCGCACAAAAGAATTGTAACCTCGAAATACAACAAAATGGAAGATACCAACAAATATTTTTCCTTTCAATTGCGTCTCGGGTGAACAAAAAGAAATGGAAAATGTCTGGATGTGCGCGTCTGTGTTTGTGTGTGCAATTTTCCAAAACATCGTCAACTCCCACATAAACATATTTGGTCTGGCTCCCATATTTTTTATTTATTGTCATCATGAATTTTAGGGCAACGTTCAACGTACATATCTCTGAAACGATATGGTAGAGTAGCTTACGATTTTTTATTCCGACGTGGTGAATAGGACACAATCTCTTTCTCACAAAAAAGATTTTACTTAATTCGTGTCGACAAAAATGATCAGTCTAGGCGCTTAATTAACAATATAATTTCCTAAAAATATACGTTCACCAAATGCCTCGAGCTACGAGAAGTTCATATAAAAATGTATGCAGCATCACCTCTGTGTCTGTTTGCATACGTGCTGTTCGCATCGTGAGCATTTGTAAAAACTTTTTCAGGTTCCCCAGCGAGAATCCAAAAATATGAGCTTGCAGAAAGGATTCCAACGCTTCGTACTGAATCGTATTCTGTCAACGGCAGCTGGGACAACGCCAGAAACCAAGGAACAATAAGTATGTTAGCATAAACTGAGAGGTGTGTACTTGTCACATGACGTTACGTGTGTATTGAAAAATAAAGGGAAGAAGCAACGTTCTTTTTGGATACGTCTTGAAGAGAATATTGCTTGAATATGCCAATTATTTCCTTATAATATTCATAATGTGTAGATGTGGCTCATTGTGGATTACGAAAAAACGCGATGACTGATTTGCATAATTTCTTCTATTGAGGTTTTGAACCTCGGAGTGTTCTTGACTATTCCCTACCGATCACCGACTCGTAAGATTGATTCATTAAAGCGTTAAAGCATGGAGATTAGCTGGAAAAATATTTTAATATCTGAATGAAAATTTATAAAAGTCTTTCGTTCATCCATTGTTAAATGAATAATTTGCAAACGCCAAGTTTTTCACAGTCAAATATAGGATGACGTTTAGAGACAAATGAGAATTGAGTTAGATTAGGAAAAAAATGAAGAAACGGTCCAAATACTCAAGAACGTGTATGCTTACATAGAATATATGTTCTATTCTCATTTACTATAATATTCTAATGCGTCATTCTCTATGACTATGTCTCCTTAATCCAACGTCTGACGTATGACTGTTATGCATCCGAGAACAAGTCAAGCACGCAAGCAACTTCGATAGGCAGAAAGAGCGAACGTCTCCTTCCGGAATCTTGAAGAACCATCGAACGCAAGATATTGACGCTTCGATGAAAAGGCTATATGCACAGAGGATATTGGTTAAACGCAATATTCGATGAGAGTAGTCAAAAGATATGAGGCTTTGTAGAGAAAAGTTTTTGTGTTGCATAAGAAATATAAAGTGAAGCAGCAGCTGTTTACAATCATGAATGACATCTAGAACTCGAAGAAATGAAAGTACCGATACGCATACTCGAAAGTTATTATCAAAATTTCAGAATACGAAAAACAGTCGTTCAAAGACAGTACTTTGATGGGTGGTCGCGTGTTGATGCATCATTATTTATGGGACCGAATGATTAAATCCAAAAAAGACGCGTCCAAGAAATGTTTGCTACGGAATAGTCTGGTTATTGCTGCACCAGATAAGTTGGTGATAATCAGTGAATATTCAATAAAGTGTCTATCAGATGGACAAGTAAACAAATATTTTTTCACCTAATAATTTTACGATCCCCCGTAGCATGGGGATGGATTTTGTGACGGCTTGTATGAAGTATCCACGACATTAGCAAAGGATCATTCCTCTGGCTGGTGGCTTACGAGGCTCACGCGACCCATCTCCTGCGATGGTCGTATAATCGCTTTTATCTTTAGCTCTCTTTCTGTACACACAATATTCGACTTTGCTCCGCTATCCAAAGCTCAATCATATAGATGTGGGGGAAGAAATAAGCTCTTATAAAACTTGCTGTCCATGGCACGTTGGACGTTCTTACGATGGCTGATGTTACTCAACTATGCTACTGCGGGGTCTTATGTAACGCCTCCGACAGCAGTACACAACGCAACAACGTCGTCGAAGATTCATTAATCCTCGGGGAAGATCTGGGCTTCAATCTTGGGATATGAAAAATTAATATTACGTGAATGTTATGAATTTTTATGGACCCTTATGATTCATAATGCAAAGTATTATCAAAAAATTGGAATATCATTCATCCCCTTTCTTGATATTGAAAATTGTGGTTTCTGAGCGACAAGAAATTGGAAGAGCACGTTCAAGTCACTCGTCATTTCATTAATTTTAATGTTAACGTTTCTAACGTTTTTATGTTTACAATTGTCTTTCGGGATTCAAAGTCATTAAATAGAGCATTGTTTTTTACTGATTTTTTTTTTAATTACATATACATTCTTAAAAATACAACATTTTATCGGAGGTCAGTGACTACATGACTGGAAAATCATCGTTTGGTGAATCATTAAAGTGTTGAGTGTCAAGAAATGATACACAAACTTGCCAGTTGTTGGGGCTTATAGATGCAAGTGTAGCAGTGTTTCCAATGGCTTCCAATACTTCGATTGAATTCGTGCGGGGGCAACGCTGCCTTTTTTCCTGAATGTTGCTATCGTTTATCACGATTAGCGGACCTATTTTTCTAATGATTGAATTTTCATAGAACTTGCTTGGACGGTACATGAAAAACGTTGTATTTTTAACAATTATACCACGTTCTTTTGGCCCAATAGTAATCTAAAGAATTGATAGAGTTTGGTTAGTGAAACTTGACTGGAAATGAAAATGACCTCCATGGGGACGAGTAATTCCCACTCTGGGCTATAGCACAGTTATAGTTTCGTATAAACCTTGTTCTCTTGTACCGTTCAATTTATATTTACTCCATAAGCACCTTATAGTTAGAAGATTAAATGATTTCAACAGTATTTTCATTTTGTAGCCATAGTTATCAATAAGCCGAATGATCGATTATCAAGAACAAGTTAATGTTCTACGAAAGTTTAATCAAGCATGTATGATGTGTATTTGGTATCAAATTGGCTTTAATTACCGGCAAAATAACTATAGCCACTCACACTCACCGACATTTTTTGAATTTAAACTTGAGGAGTAGTGAACATTTTTTTGAGCATTCTCCGTAATATTAATCATTAGTCTCACTAAGGTGTTCACTTCAGGAAAATGATATGTAGCATTTTTATATAATAACGCGAGTATTCATTCTTGCAATTATGAATGCGAAAAGAATCGTCTTGACACTGGAGAATGATATTTTTACTTTGAATTTCAAGGAATGAGCATTGTTTGAACATTGTTCGTACTTATGTTTCGTCTTTATTTATTTTCAACGAGATCATCGCGAGACTTTTATCAAAATACTACATAACCACGATATGACTGAAATTAATCTCACTGAGAGAATTAAGCTCTGTGTGGTTAACACACATGAACAAATCTGGATTAACGCCTCGTTTTCCATTTCCACAAAACCTCTCGCTCTCTCTCTCTTTCTCTCTTTCATATTGTTTCTGTCTCTTTTACCGACAAATTTCGCTCTAAAGCTCTCGCGTTTTAGTGAAAATATATCGAATAACCGCAGGTGAAACTCTAAAGTTGCGGTTTTCTCGCAATTTTGTGACATATTAACCTGCGGCAGAACATTGTAACGCAGAGTATATATGTGAACAGCCGGATCGAATGGTATATTAATAGGTATGAGCCATGTAACAATGTTTTATTAACTTGTAGAAATATTATTTGCACGTGTCATGACTACAACTAAAGAAAAACAGAACAAAATTCATTGACCATGTTTAATCGTAATTTTAAATCGTACGTTAAAAAAATTTCATAAAACACTACTTTTGTATTAAATTGCACTGATTAAAGACGTATACTTTTGATTTTTAAAGGTGAAATATCAGCCGTGTAAAGCACGTAGTGGTCTCGTGAAAACGCTTTTGTATACCAATTTTTTCCGTATTTTGAGGATATAATGAAGCCTCTATGGTGGAATCGTGCGATTTTTTTTGCTTCTCGATTATTCCGGAAGTTGTATTCAAGTTTTCGATCATTAATCGGAAATTTCACTGTCGAACGTGACGTTTCATGTACGGATCTTCCTACAATATTAACAACACGTGCTCTATTATGATATAATGTCAAGGTTATAGTTATTGTTATAGCTCGTTGTTAAGAAAAATGGAAAATTCTGCAATTGGCATTTATCCAAGTGGAACAGATTTGTATTTAAAAAAACTTCATTATTGTTACAACTATTTCATATTAACTTTCAAAAATAACTAACAAGAATCGTGTAAAATTTTCATCACGCCTCGATAAGCATCCAATTTATGAGCTATCCCTTGGAACACTATACAAAAAAGGATCCCGACATCTCGTACAGATTTATCGTTTGTGAGGATAGACTTTGGTAAATATATTGGAAAAAGCAGCGAAATGCATCCCACTACCTACAATGCCTGCCAAGGTGTCGATTTTTTACGTAAACCGAAGACCGATAACGAATGATGACGTAGCATATAATCCGAAGTTTTCCTGGGAAACAAGTTTTGATCACTACGGGACTACAGTGCAGGTCAATTTTTAGTAAATTTTTCAATGACGTTGATAAGAGTTGATAAGTAATTTTTATGCTTTTTCAAAATGAAAGTCCAGTTCACTGTTGAAGGATTATTAGTTTTCAAAGACGAGAAAAATCGGAAACATAATTGTCAAAATGTAGAGCTTAAGATACTGCAGTGCACAAAAGGTGAATGGAACTAACGATCAAGAAACGTTTCTGCGCAGTACCATCAGCAATTTGTTTCGTTGCCATTTAATGGGAAAACTGTGTTGCGTAACTCACTCGTCGGTCCATGAATCAGTTCACGGTTCGTGATTGTAGAATTCGAGTCAGCTGTAAAGAATCTCAGACTATCGAATATCGAATTGGATACTATGTTTATGTGTCCTTAGGGGTAGAGCTTGGAATAATATTGACTCTCAAAATAACATCCATTTGCCCAACAAATCATAAGGTTCGATTACACTGCGTAAATCTGTCTTATCTTTCATTTGACAACAAATGGAACATACGAAAGGATTTACTATTAAAAAAACTTACATTTGTCAAGCCACATATTTGAGTGAGGTGAGCGAAAAAATTAAACAAACTTTAAAACTCTCGTCGTCCTTCGCAAGTAATTTTATAAAGAAAGAAATACCGCGCATTAACTTCAAAACCTTTGGCTTTAATAGAAAAAGTCCTCGAGGTAGATTCGATAATTTAAGCCTTGAAGGAAAAAGGCAGGACCCTCCGTTGAGCCTCGAAAGTGCCAATTCTTAAGCATATTTAAAGCAAACCGCGTGTTCTTGAAAGGCCTAAACCCTTATTTTACTTTGATGAGCACAAAAAATGGAGTTACGCAAGTTTAACGTTACAATATATTGCCACTCCGGAAGAGGGAGTTTTCTCTTGAAAAGAAATCCTTCCTGTCGCAGCGTAAGAAGCAAGATTGTGAAATAGGAGGAGGATAGTCTTCAAACTTGGCTCGTCGCCCTAACCAATGCAGCATTTTCGATAGATAAAGTCTCTTTTCTTCGTCTTTCCTCAATTCAAATTTTCCATGTCAGTGTGTCATCTTGTTTTTTTTTTTTTTTTTTTTTTTAATCTTATTCCTGACATATCCGACGATTGCGTTAACGTTGCATGGCTAATTGAATGTCAGGACAAATGAAACAGTTTTGCATTTCCAAGTGACAATGACTTGAAAGACCAATGAAAATGAAAAGATGGAATCAAAACCAAACGACATTTTTCTCTCTGCCAAATAAAATCAAGGGATAGGCACACGTGAAGGTAATGAGATTCTTTTCATTCTCTGAATGTACGTATTTCCTTTTTATCTGAGCCACATTCAAGCTCATGGGTCATTGCAGTCATAAACCTTTCATGTACCACAAAAGGGTAACTTTTTTTTCGTAATTCCTCCTTTATTTTTGTGAGCAGATGGAACGAAAAGACGAGAAAGTGAAAAATGCACTTTCGTCGACCTATTTCTTGCGACCCTTGGGGTTTTCACATTTGGAATTATACGAAGGAATTTTCGCGTCAGAGCCCATGTACAGCCGCTTCTACCTTCAAGCATAAATCGTATCGTATGTGCTTGCTGTGGCGCATAAGTCATTGTCCCACAGGCATACCCCACTTCGAACATGTACAAGTATTCTCCTACCACAGATTATACATTATTGAAGACTCTGTATAACAAGAAGTAACTAAACAATTGTTTGACTAAACAACTAATTTGTTTCAGAACATGTTCGATTATAAATTACATCGGAATTTCGATAGTGAGAAATATAATAAATGCTTCCACTTCCATTGATCGTAGCTCCCTTGTTTTTGGTTTATATTTGAAGCTTCAAAAGTATCTATACTCTAATTGCTCATGAAAAAATCTCCACTTGAACAATCATCGCATTATTTACCCTGTAAATTGACGTAAAAGTGGATTTCTGGTTGAAAATCCTTAGAAACACAACTGCGATGATAAAACATTAACGCGAAAGGTTGCACTGGTCCGCCAAAGTCTTTATTAATTTCTTAATTAATCTTAAGCACTTTTTTAAATCTAAGGGTTCGTTACAAATAAATCAATGTATTTTTTGTAAGAAGATGTTATTTGGTTCCTCGTGCTATCGTAATTAGATGATTAATCCTGTTATTTCGATACTGCAATATTTTCATATTAGAAAGATGGTGAGTGGATTTTTTTTCCACTTCCGTTTTTTTCTCCATTCATTTAAGAAAGGAGCGCAGCAAAAGTTAATTGTATTACGACCGATGAATAACGTGGATTATTGAAGCTCATGAAAAAACTTCAAAGTTTATTCTTGAAAATATTTTTTCCGTCAGCGCTTGTTAGATTTAAAGAAATCATAGCTATTTTTATAGTATTTTTTCTACTGCTAATGAATTCCAAGACTAAATGAGACTTATTAGTGCGGGAAGTTCCTTATTTGAACACGATAGACTTTACACAACGCTTATTATTGTCTGCTTACAGGGTTGATTGCAGTATTTTAATCCCATGGGAAAAAAAAAAAAAAATCTGCATAATCAAATTCCGCTTGTTTTTCATTAATGAGAGACCAGAACGAGTGTACCCCGTCTTAGCAGAACCTGAGACGAAACTAATGGCAACAAGCTTTAATGAGGCTTCAATCAGCTGTAATAAGTGCCGCAGCTGTCGCCTATAAATTACTTCGTGCTTATCAACCTGCACAGCGTTTTCTTTAAGACAATAATTGTATTATTTGAGAAAAGTTGGTATGCATTGGTTTTTTTTTTTTTTTTTTTTATTTTTATTTTTTCTCGAAAAACTCAACCCTAAACAAACACAAACTAATCTAAATATGCAGATTTATTATAAACATCTTTGACTCAGTTATGTCATCGGTAGATATTTTCCATTTTGTTATTCTGTGGGCAGTTATTTATGATTCAGTGACGTTATATTATTACAAAGTGACACAAAAACGTGAACAGTGGAATCACGGGGGATAGAATTAACAAGTATCGTTTAACAAACGACAATATAAATGTGAGATTCGAATTTTTCTTTATGATCGTCTTTCATCCATTATTTTACGAAATAGTCAAGTCTTTTTCAAACCGAACAAATTCATCTCTTTTAGACACGCGTGTCTCGAGTTTACTCAACACACAAATGGATCGTAGAGTTCTGAATATTGCCGGACAATATGTGCCCTAATAGAAACCACATGTTCCCGAGTTCCGCTATTTGGTAGAACTCGACAGTGTGTTTACATTGCAAACCTAGAGACGAAGATTCGATTAGAATGCGGGATGTAGAAATTCAACACTGTCGGTAAACAGTGGGTGATCGATAAAAGTCAAGTCAGTTTAAATTCCACGGATAGTGAAAATCCAAAATGGAAGATCGCTTACAATTTTTCTCCCACTATCAACTTTATTAAATTTAAATTTATTAATAAAGAATCGTTGAAAAAAAATACGTGGCAATTGTTTTGTATGGATTTTAGGTTTAGCCCCACTTCCGATTATCGGATTTCGTTAATCGACCAAAAAAAATCATGAAAATCGGCAATTTTCATGCCTGTTAATCTCTGAATGTCCCTCAATTCAACATTCTTCTAATACCCTATTTTTCTGGATTTCAAAATCAAGTGTCTGATGGATGGAACAATATCGACAATCTCATTAATATCCCATCGCGATTAAGTTTAAGGGTCAGTTTGAAACGTGGACAGGAAAATAAAAAGAAAAGTGAAATTTTCAAGATCGTGATAGCACTATTGTTTGCCTTGCGCGGCGTTTACTTCAAACCACGTGCACATACGTCCATATTTACATATTCAGAGGTATATAACGACTCAGTCAATGATACGTTCTACAGATATAAAGATCACTGAGTCAGTTTTCCGGCGTATTGGATAACAGGATCGCAGCTTCCCTCTTTCACGATCTAACAAGTAAGACGTATTTCTATACTTGAAAGCTTTTGAGCAAACGCGATTGGAATTCTTTGACTCTTCGGGACACGTGATGTGAAAGGTCGATTTTCACCTGTTCTCTAAGAATATTGCAATATCCTTTGATAGAGTCGCTGTCCAATTCCAATTGTCCACACGTACGCGTACGGCAGCTCTTTCTTTATGTCAGCATGTATATATGTGTACAAATGCATTTGTATTTGTGCTTAATCCTAAAGTCCGAATGTGCAACGAACCACGGATACGTATTCCCTAGATGTCGTGTTTAAGTTCCACCTGGTTCGAGATCCAATTAAGTTAGAAATTGACACACTTTTAATTGTTTTCTCCGTAGAATTCTTTCCCGTACTACATGCTCGTATCAGAGCACATGTTGGATTTAATTCAATTACAATAAAAAGAAAAAAAAACATTTTTTTTTTAACAGTCGACTCTGATAAGCTTATTCCATTGGAAATACTAATATTTCCATATTCCTTAACATTTGCCTTGTTAATAATAGTATAACAAATGGGTTGATATGTTCTTTCCAATTCCAGACACAAACATATAAGTGTAACTGTAATATGGATTATGCTTCAAAGTTACTATCATTGTCATTTGTGCAGTATTATGCATCAAAACTTTTCAGATAATTCGAATATTCTATAAGTATATGTAACAAAAAGTCCCGCGTCTTAATGCGAGATAAAAATCTTCTTTCAAATTTTACTGTATATAAAACCTAATATGCTGCTGAGAAGCTCTGAGGAGCTCTGAGAAGCTCCGAGTTTTCCAAAGAAATGGAAATGCGAGAAGTGGAAGAAAAAAAAGGATCTATTCAAGGTAGA
>JACEOJ010000138.1:0-41376 GCA_013761285.1 Campoletis sonorensis
ATTAGTTCGATCAGATTTTTTTTTTCGTCGCCCCAAGAAATTTACAACTTTCTTTCGAATCAATGGTTAAACAGACAGTGAAAAAAAAATCTCATATAAATTTTTATCGTTTCCTAACATCATATAGTTGCTCGAAACATGTTCACCTAATTTATTGAATTATTTAGTTCTGTTCGATTTATCTTTTCATTAGATAAAATTGGTGCTACTTTAATTTTTAGAACGACAATAAAACATTAACAATCGATTTTCGTAGATGATCATTTTGAATCAACTTTAGGCATTACAAAAAAAAATAATGGGACGGAGAAAGAATTAGCTGAAAGATCATATTCTAATAATTAATTCTCTAAATGTGATGAAACTTGCTTTCAAAATGTTAGAAAAGCGATTCCTTGTTATTCGTTTGATAGCAGATATTTTTCTCTTCTTTCACAGTGAACGACAGAATTTAAACCGTCCCAATACCTTACGACGTCGATGGTTTGCAACACATGGAAATCATAGTGGCATCTTGCTGAAAATAGCGAATACATCATAACTAGCCTTGGAATTTGTAAAAAAAAAATTCGCAACGACGACAATCAAAAAGAGACAGGAAGATGCGAAAAATCGAACTTCTTGGGTCGTGTTTATAATTTGTAAGAACAATTCAAATGATATCCCGATAAACTCAAAATAGAAAATGTTGAAGAATCATAATATGGTGGTCAACGATTGTTGAATGGTCTATAAATCATTAAACTAAAAAAAAATTTGAATATAAAAGTGGACAAAGACCTCTTGGAAATTCACCCAGTGAGTTTACTTTTGAAAGATGGTTCAATCGATGTGCAAAAACTGACTCATTCGCTGGTACATTGCTCGGACAACAATGAAAATAATAGGTTTTTTTTTTTTAAATCAAAATATCAAAAAATTTAAGTTATAATAATTTTATATAGTTCTAAAATAGTTTGTAGTTCTATATGTATGAACGATTGAATAATACGCATAGTTACTCTATTTTTCGGATTTTTTGTAATCATCTTTTTCTTCGCACATTCGAATGCGATCGTGGCGAAAGAGTTCTGCTTGTTACAGGAATAATTTAGCTCTCGTAACCCATTTCTACGAGCTAACAGCGACGATCTCGTAAAATCAAAGATTCAACCGGATTCCGTAACATCAATTGCAACCCTGTATAAATTTCCATGTCGTCGAGCCTCCCGCAACTTTTTCCCATTCCAATAAAATTGATTCTTCAATCGTTGCAGTTTTTTCGATGAATTTCCATCATTATATTTAAGTTCGTAGCGTAGCATTGCCTCCTGGAAATACGTTTTGAAATTGACCGTTTGAACTTTATATACCATATCCGTTTATTTAAAAAAATCATGTTTTGAGGTATTCATTACGAGTTCTTTCCATAAAAGCTCCTTAATAAAATTATTATTACGTAATATGAATCGAACCAATGCACTGTTCTAAAATAATGGAGTTGAAGTTTTCACCATTGAAAAGCAACGAAATTTTATTCATTTTTCAGGCCAACCCATAATTAATATTCACCATCTGCTTCCCGCCATTATTCGGGAAAAAATTCTGCTCGAAAACCGAATATGCTAAGCAAAATAAAATTGGTTTCGAAAATAAATATATATTTCCCTTTGCTTCCCAACAATACCAACTTCAATGACATCTAAAATATTAATATGTGTTTTTTATAAGGCTCATATTTGAAAAATCAAAAATTTTGGGGATTTTGACGACTTTTTGATTTATATTCACATATTTATCCCGATATCCTCGATCAAGAAAATGGAATATCGTCGACTAACAGATTTTTTTGGTACAAAAATCGTATCCTTATATCTTGATACGTCGATTCGTTCGAAATATGCTTGCGAATCGTAAAACTGTCGTTACATTATTATAATGTCGAATTAATTACACAATCGGTCATGCCGAACCATTTGGGAGCAACGAACATCTATATGCAATGATGAAATTATTGGAAAATTATTTATAAGTTGTTTAAACGATTCTTGTTCAATAAACAATGAAATCATTTTTTTAATTCGTCATTTGCAACGAATTCTTTGATTTTATGGAATGCTTCTATTTTTATGTTTCGATTTTCTTTAAAATATCTTTGCAATTCCTCTTGATGAATTTTGCTAAGAGTTGTATTTAATAAACTGTCTTCGCGTAAAATCGTGGAGCACTAAAAAGGCGTAGTTAAGTCATCAGTGAATAAGAGTTGAGATTTTCGTAGTCATTCTGTCAATTTCAAACTACAGAACTTTGGGGTTGTAAATAACATTTACAAAGTTTTGTTTCAACTGTATATTCTCAGTGCTTGTCTTCAAAATTTCTCTTTGCTTCCCAACAATACCAACTTCAATGATATCTTAAATATTAATATCTATTTTTTATAAGGCTCACATAAAAAAATACCGAAACGAACGCGCACTTCGGGACTTCGTTCCACGATAAATGGAATGTAAATAGAATAAACATTGTTAAAGGTGCTCAGTGGATGTGCAAAAATAAGTGAAAAAAGGAAGGCGATTTATTTTGATGGTCATTTATTGAAATGTAAAAGTACAAAAAAAATAGCGCGTTGTCGAAAGACCGGTACGGACTGGACTGGACGAGCCGCGAACGAATAGACGAAAAAATGTCAATTGAGAAGACCGCAAGGCGGCAGCACGTCGCCCGCGGTTTGAGCACCTCTGGCGCCTCTATGGGCTCCTCGCGAATATTATTGGAATCGCAAGGAACGCGGATCGTTCGTTATCCGCGTTTATCAATAAACATGTTTATTTTTTTACTTATTACATTGAAAATGACGGGAATTCAAGCCGTTTCGCCTGCAACAACAACATTCATAAGAAAATGAAGCTTATTGAATATATACTCACTGAATCGGTTGATTCATCACTGCACGTGAAAATTAATTAAACAGAACTTGAAGCGAATTAAACTGGAGTTGTACTTTTATTAGTTGTTTTTTTTTTCACAAAAACTATGATTAACTAATGAAGTTTGGCCGACCCGGTCCCGAGAAAACTCAAACGATGACTAGACTGCCGCCGCTGCTCGGCATAAAAAATCCAGTGTCCCAATTCGACCGAAGAGTAAGCCCTCAGCCAATCACGTCTCAGCTTTCAAAGGTAGGGAGCAGTGCTACTCTGCATTATAAGTCGAGTGACGTAATTCGTCCGAAGAGTCGGCCCCCCTGGCAATCACGCCTCAGCATTCTTAGCGGTTGTTAACAATATAAATTTCTATGGAATTTCGTTGACATTGTTGTTTCCGTGTGGAATCATCGAAAATTAACGTGAAATTAATAAAAATTATCAGCAACCAGCAAAATTCCTGTCGATTCTAGTTTTTACGTCGGTAAAAAAAATTCCACGTAGGGTTATTCAAAGAAAATACATTATTGCTATTGACCAATATTTCAAATGTTGTATGAAATATATAATTTGATATTAACATCCAAACTTCGTTGTCCACCAACTAACAATTACAGTTTTCTCAAGAAAAGTCGGAGTTTAGGATTCACGGAAATTCGTGACATTATGGCGTGCAGTGTAGCCCCATCCCACAACCCACTGCATAATAGGTAGGTAGGTAGGTAGGTATGGAGTTTTACATGCATACCGTTCTCAGGTTTTTACATGATGGTACTCTCTTATTCCGCTCTTTGTTTTTACAATTCCCACACTTTTTCCGCAATTGTTTTTCCATATTACCACCTGGACCTAAATTTTTACGTGGATCCCGAACCACAGAGAGAACAGTTTTATTTAGACACTTAGATCAAATCCATTGGTGTCGGCTGGGATCGAACCCGGGCTCACCGGTTGTGAGCCGGGCGCGTTACCACTATGCCACTGCCTCTCTCCTACTGCATGATAAAATAGGTAATAAAATAATAATATTATATTATTATTATTATTATTATTATTATATTATATTAGATTTGTAAAATATTTAATGATAATATATCAAGAGACTCGGTGGAGTCTCGGGACAAGTACATTTGACAGCTCTGTCTGTCGTCTGCTGGCCCGAGGCTCGCCCGAGTATATTATCTCTGAATAAAACGATTCGCGGTGGTGGGGGTAAAAACTGAAAGTCATTTTCTTAAATTACGAAGCTGAGGAGACAGATGAGAACTTGAAAACTGAACTGTAGTCTACTTAAGAAAAAATCTTTCGATTGAGCCTAAAATCAACACGATTGATGCCGTATTTGCTGAGAAAAAACTTTGCACAGGCTCAAGATTATGCTAAAAATACCAACACATTGGAAGTTTGACGTGTCTGTATACGACACAACGAAAGGCATTTTGATGCTATCGGGTTTCTGATTGGTCGCGACTGACGACATATTCCGATCTATTTCGCTAATGTGTCAGCTGTTGTATTTGACGGTAGTTTCGACAGTTTAAAGTGCGAGACGTCAGACGTGTAAACAGCGTGTTTTTCGCGGACATCTCGTGGATCCGTCGTGGACAAAATTTGAACTTATTTGTACATCACAGTCGCAAATTGTATCCGAGTGTTGACAGATGGTAAGGCCGGAATAATTCACGTAAAAAAAATATCAATTTGACCCTTTGAAACACACATTTTTTCTTACGTGCAATTAGCTCAAAACTTTGTACCCGGGGGTTTTCGGGTTCGCTGATTACAAATCTGCACTTAAAATTTAGAAATTCAAGGTGGCGAATACAATATGGCGGACATCAAATGCAAAAATTGTTTGATGAAAGCAAAACATGGTACTCGGGGGTTTTCGGGGTCGCTAATTACAAATCTGCACCCAAAATTTAGAAATTCAAGATGGCGGATCCAATATGGCGGACCACAAATGCAAAAATTGTTTGATGAAAGCAAAACATGGTACTCGGGGGTTTTCGGGGTCGCTGATTACAAATCTGCATTATTAAATTGAAAAATAATTTCGGCCGAAGTACTTGGCGAGTTCGTACCATAAGAAATGTACCACGTGATTCTAGCTAAGCAGAAAACTCGCCAAGTACTTCGGCCGAAATTATTTTTCAATTTAATTTTTTTCGTTTCGAAATTTTTTTCCCCACGTTTTGTTTTATCTTGATTTTTTTCTCGACTCCGTTCTTTTGACCGGTTTTTATTTTTGTGCATTGATAACTTTTTTCAATAACCAACTGATTTTTGCTTTTTTTTTTTAATACTCCATCCTCAAGCGACAATGAAATACTTGTCCTATTATTGATATCATAGATTTTAGTGCTGAATGTAAATCATTCTCGATCTTGCCAATTTTTTAAGAATTTTGTACTTTTTTGGGTAGTTTTTTTCTGTGAAAACAAATGGAAACGGGGGTCAACAAATGTACTTGTCCAAGGTTTTTTTCCCCGGTTATTATTATTTGTGGTGTTGTGACCAACTCATTTCTACGGAGTCCTTAACCCAATACAACCCCATAAATTGGTGACCTGACTGGCGATTCACGTCAACTAACCTAAAAAAAAAACACAAAACACGTGACGGGCAGTGTGAACGAAAGACAATGGTGATACATTCTCCTCTTGCAACCCGTACAAAAAAAAGCAGTGAGGATGGAGGCAGCACATTGGTAGACAACGACACGCAGGAAAACGATTTCCAGGACTGCGTCGACAGGCCAGCAGCCAGCAGCCCCGGCACACACGTGGAGACGGACGGTGCAGCACGAGTTCCCTACATCGATAACGTCGATCAGATCAACGGAAACACGATATGGCTCATCAACAGAGTCCAGCTCTCACCGGTTCGATCGGAGAGACCCGACTTGTGGTTCCTCATCGCCGAAGCAGAATTCAAGTCGTCCAACGTCAGAAGCGGTGAAAGTAAATACTGTAACGTGACATTTTTGGCCACGTCACCCGCACGGATTGGTCGACCAGTGGACCGGGGTTCCGGTCCATTTGACGCCGCCCCGCGACTCGTCGTGGGCCATAATCGGAGAATATTTTGCGTAATTTTATTTTGTTTCTTTCAGCGATTACCTGGACCCGTCCTTCGGGTCCCACATTACCTGCCATACCGGCCATTCCTACGTGTGTCTAACGCTGAAATAATTGTTTGAGTGAGAGTGAGTGAGAGCGAGTGAGAGAAAAGGTATTACGGTTGTCATGTTTGTTTATCGTGTTTGCATCGCCCTCGATCGACGTTTCGGGCGTCGCCCTTGCGCCTCCGTTTTATCTGGTTTCAGCGGTTCCGGTGCAACGATTTCGCCTCTGGTTGTTGGAGCTCGACCATCAGAGCCCCAACAAGCGAACGGTCGAAAGACCACGCTGGATATCGGCCATTCTTGAACGCCGCCCGTGGCTTTCTCACCGTAGCAACCTGGAGTTGCCCCGTTCGCCTCCCACGCTTGCAGGAGCTGCAGTCCGTGTGCAACGGCGCCTCGTCGATTGGGATCCGGGTTTTTCCTGGGGTGGAGGTGTCGTTCGCCTGGTGGTATTGTGGGCCCACCGCAGCGCGACGGGACGCCGAGCGTTGCGAGGGAGGCCTCCCCTCCGCCCTTCAGAGTAAATTCGGCCGGATCCCTAGAGGAAAAGCTCCTGCAGCAGGGAAAGTGCACCGGAGGTGGAATCCGAGCCAGGATATCGTTTGAAACTCCCGCGTATCGAGTTCACGCAACGCCGAGGAATTTCCAATATTTCGGCAAATTCGCAATATAGGCGTGAGAGCGAGGCCCGGCGGTCCTCGAGTGGTGGGGAGAGAGAACAAGAGCGCGGAGTCTTGCCGAGACGCGAGAACAATTATTCTTCGATATATTGTGTCACCGACGAGTCGCTGCTTTTGGGAGCTCCTGAGTCTTCCCAGTCACCACGTGAGCAGAGAATTTCGTCTCGGTAAGCCCGTTCCTCTGTTTTCTCCGATTCGTCGGATTATTGAGTGTAATTGTGTTTATTAATTTTTGAGTTTGCCATTTATCGATGGCGAGGAAAAGCGAAGATGTTTTAGAGCGAGATTGCGGCTCTTTGCTCTTCGTTCTTTCCTATTAATTTCGTTTTAGAATACTCAATTTTCCGACGGGTCACCCTTGGTGACTCGCGACGTTCATTATTATTTTGTGAAATGTTTTATCGATTATTTTAATCGAGATTTGGGAATTTTATATTATGGATTATAATGTGTAATATTGGCCAGCCTAGGCCACCGTGTTTCGTCGTAATTTCGTTGTTTCGCGTTCAAGGCCGGCCGCGACCGAGCCGCGCCGGTTTGTTTTCGTGCTATCTCTCTCTCACTCGGCCTCGAGTACGTTAGTTATTGTTTCGTTCTTTGGCCTCGAATTCCTTCGCTATTTTGTTCTCGCGTTTATTCCCTTTCGATTTTCGTATTTCTGATTTTCGTAATATTATTTCTTATCTGCCGTTTCATGTTGAATTGCCTGACTACCTGCCTTCGGGCCTTCGCTAATATTGTCTCGTTTAGATTGTTTCGAATATTGTCGCGCGTATTAAGCTCGTCCTGATTATTTTATTTTATGAAGTTCTTTGATTTATTGTGTCTGATCCGATTCTTACCTGCCTCCGGGCTCTGATTACCTGAATTACGGTTGAGTTCCCTGAGTTAGTGACGTAGTCGTTAACTCCATTAATATTCCGGTTATTTGTCACTTTCACCAGCCTTACCTGCCTTCGGGCCTTGACTACCTGAATCGCCGCGTGATTACCTGGGTTAGCGACGTGTTCGCTAATTCCCGCGATTTCGCGAGTATTACCTGCCTTTGGGCCCTAACTACCTGGCCTTCGGCCGAATTACCTGAGTTAGCGATAATAATGCTAACTCCGTCGCGATTTAGTCCCCTCAAGGCCATTTCTCAATCAGATTGTCTACTATTGCCTGCTTTCGAGCTAACGTGTCGTTCCTTTCGGATTTTGTTGTTGTTCGCTTTACTTTCGTGTTTTATCTGAATAAATCATTATTAAATTAAAACTTAACGGCCTTGGCTTTCTTTTATTTAGACTCCCGATTCTTTACTCTCGCCCCGGACCAGCCCCTCTACCCTTAGTATCTCAGTTGAGCTGAGTAGTCGGACCACCCTGAATCCCCGTGACCCCTCGGACCTACTCATCCACCATGTCCGTGCCAGAGTGGGCGAACTTAAAGTCGGTTTTACCGGCGGTACTTGGTACCTGGCGCCCAGTCCACCCTGGCCGGATCGGGTTGGTTCGAGGGGAAGTTCCGGTGGAGTTCAGAAGGGACAGATATGCCCGAGTCGGGAAAATCCTGTTACAATACATAGCTGTTCTGAAGGCACTCAACGCGCAGACACTGGACGGAATATCCGATATCATCGTCAACCCGCCGCTTCGAGAGAAGTATCCACACATTAAAAGAACCATAATACAGCGTTTCTCTAAATCGAAGGAACGGCGCCTGTCAAAACTTCTCAACGACTTACCGCTGGATGACAAAAAGCCATCGCAGCTCTTGGGAGAGATGAAGTACCTTGCCGCAGAAGGCCTCAGCGATGAGATGCTTTACTCGCTGTGGATAATGCGCATGCTACAGAACTTACAACCTATACTAATGATGTTTAACAATTTAGATTTAAATGGGTTAGCGGAGATGGCTGACAGGGTGATCAACTCAATGAGGTGCTCGCAGGTGATGGCTACCAGCACAAAACCACAGCAGCCCAGCGAACGCAGCTGTATTGACTGCGAAAAGCTTTCCGGCGAAGTAAAGGAGCTGCGAGACATGTTTTCTCAGTTTCCCAAGCGCACAGAGCCAAGCGAAAGAAGCGACACAGAACGACAGCCCTGGTGACGGTCAAAATCTAGGTCAGCGACTCGCAGCCAGACCGGTGTGTGTTTTTATCATCGCAAATTTGGCGACGCATCAGTGAAGTGTACAACACCCTGCAACTACAAACCGAAAGACAACAACCAGGGAAACTAGTCACGCTGTCACCCATCCAGGCAATCGGTGACAGCAGCCACGTTCCTCCGCCTGAACTTCGACTAAATATATCTACGATGCTCTCACCAATATAACATTTCTAATCGATTCAGGATCATCCGTCTCGGTAGTTCCGACAAAAGCTGTGAAACAGAGACCAAGAAATCGAAGCAACAATCTGTACGCTGCTAATAACTCACCAATTAAAAGATACGGACAGCAAGTCATCACGGTCAATCTGGGACTCAGGAGAGAGTTCAGATCGACTTTCGTCATTGCAGCGCTCATAGGGACGGACTTAATCGCGCACTTCGGAATAATCATCGATCTCAAGAAGCGAAGGTTATTGTACCCACACACCTCGCTAACGTCACAAGGCACGGTCGTCCGCACGTCAATCTACAACATTTATGTGGTTAACAAGGAGGGTGAGTACACTGAATTGTTACGGAAATATTTCGACGCCCAACAGACAACAAACAAAACCAAGGCGGTCACAGACGATAGCGCGGTGCATCATCACATCCAGACGAAGGGACCTCCAATTTCGCAACGTCCAAGACGAATTGTCGGCGGAAAACTAAAGGCGCTGAAAGAGGAAATTACTGACCTGCTCGACCAGAACATGATTCGTCCGTCGAGTAGCCCGTCGGCCAGCCCAGTTCACCTACAGCCGAAAACTTCTGGGGGCTGACGACTGTGCGGCGATTTTCGTGGTCTCAACTCAGTTACGGTGCCCGATCGTTATCCGACTGGACATAACCACGATCTTTTTCAGGCTCTCTACGGAAAAACAATATTCTGAAAATTGGACCTTACGCGAGCTTACCACCAAATTCCGATGGCCAAGGACGATATTGAAAAAACAGCGATCACTACGCCTATCGAAGCTTTCGAATTTCTGGTAATGCCGATCGGACTCAGGAACGCCTCGCAGACATTCCAACATCATATGGATAACATTTTTCGAGACGTTGATGGTGTAATCATATAGACGACATTCTCGTTTTCTCTAACAGCCCAGAACAGCGTCGTCAACACCGGTCTTCAAAAAATTACAACAACATGGTTTAACACTCAATTTTGACAAATGTG
Organism: Campoletis sonorensis; assembly: GCA_013761285.1. Classification (NCBI taxonomy): domain Eukaryota; kingdom Metazoa; phylum Arthropoda; class Insecta; order Hymenoptera; family Ichneumonidae; genus Campoletis; species Campoletis sonorensis. Next base: position 10,029 of record JACEOJ010000138.1, read on the forward strand.
TCCTTGGAAAGCCGGACCTTGTATTCCTCGGATATTAAATTAACAAGGACGGATATCGACCACCCGCCGACCGAGTGAAGGCAATTTCCGAGTTTCCGAAACCCGGAACGATACAGGAATTGCGAAGATTTCTCGGGCTCATCAACTACTTCCGGCGATGCATCCCGAACGCAGCGAGTACCCAGGCTCCACTAAACGATTTCCTTTAATTCCTTATGTTGAAAAAGTAGTTCTCGCACGTCGAGAGGCTCACCGCGCATGCGTGAGCGAATCGTAGTATTAAGGCGCCGGAGCGCACTACTTGCGTTACCGATAAAACGAGTCAGTTCGTGTTCACACGTTGATCCGTAACCGTTGCTCACGTCAGTGAACAACGTGTTCTTTTGTATTCAATAAAGTTTATCTAAAGAACGGCTGTCTTTCTCATTAACCCTATCCGCCCTTTTCTCGATAATATCCAACACCTTAAAAATTCAAAAAAAAAATGACAAAAGGAAAGTGCCCTGGACTCCTGAAACGGAAAATGCGTTCGAGCGATGCAAACAGAGCATTATTACGTCTACGCGCTGACACGATTCCTGTGCCCAGAAGCTCCGTTATCACTCACGACTGACGCGTTGGATTTCGCTATCGGTGCAATTTTGAAACAGATGGGAGGAAACGATTGGAAACCGGTCGGATTTTTCTCCAAGAAGCTCACGGACACACAGAAAGTCTACAGCACGTACGATAGAGAACTTTTGGCGTATACGAGGCTATAAAGTTCTTCCACCACACACTCGACGGCAGGTAATTTGTCGTTCGTACAGATCACAAGCCTCTCGTATACGCGTTCAAGCAGAAAGGCGAAAAAACATCCCAACGCATTCTCCGTCAACTAAACTACATCTCGCAGTTCACCACCGAGATTATTCACATAAAAGGAGGAGAGATCGTGGTCGCCGACGCGCTGTCGAGGATTAAACAAATAAGCCAAATCGAGATGCCAAAGATTCTCTCTGCACAGACAATACACGAGGCCCAAATCGAAGATCCAGAACTTCAGAAAATCCTAGAAAGAAATCGGCCTTGAATCTGCAACTGATATCGGTCGAACCTGAAATAAAAATCTTCTGCGATATTCTCGACGGGACAGTTCGTCCATACATCCCAAAATCGCTGCGACGGAAAGCTTTCGACTCGGACCACGGTATGTCACACCCCAGCGGACGAAACACCTGCAAGATCCTTCGTCAAAAATACTGTTTAATAATTGAGAGGAAGGGTGGATTTGGTATTGTAATAAAGTAACACGTTCTTTATTAATATGCTAGATTTAATAACTGATTAATACAATGGAAATACGTTGTCGAGCTCTCACAAGACCGCTTTGCTCTCTTGTTCGTTTTAGACTACCGTTCCGGTATGTTAGCGTACTGGTACACGAGGATAGTAGTATTACTACGCCTGCGCAAGCGCACTGCTCTCGAGTACGAGAACTACTTTCCAACACTCCCGCCGTTTGAGTACGTCGAGAGTCTTATACCTAAATTTTGGCACAAATACATGAACTGGTTCTTTGGAAGAACTTTTGTGAATATGTCACCTGATTGCTGTTTTGTAGGCACATATTCTATTTTCAAATCCCCATTTTCTACAACCTCCCGGATGTAATGATATTTTATATCGATATGTTTCATTCTCTCGTGGAACTCGGGATTTTTTAAAAGTTTAATTGCACTTTGATTATCTACATTCAACACAGTTGAATTTACCGGTAAGTGACCAAGATCACTTAGAAGCTTGCGCAACCATATAGCCTCTTTTGCTGCTGTCGCCGCTGCGAAATACTCGGCTTCAGTTGTGCTGAGTGTGACTAGTTTTTGTCTCTGAGACGCCCACGAGATTATTCCGTTCGTTGTACCAAACGCATACCCCGTCGTTGATCTTCGTGTCTCAGGATCGCTTGCGAAGTCAGAGTCAGAAAACCCCACGAGTTCGAGCGTGCTCCCGCCGCTTGTATACAATATTCCGACTTTTGTTGTACCGATTAGATACCGAAAATTTTTTTTTACTGCTTGCCAGTGACTTTCGTTGTGATTGCTAAGGTATTTACTTACTGAGTTCACTGCAAACGTTATATCAGGTCTCGTTACGACTGCTAGGAACATTAAAGACCCTACTGCTTCTCGAAATGGAATATTACTCGATTCTTTTTCGTTATTTTCATTTGGCATTAACTTTACATTTGGATCGGCTGGAATGCTTACAGCTTTTGATTCATTCATTTTAAATTCGTTTAAAATTTTATTTGTATACGCTTCTTTATGCAAGAAGATCGTTTTGTTTACCCTGTCTCGTTCGATTTGAACCGCGGCAAAAATTTCCCCATTACCGATAGTAATTTCGAATTCTTTTTCTAACGATTTCATCACAGATCCGAGAACTTGACTAGACTGGGCTGCAATGAGTCCATCATCCACAAATAACGCTAAAAATACTTCGCTGCCATTTACACTACCACGATATATACAATACATTCGTCTGCTTCAGTCTCGCGGAGACTGAACTTTCGTAGAAACTGACGAAACCTCTCGTTCCAGCACCGGGGTGCCTGTTTCAAGCCGTACAACGACTTGTTTAGCTTGCAGACAACGTCGTGTTTTCGTCCTTCTGCGATGTTGAACCCCTCAGAAACTTCCATGAAAATTTCTTCCTTCAGCTTCGTGAAGAAGAAAGGCCGTTCGTACGTCGAATTGTACAAGTTCCAAGTCCTTTTCTGTGACTACGGCCAGTAGTACTCGCAGAGAGTCGTATCGTACGACTGGTGAGAAGGTCTCTGTATAGTCGAGGCCCTCTTTTTGTTGGAACCCTCGGGCACATAGTCGAGCTTTGTACCGGTGAGTGTCACCGGACACGTTTTGCTTCACCTTGAATACCCATTTTGAGTCGATGGGTTTTCGATCTTTCTCCCTTGGTACTAGCGTCCAAGTGTTGTTCCGTTCATGAGCATCGAGCTCCTCTTGTATAGCCTCGGCCCAATTCTCAGCGTCAGGAGCGTTCATCGCCTCCTGGAATGTATTAGGTGGATTATATTCGGCAAAATCAACAACATACCTAACCGGTATCCGGATGGTGGCTCGATCACGGAGTTGTCTTCTGTCATCGCGTTGTCGTAGTGCATCCACGTTTCGGTGAACTTGGACCTCAGACTCGATCTCTTGAACTTCCTCTTGTTCATCGACTTGTTCCTGGTCATGAACCTCGTTTTGTTCGTTTCCGTTGACAGAAAACGCGTATTCGTCCTCTTCTTTTTCGTCGGCTTCGGATGTTTTCCGTTGTGGAGTCTCGTTAAAGATGACGTCCCTCGAGAGCAACACATTGTGCGTTTTTAGATTGTACCACCGGTAGTTTGTTGATTCGTTTTGGTATCCAACAAAAATCACCTTTGTCGCCTTTGGATCTAATTTCTTACGAAATTGTTTGTCAATGTGCACGTAGGCGTCTGATCCAAATACCCGGAATGGCGGACATCCGGTTGCTTCTCCGTCCAGATTTCGTAAGATGATTTTTCATTACCGGTAGATGGTACTCGGTTCAACACGGTAACTGCCGTCGCGATGGCTTCGGCCCAAAGCGAGAGAGGGAGACCCTTCGCTGTTATCATCGTGCGAGCGCTCTCGACAATCGTTCTGTTGTCTCGCTCAGCTTTCCCGTTCTGTTCAGGAGTGTATTTAGGACTCTCATTGTTTTACCAAGTTTGTTGTGTACGAGCCTCTAAAATTGCTTGAACGTATCAAAAACATCAGACTTGTGTTTTATGAAGTAAGCATACCGGTAACTTGACGCGTCGTCTTTGAAAGATACGCAGTATCTTGATCCGCCTACTGATTCCGCCGAAAACGGACCGCACACGTCTGAGTGTATATATTCACCGGGCTGTGTATTTCTCTTTGATCAAGCCTTTTTGAATACCAGTCTGTGTGATTTTCCAAACGCACAGGACTCACAGAAGAAATTGTCAATGTCAGCTGGCTTGACTCCACTAATTTGCCCCCTTTTTATCATGTCACGCAACACTTTATTATTTACATGACCCATGCGCTCGTGCCACGGACGCAAATTCACTGTTGATATATTTACTTCGTCGTTTGCATTCTTTTTCTGGGCTCTAAACAACATACGGAATATTTAGTTGTCCTGTTTGACACCGACACCGAAAACTTCACCGTCGCGGTTGATCGTTACATATTGGCCCTTGAAAAGAACTTCGAACCCCTTTGACGTGCATACGCCTACCGAAAATAAATTTTTACTGATTTTTGGAACGTACAATACGTTTTCGATTCGAGCTTGCACCACTCGCCGTTAACAAGTTTGTCGATAAGTATTGTCCCTGTGGCGGTAACATCACATACACCATTATCACCGAGCGATATCGATTCGCCACTCCTTGGATAAAATTCACTGTACCAGTCCCGTCGGTGAGTCATGTGTCGCAATGCACCTCTGTCGGTAATCCACACTTCACTTGTGTCCTTGGCCATAAGCTTTTCGAGTTCGTCACTCGATGGCTTGATGGCTCGATGGCCATCGATGGCTGAAATACCGGTTCGCTCGTTGGAGGTCGCAACAAACGCGCACGCGCCGCGCGAATTTTCACCGTCTTGCCTTGTTTGTCTCTTTTCTTCTTTCGACAGTCACGAGCATGATGTCCTTTCTTTTTACAGTAAAAACACTCAACACTTGTCTTGTTACTTTGTTTGTTGGACTTACCGGTAGACCTGTTGTTTTTGTTCCCGCTGCCGAGACTCACTGCGGCTAACGCCCTTGTGACGTCATCGTCCCCTTCGAGTCGTTTTTCTTCTTTGTTTTCAAGCGTTTGATTCGCTTCTGGAACACTGTCCCACGCTGTTTGTAGCGCATTGTATTTCGCTGGGAGACTTCCAAGCACTTTAGCCATTACCGCCGTGTTCGACGTGTCTTCACCGACATCGTTTAATTGTACCGCCATATTTTGTACGCGAGACACGTGTTGAACGACCGACTCGTTCAGTTCCATTCGATATAACTATGGAATTTTTGTAATAGCAACAACTTATTCGAGGCTAATTTCTGTTCGTGGATTGTCGCCAACTTATCCCACATTTGTTTCGCCGTCGTGTAATTCAACAAACAATCGACTTGCGAATGTGCGATCGAGGTTGAAATGTAACAAGTGGCCATAGCATCGTCTCTTATCCACTTTTTACCGTCGGGTGAATTCACATCTGCCGGTTTCCCTCTTTGTCCTGTGACTACGTCTTGAATCGCGTTCGCGATAAGTACCGCGTTCATCTGGAATTTCCAGGCTTGAAAGTTCGAGCCGTCGAACTTGTCTACTGTTTTTACTAACGTACTTTCCGCCATTGTCTTTCGAATTTTGTTTCACGCACTAAATACCGGTACCGTGGCAATTTATTCGGTGTTAAAATTCGAGATAACTTTTTCTTTCCCGATTACGAAAAAAACCGTTACAACATTTTTCAAGTATGGCGAGCTCCCGTCAACCAGTACGTGGGAACCGAAAAATACGAACGTGAGACTTTTCTTACGTACCAAACCCTTCTCTCAGGTTATGTTTCGGAAGACTGAGTGTCTGGGCCCATAACCTGTTGAATAATTTAGAGGAAGGGTGGATTTGGTATCGTGTAATGAAGTAATACGTTCTTTATTAATATGCTAGATTTAATAACTAATCAAGAGACGCGGCAGCGGCTCACTGCCAAGTATTAAATAGAAAGCGTAGCACGAGAGCTGCCGTACTCTTATATACAGTAAAATAGGGGTTTTATGACGTCACAGAAACTTTAAATCGTCTTCACAGGGAAACGGGTTGAGGGAAAAATCTCATATAAGATGTGAATTTTCTACGATTTTTTATCTTTCGAATGGTCTTTTGCGGAAAAGAATCCGTTCAGTCAATCCAAAGAAATCTGATATTGAAGATTTTGGTCGCGAGGTTTGGGACGCTTTCTGTTCCTCACAGTTTCTTGGAGTCGGAAGGGTGTAAGTCGCGCTTGTTTACGTTTGGACATACGTCCTTTGCGAGACTGGTGGACATTTTCGGCCTGTGACGTCACGCGCTCCACTGAACGCGGCTACCCCCACTCTCCGCGCGCCACGGAGCGAGAGAGACAGACTATATCGGGTTTCTCTGTCCCTCTACCGCCGGCGCGCCTATGGCGCTGTCTCTCTCGCTCTACCGCGTCAGCGCATCGTGCTATCTCTCTCGCTCTACCGCGCTCACTTTATTTCTTTAGATTTACTTAAATCTCTTGATTTAATTCAATTATAATTAATAAATATTCTGCATTCCAAAAAGAAGTGGAATCCGTGGAAAAATACTTTATAAAAGTAAAAAAAAGACGCCAAGTATTAAAAAGCCCTTCAAAAAAATCAATCTCTATTTATCTGTAAAACCCTTTCATTCTTCGAATAACCCTTGCTCGAATTTTCAAAACAACATTAATACAATAAAATTTCAATGGAAAAAATGAAATTGAAACAGAGCAGAAAAAAAATTTCGAAAAAAAATGTATACAAAAAAGTTTAACTGAAAAGAATTAAATTGAAAAAGAAAAAATAATCGAAAAAAAAAGAAAAAAAAAATTTCGAAGCACTTGGCGAGTTTGTTCGCATAACTTAAATCACATTATGTATTATCCATTATTCCAAACTCGCCAAGGGCTTCGATTAATAATACAATGGAAGTACGTTGTCGAGCTCTCACAAGACCGCTTCGCTCTCTTGTTCGTTTTAGACTAACGTTCCGGTATGTTAACGTACCGGTACACGAGGATAGTAGTATTACTACGCGTGCGCATGCGCACTGCTCTCGAGTACGAGAACTACTTTCCAACAACTTTATTTTATTTAACAGTAATAATCTCTTTTTTTATGTACGAGTCGCAATTTGTGGTAGTCGTTCTTTTTATTATGTCCCTGTCTCCACAAAGTCTTTTTTGATATTCCTGCGACCCAGTCATGTTTTTAAAAAAATTTCTCTCGTCTCCAGAACAAATTGTCAACGATAATTATTTACCCGAAAACCCCCGAGTACGATGTTTTGCTTTCATCAAACAATTTTTGCATTTGTCGTCCGCCATATTGTATTCGCCATCTTGAATTTCCAAATTTTGGGGGTTTTCCAATTACAGTGTTACGTCCTAGCCTTACGCTAGGCCCCCCATAATTTTTTTTTCTTATTCCTATCATGAATAAAGTAATGACACCACCAGTTGGTAAAGTCATATACCTTCCGTCATCTTTTGTCGATAATTTAACTATACTTTTATAATAACTATTTAAGTGAACACGCCTAATGCACAATAACATATACTGCAAACCAGTAGAATATACATAATCGGACATATAAACAAGATAGAGAGTTTCTCCAAAACCCTCTTTCTGTTATCCTCTCCTAAATATCTCCAGTTTTCTCAGATGAGCAAATAAATACATTTCCTCGAAACGCTCGCCAACTCGAGCCCCAAACATCGGTCATTGGAAAATCCAAGAAAACCCTTCACAGAGTGTACTCTTCCCACGAACTAGTAATCACACTCACAGAACAAAATACAAATCTCCTTATCGTAATCCCCTTGCATACTCGCAGCAAGGAATAAAATTTCTCACATGTGGAAACTCGTCCTTCCCAAGAAACCAGATAACCAATTCATTTTCTTTTCAAAATCAACATCCTGTTCATATCTACAAACCACAAGATTACAAACCGAAGACTAGTATGTTTTTTTCTCCAAAAAACATCCTAGCCATATATCATCTAATCTGCAAGCCGCTACGCTAAGCAACTCTCGACCGAGCACAGCTGAGGAAATACACAACCTTTCCTCGAACGCTTTCCTCGATCCTCGAAGGACCTAATCCTACTTAAACAAACGATTAACTCTCGGTGGACACCCGGTGCGTATCTTTACGACCTATCCACCAACCACTAGAACTAGAGCACACCCTTACATTAACTTTTCTCTATGAACCAATAAAATGCTCTAATATAGTTTCCCACACTACACCCACCAATGACCAAGTCCGGGAAACATCTTATCTACTCCTTATCCAATCCCAGTCAAAAACTGTAAACCCCTTCCACATCCTTCTGCCCCCCAAAACTCTCAACCAGAAAGTCAAAGGTAGAGAGTAAAAAGTAGAGAATCAGAAGAGTCAGTAGAGTCAGAGCAAGAGATTCTAAAACATCATCAGCAAGAGAGTTAGCAAAAGATCAGTCAAACAGTTAACAAGTGAAGTTAACAAGTTTCGTATCGTCGGTAAAAATCGATCAAAATCAAAATCTCTGAGAGTAAAATCCTCTATGGAATTACCTCAAACTTCAACCGTGACTTAATAAGTGTAATAAGTGCACGATCTAACCCGAACAAGTGAATTGTTCAACTCCGAATCTAAATCCGATTTGATAATAGCTAACTCCGAACGGCAAACAATAATCTTAAAACGAAAACAAATGTTAAACATAGTGTTAACATCGAAATAACTAAATTGTGAAACAACCAGTGTAATTATAAGTGAATAAATATTACGTTTATATTTATATCAAACAGATTTGTTCAAACGTCATTCCAAAGTGTTCAAATACAACGTTATCCAAACAAAATCCTTAATCCCAAAAATATAATACTTTGTGTCCGGGAATTACGCGGAACCCAAGAAAGACTCGCTAGCGACAGTCAATATTTCAAAAGTCGCGCTCTAAATCGGCGACCGCGTAACCCAACCTATATCTCCCTCTTGGGACGTAACACTATTTGCACTTTAGTACGGCCGTTGCAAACGCACTTGTGCGTGCGAAACAACATTCAAGTTGTAATACTTTGCGAATGTGAGTGACCCAGTCGTCCATCCAGCCGTTTTCCTTATTGACTCTATGTCCACGCCATTTCTTTTTGCCGCCGAAGTTAAGGCATGGCGTGTACTATACGCTGTAAATGTATCTGTGTCTACGCTGCTTTTCTTTAGCGTCGTTTTAATCCACCGACTTAACGTCTGACTAGAGACCGCGCAGAAAGGTTTCTTTAATGATGAAAATATAGATTTTTCCCTATCTCGTATCCGTTGTTTTCTTTGAATAAGTTTCCAGCGCTGATGCTGCGCATAATTTTCTATTATCCCTGAAAACCGGTAAGATCAGAATTGGCTGTTTTCGGTTTGGCCCCGATGTTTTGATGGGGTCCGGGATTCTTATCTCTATTGTCTCGTCGCCTCTGACGATATTGTCTATGTTTATTAGTGCCAAGGTTTGCATTCGATGCCCCGTTATCAAGGCCTGTAGCGTGATTAATTTCATGCCTAGGTCTTTTAACGCGAGTTCGTCGTTATCCGGCATGTTCGACAAAAACTCCAAAACTGTTCTCGGATTCCACGTAGAATCATATTTCGGCGCTGACGGTCTCAGTTTGAATGCCCCTTTGAAGAACCTTTTTTTGGCCGTCTTGTCCAATTTCTTGTTTCACAACTAAGGCGATCGCGGATCGTAGTGTATTTAGCGACCCGTACGAGGCGCCTCCTTCAAATTGTTCCGTGAGGCATTTCAGGATATCCGAGATCGAGGCCGAGAAAGATGATATCGAATTTTCGGTGCAGTAGGACCACCATCGTCTTAGCGCTGATTCATATTGCTTGATTGACGAGTCGCACAGCGAGGCTACCATTACATCCGTCGTTGGGCCTGAGGCTCCCTTCCTTTCGAACGCTCGCCTGATAAGTTCACGGCCACCAGCGAAATGTGTCGCCAGATCGGATGAGGTTCCCTGCTGTTGTTCGAAAGTATCAGCTGAGCATTAGGCTTAAACAAGAGAGGCTTCGAAATCGCGAGTGTTTGAATCATTGGGTACCAAGGCTGGCTGGCTGGCTGGGCCAGTCTGGTACAACTATAATACCCTGGGATTTTTCTTGTTTGATTTTTCGCAATGTTCGCGAGATTATAGAAAATGGCGGAAACGCATAAAATAAATATGGCCTCCACGAGATCGTAAATGCATCAACGGCACACGAACCCGGGTCGCGTCGCCATGTGACGTCTTTCCCGCATTTTGTATTGTTTCGTGTCGCGAACAAATCTATATCTGGCTCTCCGTAATTTTTTACGATTTCTTTGAACGCTGTGTCTGACAATTCGAACTCAGTTTCCGGTCCAAGTGCGCGAGACTCTTCGTCTGCTTCAACGTTCATTTTTGAGCTTGTATACGATGCAAAGACCCAAATATTTTTTTACTCGCACCATTGCCATATTTGTCTCGCGATGCTATTTAAATGTTTAAACTGAATGCTTCCCATTTTATTTATATACTAGATGGCAGTTGTATTATCTATCCGTAATAATATCTAGCAATTTGACATATTTTCCGCAAAGCATTTTAGTCCAAAAAATGCTGCGAGTAATTCTAGGTAATTAATATGCAATTGTCGTTCATTTCCTGTCCAATGTCCCCGAACTCGCTCGCCCCCGCAAAATGCTCCTCAGCCCGTTAAAGACGCGTCCGAAAATATTTCCATGGCAAATGTTGAGTCTTTAATAGGGTTACATGCGTCTCGAATTGCATTCCTCCACCAGGAAAAGTCGTCTGTTAAATCATTAGGAAGTCTCATGTATTTCTCGTAATTACCCCCGTTTTCAGCTAGAACTAAGAATTTTTCCCTTTCGAAAGCTTTTGTGTAGCCCCAAGCATAATTGATCGCGAAACAACTAGACGTCAGTTTTCCCAGAAATTCTGCAAAGTCTCTGATTTTGCATTTGTTTTTTACACTTATTCGCTTGTTGTACGTCACTTTTGTGACGCCAACTTTTTCATTTCCGTCGGCTCCTTTTTTCACCTGAAAAAAAAAAAAAAAAAAAAAACAAAATTAATAATAATTAGGGTTGAGAAAAAGCTGAAAAGTGAAAAAATAAATCAAACACGAGTCTACTTACCAAAACCGTGACTTACCACAATATTTCGAAAATAGTTCCAAAATACTCGGCCAGGTGGCGTGTGGAAAAAAGTTTCCCGTCAGCGGAGCATAGCCCAAGCGGGCATATAAGCGAGACACGCTCTCGACCCGAGACGCTTACCCGGGGTCTCCCTTTTGAACAAGAAGGACGACCCAGCTCCTGAAAGGGGACACCCGTCTTCCGAAACGAAGACACACGGTATGCTTACCGCATTTAAAAAAATGTTTGCATACGAGTCCGAACCTAGCCCAGCCTAGCACCCGACTCCCTTGCAAATCGATTTTTTTCCTTTTCGTCTTTTTTATTGGGAATATATTTATTCCACTGATTGCTTGAGAATGGTTTTTTTTTTTTAATTTTATTCATTTATTATTTTTCGGTCCATTTTACCTCGTACGTCCATATAGCTAACTACTCGTAGTTCGCGAGTTTCTCCGCTAGGTGGCGTTTGAAAAAACGCTTCTCACTAGCGGAGCATAGCCCAAGCGGGCTTATAAACCGAGACCCGAGCTCGCCTTGACACACGATCCGAGAATCTCGACGTCAGCACCTGAAAGGGAAATATATTCTCGATATCACACATCCTCCTGAAAGGGAAGAACATACCATACACTTGACCTGAAAGGGTCTCATACTCAATCCTCCTATCACGGAGAAGGCTCTCATATTCTCAGCCTCACCAACGGCGAGAAAGAAATTCTTTTTTCTGTCTTCCCACGTGCATCACGGACGTTTTCATCGATTTTTTTATTTTTGGACATAGTCTCTTTTTCGTCCATCGCGGACGTTGATTTTATTTCGATACTTTTTAGACTTAGTCTCGTTTTCGTCCCTCGCGGACTTTGATATTTTTTTTATTCGTTGAGCATCCATCACGGAATTTTTAATGTATTTTATTTATTCAACTTTAGTTTATTTTTTTTTACCGCTCTTCGGGATTTTGAGATTTTTATTTTCAGTTTTTTTTCGTGTGCTCACGTCCCTCGCGGATTTCTTAAGTTTTTTTTTTATATTTTTTTTTATTCACGGTTAATCCCATATCAGGCTAAATGCCCAAAGCTAATCGACCTTGCGATCTACGTCGCAAACTCCGTCGCCAGGCTAATGCGCCTTTGGTCCCGGTGGATATTGCGCGATACTTACCAGACCCCCGGCTTTCTCCCGATGCCGAGAGCAAAGCATACGCCGCCGCCTTCCAAAAGGTGAATGCGGAGATCATTCAAAGAGCATTGGAGGAACAGGAAGTAGAGGAGGAAAAACCAAAAAAAGCAGCGTTACGCTCAATCAATCCACGGAAAGCGCGTAAACTCCGTTTGTTATTCGGCGATGACGAACTACCCTGTAATATAAAGGAACACAATAAAGATACCTCGGAGTTCAAAACGCCTCCACCTTTATTAACTCCACCTACCACCCCTCTTCCGCTCCTGTATCTGACCACCGTTGAAACTCAGGAGCAGTTCAATTCACTCTTCGATAAGGTCACGGAACAAACTGTTCTGCAAACCCCTCAAAATCAACTGCAACAAAAAAAATGCAGTATCACGAGTGACGTGATCTTGTCGCAGGCGAATCGACTCCCCGTAGAACAATTACCTAAGGCTGCGGAAAAAACATCCAGAACATCGCTGTTCTCACCGCCACTCGAATCATCGGAGCTGAAATCCAACATGCCGGAGCTCTAGAATCCTCACCAACCTAAACCCTGAAAAGAAAGGAAAATAAGATAAAAAATAAAAAACCTGAAAAGGAACAAAAAAAATACATAACAAAATAAAACCCTTAAAAAAAAAATCAATCAATCAATCAATCAATCAAAAGGGGAAACTCCCTTTTCACCCTAACCTTGCATACTTACCGTGCATACCTTACCTTACCCTACCTACCATACTTACCTGCGCGTAGCCCACATGTTGGTACGACACTCTTCACCAACACAAACGGACGTCGTTGGGTCGATTACCGTCATCCGAAAGAAAAAGCATACATATCCACTACGCGTCCCATTGTTTAAGCTCGCATTATTCGCCCTCCTCTGGAGAATTATCGAGTATTTTAACACGCTCAATTTGATATTTCAGGCTTTCTTTCTTCGATTTCGGAAGCTCCACAGTCCATTTCACTGAATCAAATATAAACCCGAGATATTGTACCATTTGGGATGGAACGAGTACACTTTTTTCCCCATTAATAATAAATCCTGTTTCCTCTAATATTTTTTAAGGTTTCTAAAACGTTATTCGAGCACTTTTCGTACGAATCTCCCGATAGTAAAAAGTCGTCTATGTATACTACCGACAAAAAATTTTGCTGTCTCAAGTAGGTAACAATTGGTTTTATCAATTTAGTGAATACATAGCGAGCGGTACATAGACCGAACGGGAGACACGTAAATTCAAAGAATTTGTTCTCGAATCTAAACCTGACGAATTTCTTATCACCTTGCAGTTGCTTTTCGAGCGAGTATCCTTTTGATACTTTCTCCGAAACAATATTAATTGTATATTATCAATCAATCAGACGAGAGAAAGAAAAAGGGAGAAAAAGAGAAGAATGATTTTAAGAAGCTTTAACACATTCCATAGCACGAGCCAAGCTTCGCGACCGTTGATTAAATGCTGCGCCGTTTATGCTACTAGTTCAGCCATGGAAGTCATTAATAGGTCCGAAGAATTGTTCTCCATCGAAACTGTTGATTGAGCACAGCGACGTCAGCTCGCAAACTATTGAAGCTAGCCTTCAACCGCAACAAGGCAACAATAATATCACTATCGCTCGAGATGCGACTGCGATGGACGGAGTTGAAGGCGGACAGGAAGTCCCCGATGGACATCGGCGGCGACACAAGCGAACACTTAGAAACAGTTTCATGTTGTAAAAAAAGTGACAACGTAAATTGATACGAAACGTTAAACCTACAGTTTGTTGTTCTCGAATTCTCCGTGTCGGTAATTTCCGCATCAAATAAGGATAAGGAAATTATTTGTAAAAAAATGTTCTTATTATTTATTTTCTTATTATTATTCAAAACAAATCAAATATAAATATGACACATATGCCATAAAAAACACAGTAGGAAAAACAGATCGAATTTTGAAAGAGTGGTATTGAGAGAAAATTTCAAATGATTATTAAAATAATGTAAAAATTGTTTTACACACTTAAAATCATAATCAATTCAGAAATGTAGTTGCACAGTAAAAAATCTTTCCAGTCTGTGAAAAATCTTACGAGAAAAATTACGTAGTTGAACTGGATATTTCAATTGGATAAAACGCTCATCACCCAGCCCCCGACCCGTAATCGGCCTTTTTGCAAGGTTGTATGCGTGAGCATAGGGTCAAAATTGTTTTCGAGTGGTGGGAATTTTCGTTTTTATTTGCAACTGTGCCCGTTCGATCACATGAAAGTTTAAAATTAAAAGTAAAGATAAAGTATTTTTATCGCGTACCTGGGGGGCTCCGCCCCTCCCCTCCGCCCCCGGACCCCCGTCAGCCCGCCAGCTAATAGTATATCCTTCCGAAGTATATAATTTCCCTCGCTAATTGTCTCATCATTTCAATAGATTGAAAATATGGCGGGCCTGTTAATGCACGGCGCTTAGTATTAGGTCACACGTATCGTAATGTACTATTATATCCTCAGAATCTAAGAATAAAACAACACGGAAAGATTAATTCAATGATATCCTTGTATATTTTTATACGTACTGGTACCGATATTTGTCACAGAAATGAAGGGAAACGGGAACATTCGCTAAGTGGCATTCAATTATTTTGTTCCAGTTTGTGTGTGTCCTAGTATCCAAATCCAGAAAAATATGGGAATTCGGTCGGATTGTCTCCATGACAGTTCCCTGACAATCTTTTCGGTGGCATTTAACGTTGTAGAAGTGTTCATTGAATAACACTCCTTCTTGCAGCGCTTTGATGCCTTTGGAATTAATTTTGCGGACGTTAACGTTTATGAATGGAATGTCCGTTGGCAAAGATTGTATGCAGGATCGATTACTGCATACGCTCAATTTCGTTGCGCTGGGCTCGGCCGGTTCGGAACAGAAAAGATTCTTTCATGATCGAATCGTTGACGTTCATTCTGTATACTTTGATCGATGGAGCTTCGGGCTTTTCGAGCAATGGATAGGACTCGCTTAAGAGGACAATGCGTTGTCGGAGTACATCGGCATTTGTACCGAATTCAACAAATTTCGACAAGAATTGCAGTGCTCTATTCTTTGACGACTTAACGAATGAATGGTAATTAGGATAACAAATAGCCCCTAATTACAATAAGTTTAGTATTGCGTCAAATCCACATGCCTCTTGTAGATCCACTGCGATTTTTACAATTCCTGTTTTCGAGCCATTTTTTAACAGGAAACCCTTTTTTCCTCGTACTTGCAATCGGTTATTAGTAACTTTGATTTGTGGACAAGATTGGAAGTAGGCGCCTTCCTTTTTGAGCTTTTTCTTTTCACACTTCGGAATTGATTCACTTTTTTTTTGTTTAAATGTGAGTCGCCATTCCCATCGCCCTTGTCCGCTTTTTTCTCACTTTCATTACAATTAATATGATCTACATTCTCCTGTAATTCGATCAAGTTTAATAACGAATAGGAACGATCGTGGTGTGTTGTTTGGAGATGCATAATGTTGTTTAGATCGCTAAATGAGGCTTTCGATTGAAAATTGGCTTCGTTATCTATTTCAACTTCGAGGCCGTCATACAATATGTCGGCAGAATTCTCTTGATGCTCTTGATTTTTAGTTTCCGGTTCGTCGACATCCATTGACGTGTTCTTGTTGCAGAGCCCCATCCACGTTTCATCACGGTTCAAATCGGAGTCGTTTACCATGCGAGCCTTGGTATGCAGAAAACTTACTAAGCCGAAGTCCGTGTTTATTAATGCATCCGTCGGTGCACGTTGACTCGTTTGAATTGGAGTAGAACTACGTAAAGACTTTTGAGTCCATGCTCCAGTGAGACTCGGTGTTGAAGGAGAAGTTTGCAATACGTTCACTGATTTTTAGTTCGACAAAAGTGGAACGGTTCCTGCGGGAATTACATCCCCTCCATCGGCCGTCTTTGGTGGTACACATAACGTTGACGTTTGTTCGATTTTTTTTCCCTTCGTATCAGGAAACGAAATCGGCTTTCTGTGTTTGTGATTGTAATGTTTTAATTTGGACGCAATCTCATTCGCACCGCACTGCAAATCATCGATATGTTCTTTTAGAAAACGATTGAAGCAGTGCATGGCAGTGGAATTCCTTCAAACGTTTTTCTTTTTAACACTCCAAAAATATCGTTCCTGAACCGCTGTTGACGCATGACCTTCTTTTTCAGGTAGACAAGCTGCCGACCACGGTGGAAACTCCTTACCAATTATTTCGAGCTGGGGTAGAAATTCCGGGAGATAAAAGCCATTTACAGCCGTACAAGTCGATCCTTGCGTATCTCCCAATGTGGATTGTGAAATCAAACTTTTCACCCAGCGATGTGTGATCGTCAAATTTTGCTCACATTTATCGTCAGCATCATTTAATGTTTTTTCGATCTCCTCTTCAATTTGGACAGTTCCTATGGATGTTTCGAGATCACTGATCGTTTCCCTGCGCTCAGCCATATTCTGTTCAAGTAGTTGTCGAGCTTCAAGAATGGAAATTTTCTTTCCTGAGAAGATGACTGTTTTGCTTTTGTCCTCCTGGAGCGCGACAAGGCATGTGAGACGGAACACACGCTCAAACTCTTTGACCATTTGCGCATCAATTAGCAATGCAATTGTCCGCAGGTAAAATCCTTTAATAGCGGAATGCCGTATAGTTTTAATGCATGGCAATCTTGATGCAGCAGCCATTACATGAGCTACGTCGACTCTGATGCTTGTATTGTAGGGGCAAGGCATCTGGTGACCATCTTTGGTTGCCCATACGAAGACTACGTCAATGTACTCTTTGAGAGTCATTCTGTTAAATGCATCGCACATCGCTATTAATAAACCTCGTCCGTAATCAGCAACGGCTTCTTTTGGTATCGTCGCAGAATAATTTTGTATCCATTCTTTGAGCCAATATGTGATGAATCCCGCGTTTTGTTTTTCAGACAACATCTGATACACGTACAGGAATGGTTTTTCCTTTAAAATTGATCGTCACTGTGTAAAGAAAAATGTGACCAGTTTTGTGACCCGGAAAAATTTCAAATATTTTGACGACACGACCGGTTGCATCCACACAGATTCGAGAAGACTCCTTCAGCAATCGGCCATATTCTTTCTGCACGAAGATGTGTTCTTGGGTGCAGTAGAACACGTGAAATCGTTTGGCTCCAATCTCACGAATGACGTTGCCATATCGAGGGTTTGACAACATAGCTTCGAGGCGCTCCATCGTATCTCCCTTTGCCCCAGTTTTGTTTCCGAGCTCTTCTCCCGTGATTTCGGTCTTGGCTTGTCGATAAATGTGAGGTTTCTGAACCCAAGGAGGCTCATTTTCGCCGAAACCCATATTCTCAGCCAACAACTCTTGCCGAAACCGGCGGTCGTTTGTTATTTCTCATGATAGCCGTTCCGCGTATCTTACGACACCGTGATATTCAACCTCAGTTTTCCGTCCATCGGTTTTTCGTTAGCAATTCCCATCATTTGATTGCCACATTTACAGCTGGCCCTTAATTTTAAATAGAATCCAGATGATCCGTCAGAATCATTGCCATTTGTATCATCGTCACATCTTTGTCTGACGTGTACGACCATTTCGCGAGAAACGCACATGGGAATTTATAGTGTGCCCAGAATGCTCTCGTAATGACACTGGCCCAAGCTCGAGGTTTTAATCTTTTTTGGGATTTGCAATCCTGATCCGGTTTTATTTTTTCCCATTCTGATGGAGATAGTACCACACCAAACAATTCTCCTTTCGGTTCTAAATCTTCGTCAACGTAACCCGTCGAGTCAGATTCATCTGATTCTTCAGCATCAGATGATAGATCGAAGCAGGCGACATCATCGTCGATATGACCCAGCTTTTCGTACGGAATATCTAAACCCACCTGCTGCCGAGCTGTTTGCAAATGACCTTTTTTGTTTTCCCTGACATGTGTGTAGACTGTGTGCGGTTTCCACTTTCCTTTGAGTTCTTTGCTCATATCATTCCAGACTTGAGCAGAACTCACTGGAAAATCATTTGACCGAAAATGTTCGATATATTTCTGGATGAGATTTCCTCGTCCGTAACGCTGCACGGTCGTCCCATCTGATAATGAATAAATAAAGAATCGTTTGAGGAAGTTTCCACGGTGAAGGATTGAAAACTTTTTCGAAACTGTATCATGATGTAATTTTTATAAAAATTTAGAGACCAACACGTTTCGGTGAATAATTACTCCTAATAAATTGCACCTCAACGAAAGAAGGTACAGAAAAACGCAGCCTAAGCAATGACAGTGGAAGCTGTGGGCTTTTCTACATAACAAATAAAAAAAATTTTGGAAACTTAAACAACGAATCACGTGATTTTCTCGAGAAAAATCTGCACAAAAGCGGTGAACTTTTCTGTGCACCAAAATAAAACATTTCCCAGATACTTGAGCAATGGATGCCTCGATTTATCTGCCGGAAACATCAACGCAGTTTGATGGAATTTTTTACTTTGCCTTGCAATGTGGATGGTAATAATATTTAAGGGATTGACAGTCCGATAAAGCGAGTTTAACTTGAACTATTCTCGGGTTTTTTTCCACTTTTCATGATCAAAATATTCGCATTCATGCGTTAGGGACTTAATATTGTATAAAAGTTACTCTAAGTGAAACTTCGGATAATTTTTTATGCTTTTTCTATCCAACGGTTCTTCCGCTCCTGTGGATTCGAATGAATTTTCTTTTTTCTTTCCTATTGCGTATAAATTCATGTTTTCAGTGTGATTTTTAAGTTTATTGAAATTGTTTTTTACCAATAATGAATGTTGAAAAGTAGTTCTCGTACGTGAGAGCAGTGCGCATGCGCAGGCGTAGTAATACCACTATCCTCGTGTACCGGTACGTTAACATACCGGTTCGTTAGTCTCAAGCGAACAAGAGAGCGAAGCGGTCTACGTGAAAGCTCAATATCGTATTTCCATTGTAATCCATTGTATTATTAACTCTGTCATTAAACTCAACATATTGTTAATAAAGAACGTCTCACTTTCTTACGATACCAAATCAACCCTTCCTCTCAATTATTCAACAATGAAAATCAAACAATTCTAAGAATTTTTTTAGCCCCTATATAGCGAACGGCCTTGAAACAGAAATCACACCAACCCACCAGACCACTCGTTGCAGTGTTTTATTTTTGAATAAAATTCAATTTCCATTTGAAATGAACATCCAAAAATTTGAGTAGTAATGATCAATAAATATATAAATAACCCGCTATAATATTTGAACTATTTTCACTATATATACTTTTTTATTTTCATACTCCGGTGTACCAAATTGACATTGTTTACTAATTAGCTTTCTCAAATTCTGCCTGAAACCCGTAATTCTGTAAAAAGCATTCTATTTTGTTGAAAAGTAGTTCTCGTACGTGAGAGCAGTGCGCATGCGCAGGCGTAGTAATACCACTATCCTCGTGTGCCGGTACGTTAACATACCGGTACGTTAGTCTCAAGCGAACAAGAGAGCGAAGCGGTCAACGTGAAAGCTCAATATCGTATTTCCATTGTAATCCATTGTATTATTAACTCTGTCATTAAACTTAACACATTGTTAATAAAGAACGTCTTACTTTCTTACGATACCAAATCAACCCTTCCTCTCAATTATTCAACATATTTGATAAATATGATTATTTTATTTTTCATCCGTATTTTTTTGTGTGAGTAGACGCCAACTATTAAAAAATCGCAACCTCAGTTGGAAAATGACAACTCATTTTTTTTCTCGATATCACTTTGAAATGAAAACACTTTTGAGTTACTAAATTTGTTTTAGTTTTTCTTTACTGCGAATCACCTTCTGACCTTCATAAAAATCTTCTCGAAAATTGTCAAACTCAATTGAGACAAAAAAAAAAAGAAATCATTGCAACATAGCCAAGAATTCATAAATGAGTGGCCAAATTTCACGGAGAAGGATTCCAGCATCAATTTCCCGAATGTCAATATTTCAAAGGCTCTGCAAAAACAATGCAAAAACTTGGCGTGCATGGTTAAGTAAAAAAGCCCGGGAAGATAAAGAATCCATGTAGAGGAGAGGCCGACAAAACGAAACACCTGCCTAATATAGAATTTTCATTTTGTTTTTTTTTTTTTTTTATCTCAAAAATCGAAATCTTTTCAATTCAAATCTTGTCAGGATGATGATTGATTTTCAGACTTTATGAAATAAAAATTCAGTTTTTTTGGTGGGACGACCCGCTTTGCCTGACGGTTCCGCTTTGCCTGGTTCTCCAGAATTCGAAAAATGATTATTAATTACGCAAACAGAAGAAATTTTCGGCCAATATGGAAATATCGTCGCGGAAAGAGAACAGAGTAAACATCGAACTTTTACGACGAGCCACAGATAGGTGCCTAAAAAGTATAGGATGGAAGTCTCGAATATAGAAAACTTCAATAAGATTTCGGATGCTCCATTTTTTCTAATACATGACGTCATGCTGCTACTTTGCGCGTGCACATGGAGACTTCTGATAAGAACAATGAGACAGCCCTGTGCCGAACTTTTTTACTGAACCATGCACGCTAAGTTTTTGCATTGTTTTTGCAGAGCCTTTGAAATATTGACATTCGGGAAATTCATGCTGGAATCCTTCTCCGTGAAATTTGGCCACTCATTTATAAATTCTTGGCTATGTTGCAATGATTTCTTTTTTTTTTGTCTCAATTGAGTTTGACAATTTTCGAGAAGATTTTTATGAAGGTCAAAAGGTGATTCGCAGTAAAGAAAAACTAAAACAAATTTAGTAACTCAAAAGTGTTTTCATTTCAAAGTGATATCAAGAAAAAAAATGAGTTGTCATTTTCCAACTGAGGTTGCGATTTTTTAATAGTTGGCGTTCTTTTTTTACTTTTTTAGAGTATTTTTCCACGGATTTCCCTTATTTTTGGCAAGGGCGATATTTATCAACATTTTAATGATGGAGAAATTTTCATTCAAAGTAATATAAAGAAAATTAAGTTGTAATTTTCCAACTGAGGTTGTGATTTTTTAATACTTTCCGTTTTTTTTTTTTAATAAAACAAAAAATATATATGTATGTATAATGGAAATGAAAAATGAAACTGTACAATTATACAAATTTTATTTTCTATGATGTACATTTTTTTTATTATTCATTGAAAAACCCTTAAACTAAGTTTTTTTGTCGGTTGACGAAAATTTTTCTTTAAAGTATAGGAACTTCGTGGCTTTCCTCGTATCGATTTTGTCCTTGGATCCTAAAAAAATATCTTTTTATTGTCCTGACCAAATGTGTGATCAGAATTTCATTGAAAAAACAGAATTTCGTTGCATTTCAACGAAAAATACGTTTTTCTATCAATTGTTTGTTCAATTTCAAAAACCATGACAATTTTCGTACCGATTTTGTCTTTTGATAGTAAAAAAAATTCGTTTCATTGTCCTGACCGAATATTGAATCAGAATTTCAATGAAAAAATAGAATTTCGTTGCATTCCAACGAAAAATATGTTTTTCTATTAATTGTTTGTTTAATTTCAAAAACCATGACAATTTTCGTACCGATTCTGTCTTTCGATGATAAAAAAAGATCGTTTTATTGTCCTGACAAAATATTGAATCAGAACTTCAATAGAAAAACAGAATTTCGTTGCATTCCAACGAAAAATATGTTTTTCTATTCATTGTTTGTTAAATTTCAAAAACCATGACAATTTTCGTACCGATTCTGTCTTTCGATGACAAAAAAGATCGTTTTATTGTCCTGACAAAATATTGAATCAGAACTTCAATAGAAAAACAGAATTTCGTTGCATTCCAACGAAAAATATGTTTTTCTATTAATTGTTTGTTTAATTTCAAAAACCATGACAATGTTGGTACCGATTTTGTCTCTTGATCCTAGAAAAATTTCGTTTCATTGTCCGAATATTGAATCAGAATTTAAGAGTAGGAAAGTAAAAAAAAAAAAAACATAATAATAATTCAATAAAAACAATAAATATAAACAGTTCAAATAGAATAGAAATAATGTTATAGAAAATAGAGTGAAAGCGGTAGAGAGAGAGAGAGACAGCACGATGCGCCGAGGAGGCATAGGGAGAGAGACAGCGCTATGGGCGCGAGAGCGGTAGAGGGAAAGAGAAACCCGAATAGTCTGTCTCTCTCGCTCAGTGGCGCGCGAACGGTGGGGGTAGCCGCGTTCAGTGGAGCGGGTGACGGCACAGGCCGAAAATGTCCACTAGTCTCGTAAAGGACGTATGTCCAAGCGTCAACAAGCGCGACTTACGCCCTTCTGACTCCAAAGAAATTCCGAAAAACAGAAAGCGTCCCAAAACGCGCGACTAAAATCTTTAAAGTTAGATTTCTCTGGATTGGCTCGATGGATTTCCTTCAACCAAGAACCAATCGAAAGATAAAAAATCATGAAAAATTCAAATCTAATGTGAGATTTTTTCCTCGACCCGTTTCCCCGTGAGGACGATTTGAAGTTTCTGTGACGTCATAAAACGCCTATTTTACTGTATATAAGAGTACGGCAGCTCTCGCGCTACGCTTTTATCTTTTAATACTTGGCGTCGAGCCGCTGCCGCGTCTCTTGATAACGATGTGCATTTTCTCATAAAATAGCAAGTGCTTGAAAGAAAAATGCATGAATATTTGTTCGTAAGTTTATAAATCAGTTTATACATTATAAATTCGATTAAATGTTACAGTTGAGCGAGGGACGAATAAAGCCGAAGATATATAACGCGTTGAGGAGCGAGACACATAAGGAGAAAGCGTTTGTTAAGCACGAGACGAGCTGCAGAGACTGATCCGTCGATAGTGCAAAGTATACTGTCAGAGCAGTCGATCGATTCAAAAGGTCCGGGAAATTATCGTGTGGCAGAGTCTTTGAGTAAATCGAAAGCACGCGCGAAGATTACGCAAGAGGAACAAAACTCAAAAGGGCGAGAGTTTGAAAAAAATATCAATCGATAAACCGGAAATCGTAACTTCGCTGTTGCAGGAAGAGAAATCCTCGCGCGAAAAATAATTGTTGCATCGGTTAACTCAACGACCAACAATGAATTTCCTGACGGGACAAAAGTAACAGCAAGGGAATACGAGTTGTTTCAAAAGGAGAAAAATCGTAAAATCAGTGAAAGCACAAAACCGGGAATAATAACAATTGATTCTGCAGCGAACTTCATAACATCTACTAATTCACGAATAATCATTGAAAGAGAAACGACGAGAGCAGAATTCGGAGCCACTTCGTATCGCATCGACGAATCCCTGATAACTTTGGACAAAAAAATATCTTGTGGCAGTAAAAAATCCGCAGGTAACACAAACAAGGATGTTGGCGAGTCGATTCTGAAGATTGAAAATCTTGTAGACTGTAAAATAAGTGCGCAAACAATCGGGAAAATGAGTGGTCAAGAAAAAACTCATGATGTAATAAAAGCAGAGCGGGAGGCGAGGAAAGCTGCAAAAGTAGCAGCGAAGAACAAGGTCAAAGTAGCAAAAGCGAAAGTTGTAGCAAATGTGGAAAATGTGGGTTCCGCCGCAAATTTGATCGACGATTCGACGAAGGAGAGTCGAGAATCTCACGGTGTCTCACGTGGTCGACGGTGAAGTGACACCGAAATTGAATAAAGTGATTGCTGCACCGGTGTGTAATTAGAAGTTGATAAAATCGTGCCTCGGACTGACTGGAAAAGCGAGGAAAAGAATAAATCTGAATTATGAGCAAAGAGAAGAGCGAATAAAGAAGCTCAGAGAGCTGCTAAACAATTTAGTCAAATATTGGAGAAACAAAAACTCAAATTAATCAATGTTGTACCCGAAATTCAAAAATCAGTGTCTAAAAACTTGGAGGAACCGCAAAAAATCGATAAAACGAAAAAAATCGTTAAATCGACCGTAGTCAATGTGCACGAGATTAATTTGTTTAAAAATCTTTATCACGAGGGAGAACAGGCACTTGTTAACGTTCCTGTTGTCAATTCAAATATTCATCCCTTCAATATGCTGATAAAATTATAGTCGGCAGCAACGCAAGAGGCGTCGCTCTTTCAGCTGCCGTCAAACAACTCACTAATGATTTCGAGAGACCTCTTCAGGCAGATTTCACCAGAGAACTCGAAACTCGGTTGCAAGAATCTTCCGCTCATCTTCATCATTGTCGACCTCTTGCTGTTTCTATGTAAAGGCCCCTTAGGACTCTCAAATGGCAAATGACACAATTAGAGGCCACAACGTCAGACGAAGATGTACGTTAGTTATAAATCTATTGGAGACGTTGCAACAAAACTAAGTTTTCCTTAAATTTTCTTGAAAATTGTAAATCGAGCTCAAAACCTGTCATAAAAAATCGCATGATTTTCCTTCGACGTGTTTTTGTTATTTAAACAATTGGTTTCCTCGGTTTTCGAAACATCAACTACTTTTTGACGAGCCAGAATTGTCTACAAGAGGAAAAGCGCTATAGTGAAGTTTAAAGGAGTGTGCACCGGCGGTTAGCAAATTTCTGGAAATAACGAATCAATCGTAGAAATTTATAAACGGTTTCGAGGTTATTTACGAGAAACACGTTTTCGTAGACGTGAATCATCTCCTGGAATTGACGAGCTACAATGTTAAGAGGATACGTTCGAAGAGCTTGGTACGCATTTGACAAAGTTCTTCGACGCTGAAGATTACATTGGAATAACAATCGGCGATCGAACGCTAACGAAACGAGGATTATGGTTTCGTTTCCGCCAGGTAGAGGCCTTCAAAATCAAAGATATTCTTGAGTTATTTAGTAAAGGGGGGCACAAAGTGATAACACGATTGACTTGAGCAGAGGAGAGTGTCATTTGACGAGTTGCGTCGTCCTAGAAATAAACGGTGGGGTCGGTAAGCGACTAACGCACGAGGATGTTTTTTAGCGTTCTATACTGAAGAATTTACTGAAGATCCTGTAATGCAATTAATAAACTTGGCGTTCCAAATAACAAAAAAAAAATCGCTTCCAAGAAACAATTTGCATTGCCCATAATCCGGGAAACTTTGATAGAGAATTTGTACTTCGATACTTAGTGAAGACAAAAAAGTGTCAATTACCAAAAAACATCATGATCGGTACGA
Source organism: Campoletis sonorensis (assembly GCA_013761285.1). Classification (NCBI taxonomy): domain Eukaryota; kingdom Metazoa; phylum Arthropoda; class Insecta; order Hymenoptera; family Ichneumonidae; genus Campoletis; species Campoletis sonorensis. The sequence continues at coordinate 35,302 of JACEOJ010000138.1, forward strand.
AAATAGTATCGATGACCATTGAAACAATAGTGTTTCTCGATAGTGCTAATTATTTACCGATGCCATTGAGTTGCCTAAAACTTTTGGCTTCGAGGAAGTCGTTGCATGTAAAAGGCAAATTTCCTCATTTGTTCAATATACACCAGAAAATCAAGATTACGCACACTCTTTACCACCGATGCAATTTTATTCTCATGATTCAATGTTCCTGAAAAAACGAGCCCATTTTTTCGGAATGCTATAACAACCGAAAGAGAGTAATTACAAATTTAATTTGAAGAAAGAACTGTTGCGTTATTATCATACCGATGTGAAGATTTTGCGCCGAGCTTGACTAGCATTTCGTCAACTGTTTATTCGTAGAGGTAACTAAAGCGATTCAACGCTTAAATTGAATTAAATTGAAAAAGAGGAAAGATTGTTTTTTATGGATCAATATGGGAATTTGGAAGTTTTGGACCATCGACAAGTTTCCCAAGTGAATTTTTAGGTTTTCTAACACCATCAAGTAATTGGATGGTTGACCCAAATCGCTCACTTTTTTCTCAGAGTTTGTCAAACCACGGCCGAACAAACGATGCGCCACAATCTTTCGACATATATATTTTACTACAATATGCTTATTTTTATGAAATCGTCGAAAAATGTTGTACGAGAAAAAACTTGATCGATTGTAGTTCGGGTAATCGCGAGCAGGTGTCTTTCCGTTTACAAAAAAATCGGTTCACACTAATTCATTAATGGGGGGATTTGAATCACGAGTTATTTCGCGAATTGCTTTATTAAAACTAATAATGTTTTGCGATATTATAAAATAATGACCTTGAAGTTTTCACCGTTGAAAAGCAACGAAATTTTATTGGATGATAAAATGAGGCTTTATTTTATAACTCGCTGAATCGGTTGATTCATTGCTGGACGTGAAAATTTATCAACACAACTTGAGCCGAGTTAAACCGGAGTTATACAGGAAGTTCTAACTCGACCGCATGAGTCAAAACAAAACAGAAGCAAAAATTCTCAAAAAAAAAAGTTATATAACCAAAAAGTAAAAATAATGTTTTCAGCTTACATGAACATTCCAGACGATATGAAAATCGTAAATGTAAAAACAATTTAAATAAGTCAATTTAGTAAAAATTTGTTTCACGCAGTCCGAGCTAAAAATTTGATCGTGACAACGTTGCTTTACGCGTATATCCGTGTGATTCATTTGTCTGCCTGTATGCGTGCCGAAAGTGAGGTTATGGGTGTTAGTGTCATATCTCTCCACATAACGTATCATAACCAAAGATGTCAGGTGTGTAAAAGATGGAAAGGGAGATTTATACGATCGAAAGAGCTGCTCAGAAGAGAAAAAGTTCGGGTTACCGTGAGCGAAATGTATAATTATTGCTGATATTGTTTTTTCGATTCGAATCTCAATGAAAAACCGTTAAGCCCCGAAGTATTCTTCTTTTCAAAAATTTGCATTTTCGCGCCGCGTCGATTTGCACCATAACCCTTCCCCTGACACATTCACGTCAGTCGTGATGAAGCGACGTTGTCAAGTTCACTACCGCATTCTTTTGGCCTCAAAACGACTTTAAAAAAATAATGTATACTTTTTTACGGTATGGTTGACAATTTGCAGTAAAATATATCTTATTCCTTATTCACTAACCTACTTTTGTGCCAAATTTCAAAGATTTGGCATTACTCTTTCATACATTTTGGTGGCTGAACATCCCGAAAGTGCTAATTTCGTAGTGTATAAACCATTGCTCGTATGCAAAATTTGCAATTTTTGATAAAAGATATCTCGAAAACGGTATGGTGAAACATAATCTCAAATTTCGTACAAGTATTCTTCAATACTTTTTTTAGATTTTCCCAAAATTTCATGCAATTGGCATTACTTGTCATTTGTGTCAGAACTACCTTCACCCTTTGAAAATCTCTCAAACCCTCCCGACATTTTGCATAAACAAAACTTTTGAAGAATAAATTTGCAGGGCTAATTTAGCGGAGGTATTTGTGTGGCGACCTCTCAACAGCACCCGGTATCGCCTGTCGACGGAGCTGAGAAGAGCGCCCTAGACCGTAAGCGGCAGCGAAAGCAAGTAATTTCGTTTCGGCTTTGCGACGAATAATCCCGCGTAAAAAACGCCTTCGAGATTGTTCAACAAAAGTCCTTCGTGCAGCCAGAGCTGTGGAAAAGGCTCAGTATTATTTACGTAGTAAATTCAACAATAAATTATCCATTTTTACTACCTGTGCGTGTATTAATGATTTATAAGTCTCCCTCCTTCTCTATTACTAAATTTAATATAGTCTACCAAAACGACTATATATGGTGTTATGTGCGCACCGTTGCGTACTGTATTTCAGGTTATAATTCAGAGATGGCGGGAGGGTTCTCGTCCGTAGAAACACTGAAGTGTCCAACTCGAAGAACGCGGGATTTTCGGGTGAAATAAAAAAAGAGACAATTCAAATCGGATAAAATTGATCATGTATTTTTACAAGAATTTAAAATGTTCTTTAGTCATCGAAGCTCGAAATTGTTCTGCTGTTGGAGAAGTCTCATCGTCTAGCCTCAAGTCCTCCCTCGCATCCTTCCAGCTCTGGTAGGGGTAGGGGGGTTGTCCAGGGTAGATGAAGTGGCCAATCGTCGTCCTTCGGAAAAGGCTCCAGAGTGGTGGTCACGAGCTAATCCCGCATTGTGACGTACGTGACTCCGTAAAGTTTCCCGCGCGGTCCCGTTTTTTACATTGACATAAAAAAAGGGACAGCGCCTCGAATCCTTTCCAAGTGGCAGCCACGTGACGGTGAGCAGACTCTCGTCTCGGGCCTCCTTTCCTCGGCAATTCTGGCATCCAGGTTTCGTCGATTGCTTCCAGACAACTAATGTAAAGGCCTCCCATCTGACGACAGGCGGACCTGTGCTACCTCGCCATTAAGGCATACGCAACGGGCTTCAGTCCACTGACTAGCGAGGGGCCACGCCTCCGGAGGGGCAATAGAAAAATCCTTTGACTTCCGCTGGCGAGTTAGCGGAGGGAGCAGTTTGGCTACGCGAAGGAGCGTGCGTTCACACCACGAAGGGCCTGACCGGACGCTCCTCCGCGCACTCACGGGGAACCTCGGGAAGGCCTGCTCCCGTGTCCCGCCCGGACACAGCCCAGAAAATGACTTGGATTAGGATTTGGAGAAAGGGGGTTTTGTGTGTAGGTGTATTTTCGTGTTGGGGTGTGTGTGTTGTGTATGTGTTAACTTGTTCGTGATCCCTATTCATCCTGTGTTGCTTCGTTCGCGCTTGCCTGGATTTCCCGGATGACCCACGAAGTATTGCGGATCCGGTAGTCCGTCACCGGGAGTGCCCGACTAACACCCCCGGCTAGGCTCACTTCAAACGCAGCTGGCGACCCAAAAATCTCATCTCTAAAGTGACCTATCTATCTTACAAGTTCTACTTCTACGTTTATTAAAACCTATCAAATATGATAAAATCAAGTAAATAAAATAAAATAAAATAAAACTATTACATATACCTTTCCGTCGTTTTACCTGAGCAGCTCCTCCTGTGTCGATCCCCGTTCACGTTCCCGCTGTTAGTTCCACGAGTTCCGCGTCCCATTTTTCCTTCTCCCTTGGTCGATTCCTTGGTTAGGTATTAGTACGCGATTTCATTTATAATTAAATTATACTAGTATATTTACCTACTTAGTAATACACACGTGAGAGTGACATGAAGTCATCCTCAGCCTAAGTTAAGTTAACTATTTTATTTCCGGCCCGAAGTGTTTCGATTTTTGTCCTGATCGTATTTTATGATTTTTCGTTAGTCTTGGTTAGTCGTGTTAGTCCTTTGTTCCCATTTCCGCGTAATTACCAACCCCACACAACGCACAGCCACACACACAGAACCAGGCGCTTGTAGAGCTACTTTATGGAGGAGCTGTCAGTCCTACACTCGGTGACTGTCTGTCCATACAGCCAGGCACCAAGTGGTCCCTGCCTACCTATCTACTCAAGAATATTCAGACCCCCCTTGATCCACAAGGCCTCACGACAGAAGGCGGAGAAGACAGAGAAGGCCTCAGCATTGGACACCAATTGGCGAGCCGCCGCAGGCCATTCCCGGTCGCCGAGATGTTCCCGCAGAGCGACTCTCTGCGGTTCGAACTCGGGACATTCGAGAAGGAAGTGCTGAGCTGTCTCCGGACGCCCACACGCGCATTCATCTCCGTCGGCGAGTCCCAGTGACGCGAGGCGCGCTCTGAAATCACCGTGTCCGGACACGACCTGCGTCGTATAGTAGTTTGGCCGGAACCAACTAGCGTTCATCCTTTCACGAACGTTTTCGAAGAAGGCGTAAGTGGTTCGACCTTTTGTTGAGGAGTCCCATTCGGTCTGCCACATATTAAGTGCCTCACCCTTGATGGTTTCCACGGCGTCTGGTGCGCCCGCTGGAACCAACACATTGTTTATCCTGGTGTCCCAACCAGTTCGGATATCGAAGCGGGCTCTGCTTTGCTGCAAAAGTATCTCCACGGGGAGAGCACCGGCGATCACACACAAGCCTGCGTATGATGCCGTCCTATAGGCAGAGGTTGTCGCAATAAGTGCGAGCCTCTGAGTAGTCCTCAAAACCCTAAGGTCAGCCGCCTTGCAGAGGTCTGACCATCCCGCAGCAGCATATGCCACTGTCGGGACAAACACCCCCTTGTAAATTTTGTCTAGCGCTCTGTAGCGAAGACCCCATCCCGTTCCTGCCAATCTAGCTAATTTCTGAAACAGAGCCACGCATTTCGCCTTGAGGTTAGCACAGTGCGTGCTAACACCCAACTCTTTGTCGAAGTGTACCCCGAGGTACCTAACGCTGTTTTTAAAGTTAATTCTTGTATTCCCTATACGTATTATCGGGTATCTATTTGCCAGGTTCGGCCTGACGTTCGCCCTACGTGCGCGATCGGGACGGTCTCCTCCCCGTCTCCCAACGGGAGCCCTACGTATCCAATTACTCTTAAGGAGAATGGCTTCAGTTTTCCGTTCCGACAGTTCGAGCTTGGCGTTCCGGCACCATTCTACTATTCGGTCAACAATGGCTTGTGCCCTATTCTCGAGTTGAGTTCGCGAGTTTCCCTGCACCGACACGAGAAGATCGTCGGCGTAAGCTACAAAATTGTTCGGGGCAATTTCCTCAAGCACTCGAAGAAGCCCATCGAACATAAGGTTCCAACAAGTTGGCCCAAGGACAGAACCCTGGGGACAACCTCTCGTAGCCCTCTTGGTAACCTTATTTTCCCCCCATGAAATCCCTACTACTCTATCACTGAAATAATTCTGAATAACCTGGAAGAGGTTTCGCGGACAAGCTCTTTCTTTCAATCCCGTTAATACAAGGGGCCACCATACATTATCAAAAGCCCCGGAAATATCGAAGAGCAAACCGATAGTATATGTTTCCCTCGAGTCCCCTACCATCCTACGCATCTCGACTATCGCGTTTTCGGTGCTCTTCGCTTTCGTAAAACCGTATTGCCTACCCGAAGTTTTCCCATCCGCGAATACCGTTTTTTCTAGGCGCCCCTTGATTAATTTTTCGAAAAGTTTACCGATAACGGAGAGGAGACAAATGGGCCTATACGACTTTGGGTCCTTCTCGTCCTTGTCCTCGCCCTTCAGGAGTACTCGGAGAGAGCCCTCCTTCCAGGCTGAGGGAAAGACACCTACTTGAAGGCACCCGTTGAACAAACGAACCAGTTGACCAGGGATAGCGGCGAAGGCAGCCTTGAGAGTCACGACCTCTACTAGATCGAGTCCCGGCGCCTTCCCGTTCTTCAGCGTTTTGACGGCCGCAGAAAGCTCGTCGATGGTAAATTGAGGATCGTCAGGGGTGTCCGGCGCGCCGACCGATCCCTCTCTGACTTCTCGCTGTTGTGGAGTGTCATCCTCCACCCGGTCATCGGGGATGTGGACATCAAGAAGGCAGCTGGCGGTCTCTTCCATGTTGCTCGTGTGTCCTTCGCCTTGCCGGATGGTGCTAAGCACCTTCTGAACACGGAGCTTATTTGCCTGTTGCTTGTATAC